>OX457047.1:32305390-32350390 GCA_949752735.1 Lumbricus terrestris
ATGAGCTGTGCTGTATCCAATTAGCTTTTAGGTGAAACCTTAGAAATTTCTAGCTTACAATTACTAGTACGACTGACGAACGAATGAACGAATGAAGGAACGGATGACGGAATGAATGAAATGAATGGACGAACGAAGGCAAGAACGAACGAATCAAAGAGTGAATGAATGAATGAAAGCAGAAACGGACAGATGAATGAGTGAACATCGGTTGAAACAACCAATGAATGAACAAACGAGTGGAAAAATAGCTGAACGAAAGACGGAACGAATGAATTGATTAATGAATGAATTGAATAATAGTCGGATTGATTAAGAAATGAATAAACGAATTAGCGAATGAATTTATTAATGAACGAATAAACGAATGAATTGATTAATGCACGAATTGATTAATAAATGGATTGATTAATGAATGAAATAATTATTGATTAACGAATGAATTGATTAATGAATGGATTGATTAATGAACGAATTTTTGATGACATGTGGAAGGAATAAGAACTAAAGATAAGATGACGGGCATGCTTGAAGCGGAGAAACAAACATAACAACTAAAGACTGGCGATAATTCGATTTCCGAAAACGTCCAGTTTTTGTCAGATCCTATAAACGTCCTCTTTGTTTATGTGTCTCTGAACGTTTATTTAGTTCCTGATTGCCTTCGCTCTCTTCTTGCATGCTCAATGCTTTTCAAGCCCTTCATTCATCCAATTTTATTCTTCCCTTTATTCACTTCATCCATAAGTTTTTAGGTTTGTTTCTCCGCTTCAAGCATGCCCGCCATCTTATCTTTAATTCTTACTCCTTCCACACGTCATCATCTTCTTAATCCTATACTTCTCCTTCTAATCTTCTTCCTCCTTCCAATCCTCCTCCTCCTAATCGTAATCCTACTTCCTCCAAACTTCCCGACATCAAAGTTCTATACTTGAGGCCAGACGAGCAGACATACTAAAACCTGGCGATAATTCAATTTCCGAAAACGTCCACTTTTTGTCAGATCCTATAAACGTCCTCTTTGTTTATGTGTGGCTCTGTGCGTGACATATATTTTTTTATGCATGCACGTGTATCGCCTGTGTCTCTTCGGAATCTATTAACAGGAAGTTCATCTTATATGCGTCGGTTTTATTATAGCTGTATGCCTTTGTATGGTATACGTGACACGCTGGCATAAGGCCGTCTTCTAATGGCACGAATGAAGATAAAAGTTAAGTCTTTGGCGGCGGCCTTGATGTCTGATCGTCAAACCATGCATGGTCTCTCTGCCTCTGCCTCCGTCTCTGTCTGTCTCTGTCTGTCTGTCTCTCCCTCTCTCCCTCTCTCTCTCTCTCTCTTTGTGTGTCTCTGTGTCTCTCTCTCTCGCTCTCCCTCCCTCTCTCTGTCTTTTTCTCTCTGTGTTTGTGTCTCTGTGTCACTGTGTCTCTCTGTCTCTCTGTCTCTCTCTGTCTCTCTCTGTCTCTCCCTATCTCTCTTTCCCTATCTCTTTCTCTCGAATACGATATCCTATATACAATTAAATAAATAATAGATGGCATAATAATTTTATATTCATGCAAGTTAGACAGCAGCAATTTTCACTTAGTAAAATGCTACGAAACCGATTTTACTTGTTCTCTTGGTGTTCTTGTTTGAGGTTTGGTCAATCGATTCTTACGTAGCTGACTAAAATCATGAATATATTCATCTAAATCGGTGTCATTCGGTCTATTATAATAATGTAATATATGGCCGCTTCTTAGCGATATGAAAATACTAAAAAAAAATACTAGTAGCACATTTATAAGCATATTTGCGATAACGACCACTTGGCTCACAAACGTTAACTTCCGATTTATCAAAATTAGCCACAAAGAGAGATTCACATCTTGGACAATAATTATTTTATAACTTTCTCTCTTTGTCGTGGAAACTTGCGCTTGTAGCATGTAGCTTGTCCATTCAGCAATTATTATTGTAGAAGCAGTCTATCGGTTATTGTCTAGATCATCTTAATTCATTCTGAATCTGAATTAAGATTAGAACAAGTGGAAATAAAGAGTAATCACGATGATCACAACACACTGGCGGACAGAATTAACCGTTAGCTAAATATTATTAAACGTTCTGCATATATACTGTCTGCTTTCGATGCACAGTGATCTTTTGTTCCGCATAATTTATGCAATCGCAAATGTAGAAGTCCGTCGACATCGCCGCTGTAGGCAAAAGAGATTTGTTTACGTTTTACGGTTTCATCATTCGGATTGCGTTACGTCGCCCGTGAATGCGTTCCATTGTTCGACGTCTCGTAGGAGACAATTCTTCTCTTCTCCATTCTTCTCTTCTCCATTCTTCTCCTCTCCATTCTTCTCCTCTCCATTCTTCTCCTCTCCATTCTTGGCGTCCTTTGTTAATCTCCTCCAACAGAGGACGTCGCTCCGCCTTCATCTAAGTCGTTTGTCCTTCTGTCATTTCTTCCTTCCATCCCACTCGCCTTTCATCAATCCATCCTTCCTTTCTTCCGTCCTTCCATATCCCAGTATCCATCCACCTATCAATCCATCCATCCTTCCTTCCATCCTTCCATATCCCATTGTCCTTTCTTTTGTCCTTCTCTACTTCCACTCCACTGTCCTTCCTTCCATGTTTCCTTTCCTTTCTCCTTCCGTGCATCCCTTGTTTTCCCCCAATCATCATATCAATTGCTTCCAGCACACCAGTTCCAACTTGGTGTTACTGTACTCCCTCTCCTTCCCTCATCTTTTCCCATCCCTTCTTCCATCCTTCAACATTTTCCTTCCACCCATCCACATTCCCTTCCCCCCTCATCCTTTCGTCCTTGTACCACTCAGCCCCTCACCCATCGCTCATCAGCTGTTGCCTATAGACATGGAGCTGTAAACGGGTGCGTTTAATATCCGGTCCGTTTGTCTAGTCATCTCGTGTACAAAGAGCTTTTGGTTGTCGTGCCGAAAACGCGTTTCGTCTGTGTGTACACAAGGAAAGAGGCGGTGTGTTTTGATCGGGGCGGAATAGGAAATTCCATGCAGAACCATGCAACTGATCGCCAATCATGGTCAGCGCAAGGAGACACTGTAGGCTGGAGGATCACTGAAACACCATGTGAACCTGGATGACCCTGGGTTTTAATAACACGTGACAAACTAAAAGAAACGAAGGAAGAGACTCTGATGCCAATCGACATTTCTCTTTCTAAGCCGCGGGATATTTGTTGGCAGAAGTCCGTGCAGATTATTATCCGGGACCAGACGCCGCTGCGGCAATTCAGCCGGATGTCCGCCTGCCGCTATGAATTCTGGAAAGACTACTGCTGTATAAAGATCCTTCTCTGCAGCAGTGTGTTTACCATGCATGGTTGTACCAGACGACAGCGCTTCGGACGTGATGAACTCGATGCTGTTGGTGCTTTCCAAGCGCAAAAACGGATGAGAGATGTTTTGTTTTTTGACAGCTCTAGAAAATGGATGACATCTCTGCTTTCTTCGATCTGTTAAGGGCTGTGCGTCGTTGAGGATTGATTGGAGTGGGCGTCTTGCATTGCAGATTGTACACTCAAACCTCATCAGGGATGACTGGTGCTGGGTAGGGATCCTGGCTAAGGACGTCCTTCATTCACATGTTTTTAATTGCAGTGCGCCATAGATTGAGGATTGGCCAATAGATATACAATAGATAGGCTAGTGGAGGTTTTTAAATGCACCGCTGTTTGTTGCTCTTTATTGGCGAAATGATACAGCAACATATTCTCGTATACGCCTAAGTCGTAATGTAGTACAAATATGCAGTTGAAGCAATAATTCACATAATACATAAATCTTAACTACTATTAACAGAATAAACCGCTTGCAATAATGTGGCACAATAGTATAATAGGCCTATCGTCAGAATCAATATTCGTTTAGGATGGATGATCAATTTGTGGTAGACTAAACTTGCTGCAATGAGACATTTATTACAGACCGTAGACAGGGTACACAAAACTACACATATTTGAATTCTATATATAATTTTTACAGTGGTCATGTGCCATTTTGCTGTTGTCACTGTTGTTGTTGTCATTGTCGTTTATGATGTTTGAGAATGAGTGACTGATACGAGTGCACGCTTTTGAAGAGACCTGTGGCAAATTTTGAGTGGGTCAAGGCCCTACATGGCAAGCACATTGATTATTTATAGTATAGCGTCGCAACAAGGCTTGTTGCCAATTATGTTTGAAGTTGGGACGACATCGTGTGTTTGGGAGATTAAGTGACACAGTCGAGCCTCGTGTAGCAGATGTAGTATTCTGTATTTAATCGTTTCTTTGAGAAGCTGAATCGCCTGTGGTACAGAATCTGATTGAATAGTAGGGATTAATTATTATAGGTCTATAATATAGATATTTCAAACAGAGAATTTCAGGTACAAAAGAAGAGCGAGAATTCGGTTAAAGTTTGTTGCTCTGTTGTATCATGAGAACGACTCACGACTATGTATATTGCAAGTTTAACATATAGGCTAGTCAAAGAAATAACGCAATATCGAGAGCGGAGACAACAAAACAATAGCAACAACCTACGACAACGATAATAGCAACGACAATGACAACAACAACATCAACAGCAACAGTGACAACAGCAATAGGACACATGACCACTGTAGTGTATATATATGGCATTCAAATATGTGTCATACAGCGACGTTCACTGAACCTGTTAGGCTACATAATTCACTGGGCCTATTAGGCTATATTAGAATTATGTCTGGTTTCGTTGTACCAACGGTGGCAAATAGCAAGGCTCTGGTATTCTAGCTATAGCTTTGACTGCAGTGTGAACCACAAGAATGCGGATGTAAGGCAGCCATCGAAAGTTTGTAACGAACACTTCGTCGTAATCGTAATCGTAATCGTAATCGTATTCGTAATCGTAATCGTAATCTCCAAATTTATAAAGCGTCATTCGAAAGCCAAGCGCACCAGTTTTTCACGATCGCTGTTTCTTGTCCGAAGGATTCTCCAAAAGAGTAGTCCGAAGGAGGCCGTATATATATATATATATATTATATATAATATATATAAATGTATATATATATTATATATATAATATAAGTATATATATATATTGTTTTCATGTCATAACCGGAATTCTAAAGCAGAGCAGAAGTTTGTATAAGACAGGGAACTTGGTAATCAAACGACAGCACAAGATTGATTACCCATGGCGGTGCCGAAATGGAACGGTGTTATAAGACTTTCTCCTCGTCGAAAATACCCGAACAGATGCGTCTCACCGGTCCGCGCTTTCCCGACTGATTCCATTCCACGCGCATAATATTCAACCATGTGGAACCCGGTTAAAATTTAACAGCCGTCGGTCAAGTTTTGTTCCCTTCGAGTTACGATTGTCTTTATCGCCTGTTTATCTCTGCCTGCTAGGAAATTAAATCCTGCCATCGATTCTCCGTTCCCTGTTTATGCGCCATATATATATATATATATATATATATATATATATATATATATATATACATACATACATACATATATATACATATAAAAATATACATAATTATATATAGGTCTATATATATATATTCTGTCGGTCGCAGTTCATGGTTGCCCACACACGTTCTTCATCCAGCAGTCGACCTTGTCAGTGAGCTGAGCGCTTGCGCCACGGGGAACCTCTCATGTCGGATGTCTGCCCATAAAATCTGCCTCTGTCTGTGTATACCTGTCTTCATCTGTCACTGTCTGTCTGTCTCTGTCTCTTCGTCTGCCTGTCTCTTCGTCTGCCTGTCTCTCAGTCTGTCTGTCTCTGTCTATCGGTCTTCCATTCTGATCGGTCGGTTTGTCTGTCGTTAGTATAAGCCGATCTGTCTTCTGTGAATTCATCTGCCTGCCTAATCGTCTTTGTGTGTCTGTCTGCATGCCTGTCTCTGTCTCTGTCTCTTACTCTGTCTCAATCTCTGTCTCCGCCTCTGTCTTTGTATTTGTCTCTCTGGCTCACCATGTCTCTCTGTCTGTTTGACAAAAAGACATATATGGACATACAGACAGACAGTCTGTATGTCTATATCTGTCTTTTTGTCTCTGTTTCTGTATCGGTATGTCTCTGTCTATTTCTCTGTCACTGTCTGTTTTTGACTGTCCCTGTCTATCTCTCTGCCTATGTCTCTGTCTGTCTATGTGTCTCTGTTTCTGTCTCTACGTCTGTCTGCATGCCTGTCTGTCTGTCTGAGTCTCTCTATCTCTCTCTCTCTGCATGTCGCTCTCAATCCTTCCTCCCCACATCTCGGTATTTATGTCTATGTTTGCGTAACACTATGCAAGTATCGTCCATTTATCTTCATGCCTCTCTTTCTAAACGTGTCAGTCTGTTTGTCATTGCGTTCAAACATGTGCACCCGCCCACATGTATATTGTACTTCTGCAAATAATCTGCATGTATGTCTCGCTGTCTGTGTCCTGTCCGTTTACCTCACTGTTTTTATGCCAAGTGATACTGATTTTCTCATTAAGAATGATGGCTTCAAAATAACCTCCAAGCTGGCTTCCAAGATGGCGTGCAATTGATTTTCAAAATGGCGTCAAAGATGGCGTCCAAGATTACGTCCAAGCTGCCAAAGCAAAGCTAACTCGCAGCACAGCCGCATCAGTTTTCAATGTATCTACATGTCATGTAGACCCCTATATATTAGCCCACTACATACATGTCATGTATATACATGCATAAACTATACACCGTGCTGTACTCTGAAACCATCGTCGCAGTAGGCTTATAGGTGTCATTATCATCATTGTTGTTGTCAGCTTCATCGGCATCAACCCTGTCGTTCTCAACGATGACATCGTCGTTGTCGTCGTCGTCGTCGTCGTCGTCATCATCATCATCATCATCATCATCATCATCATCATTATCGTCGTCATCGTTGTTGTTGCTGTCGTCGTCGTCGTATTAATCATCGTCATCATCATTATTGTCGTCGTCGTGAATCGACAGAACTGTTTTCACAGCAACTATTATGGACAACTGAATCAACATCAAGATCAGTTGCTCATAAGTCTGTATACCCTTCCTCCAACTCCTCATCTTCCATCCCCTCTTCCCCCTGCTCATGTTTTCCATGTCCTCACCTTCCCTCCTTCTCCTCCTCCTCTTTTTCTCTTCCTCCTCCTCCTCCTCGTCGTCGTCTTCGTCCTCCTCCTTTCCCTCCTACTCCTCCTCCTCTTTCTCCTCCTCCTCCTCCTCTTTATTCTCCTCCTCCTCCTCTTTCTCCCTCTCCTCATCACTGTCATCATCACCCATCATGTCTATCATTAGCGATCAAACCTTCCAGACTTCTGAAGGCAAAATATTGCAATCTTTCTGTTAACTCTAATTTCCAGGAGAGAAGATAAAAGCCAGTCGGATATCGACGCAGTAAATTCATTCGTCCTCAGGCAAGACAAGTTCTTAGAAGGGAATCACACGTTCGATGTAGGCCTTTAAAAGTAATTTCACTGATGAAATGAAATGCGACAAGAATCAAATGTAAGGAAACTAACGAAAACTAACTATAGCTCGATAGTGATATATAGGCTACATCACGTCGTATCTGCGAGTCTCGCCTTGCTTTCTAAACTACCTTGGCCAAAAAGGTTGCGCACTTGTGCACCTCTGACGTAAATATTATTGTCAAATATCGTGCTGCTATTTGATAGTGCGCTATATTGCATGAACATGTCAAATAGTCTGCTGCTACCCGATAGTCCTCCGCTGCTTTACTTCGACCAACGAGCAAAATATTTCATTTTCGGTCCTGAATTGCAACTGGAGGCAAAATGTAAACACGCAGCGTGAGGCACAGATAGGCCTAATGATGCATGTAAAGTGAACGAGGCAACAGAAAAGGACACAATTATTTCCTCGAAAATTTTCTGCCAATTTATTCGATTCACCGTAATTGCTCAATTTGACGATGCATCAAAGGAAAATTGCAGCAATAATAATCTCAGCGTATATCGGTCAACACCAATAAGGCCATTTCTTTAGTAGGCTAATAAGTAATGAATACGTGACGAACTTTGGCTTCAAAGCCCCTGTCCTCGTGTTCGTCGAACTTAGAGGAAGAAACTTCAGGCAGATGTCAAATTCATCTTAAACCGTCTGGCTATGCGCAATTCGGCGCCAGGCAATTCGGCGCATGAAAAAATCGCTGGGCTTTTGATACCGTATTGCATTATGGAATCAAGGCCACATTTAGGTTATAGTGTCGGCCCGCATGCTGTGATTATGGATACCTTCCAAAGTCTCCCATCTGACAATATGGCTTATAATAATATTATTGTGCCGTCTCTGAAATCGTCGTTAGTAGCAACATTTATACTTCGGGCACCCTTTAGAATGTCGACGGTCAACATAAAAACCTACATGCTAACGATTCTCAATCACCCAATTCGGCGTAGACTATAATTATTGCGATAAGCTTATTTATGACTACTCAAGCCATGCGGGGTTTAACGTGCAAGAGCCATACCGTCGATTACAATTGCCTACAAGTGTTTGACTTGCTTCCGCGGTCCAGCTTTTCTGTGACGTATGATACAGTGGACGATGATGATGCTTGCATTGCTTGACATGTATGACGGTTCCGGTCGCTTCCGATTGCCTTCAACAGATTCTATAGTCGACCGTGTGTTTTATGACGATTCAATAGCCAACAATCAGCCGCACTTGATCGTTTTTAGCTCTCTTGACCCGCATTCACCTGATCATATATCTTGGAACTTTGTTGAGTCTAAGTTAGAGGATAACAGAGCAGAGCAGAACCTTAATAATTATGTGGCACGGATTTGTCTATATATACAGGCAACGGCTCTTTCAAAGCTTCGTCGGGTCAATAATAAGAAATGCATCCAACTAACCCTCAAGAAATTGCTATAGACGATTTCTCAATGAAATAATTATTGACCAACAGTCGCGCTTTTTAACATAGTCAGAATCTATTCTATTCTCACTTCTTCTGCTAGAGCCCCAATGATCAAAATAGGGTTAAAAACTTAAAGTATCTTGGTGTGATGTTGTCTGGCGATCTTAGTTTTGACATGCACATTCATGAGATATGTAGAAGGGTCATGCAGTCTCTTTATGCCTTCCGTTTGCTCGCTGCTCATGGTCTAGCTGGCCTCAAGCTCCACGATGTGGTAAGGGCTATATATACTACGCTGCCGCGTCTGCTTTATGCAGCTCCTGCATAGTGGAGATAATTATGTTGGACAACAGGAAAGGAGTAGGCTCCAAGTCCCGATGAATAGGCTTATTCGTCACCGTTATCTTCCGGGTGATATTCCAACATTTGAATAACTGTGTCGTCATGCTGATACCCGTTTGTTTTCGGCGGTTCTGACAAGACCGGGCTATGTCCTCCACGAGTTGTTCCCCCCCAGCGAGGCAAATTGGTTATGACCTGCACCCCAGACACCATGACCGGGTAGCCTACTACCAAGAGCAGACAACCAAATGAGGAAGACATTGTTGCATATTTACATATTAATGTGTCATGTTACATGCGGGGTTTAACGTTTGACTTGCTTCCGGCCCAGCTTTTCTGTGACGTGTACGCTACAGTGGACGATGATGATGATATGTAACTTTACATATTAATTAATTAGTTTGTTTAGTCTTAATATTTTTCATGTCTTATGTGAAATTTATATGAGATACTTGTTCACCAGAGTGCTGTTTGGCAGCTGGTTAAAAACTAAAGAATACACTTAAGCTTACTTACTTAGAGAAGACGTTGATTATGTTAATAGGGATTAAAAATGGTGGCAGATTTCGAAACCATTTGTAACAATTTATTGAGGGTAAAGCCCAGTAGCGGCGCTGGGGGGGGGGGGGGTTAGGGGCTAAGCCTCCCTAAAAAAGGCCATCCATTTTTTTCCCATGTAAAAATAAAATATTTGCACGATTAACCCCCTTTAGTCCCCCCCCAAAAAAACCGTAAAGGTACGCACGAGGTTTGACAGACGAGGCGGATTATGAAAAAGGACCATTTTCGAAGATTTCGATCAAAATGACTACAAAAAGGTCGTCAGAAATTTTGACGGCGAAAATGGAAATTTTTCTTCGGATTTTTTGTGCATGACTAAAAAAAATTCCCCGAAAATCCAGCCCCCAAAACTGAAATCCTGGCGCCGCCACTGCGGACGACTAAAAAGAGGTCGTCAGAAATTTTGACGGATGAAAAATGGAAATTTTCCTCCGAGGTTTCAGCCCCCCCAAAACTGAAACCCTGGCGCCGCCACTGATTGAGAGGAATGGCAACGAGAAAAATACCATTCCTCCTGAAGACAACCGACACTGAAGGAGTATTCAAAGAATCTTCTGACCCCGTTTGGTCATGTGTCTAGCAACGTAGTTAAAAATGAAGCCACTAGGCGGCAGCGGCGGCGGCGTTAAAAACCGTGATTTTACTTCCAAGTCATGGACAGTTGGGTTTCTCTCGCATCGCCTGAGGACTCATCCACTTCTCTGACATATAACATACGATCGGGATCACGCTTCGTCTCACCGTACAGATGACCTTGACAGATGACCTTGACCTTGACCACTACGCAATACGTTCTGTCAATAAGAGCGGAACTTAATTACAGCGTAGCGACCCATGCGACGTTGTGCGGCGGTCGGGACTTCGTTCATCCGAATCACACACACGCTGATCTACGATGCAGTGATGTCACGCGTATGTATACATCGCATGACATGACTCCACCACCAGCTGCTGCACGTGTGCGTGCGTGGCTTAGTGTATAGTGCATACGCACCGGAACATCCGATCTTCGCCGTAGTGGACTCCTGCTGCACGGACTGTGATCAGACCCGGACGCCCTGCAGGACACGGGGGTCAGCCAGCCAATCAGCCGAGCGGGCGGTCGACCGAGCGGCGGGCGGGCGGGTGGGTCTTGGACGGTTGGAGAGGAGAGAAAAAAGACGGACGTTTTCCAGCGAGTTTTGCTGTTGGTGGCGACGCCTGGCGTTGTTGGCGGCGACGACGATTTCCCGTTAGATGTTTTCGTCTTGAAAGGAAGCAGAGGCGACAAGGGACGGAGGAGGGGAAGACAGGGAACCATTTCCTGCGGTGGTGGTTGTGGTGGTGGTTGTGGTGGTGGTGGTGGTGGTGGGTGTGGTGGTGGTGGTGGTGGTGGTGGTGGTGGTGGTGGTGGTGGTGGTGGTGGTGGGCGTGGTGATGGTGGTGGTGGTGGTTGGTCCAACTCATGACGAATGCCGCTGGGGGACTGTGGGACAAACGGGAGAAATAAATTCCGCGAATCTTCCTTTTTTGTCCATTCTGTATTCAAGCGCGTCTTCTACTTCATTCGCCTTGGTTGGCTTTTTTACTCTATATACAATGTTATACATGTATACGCGCACGTATATACCATATTATATGCAATGCATATAAAACTATATATATATATATTAGATTAGCTATGTATGTATATAGACATATTTCGTGTCTTTTCGGGGTTGCATGCTATCCATCTGTCTGGCTCCCGTTTGCATTTCTATACAGGCGCTATGTATACCACAATGGAGGATGCACCCATTCTGTGTGTCTGGCTTTCTGGTTCTCTCTGTCTCTGTTTCTTTCTGTCGCTCTCTCTGTGTCTCTATCTCTGTCTGTCTGTCTGTCTGTCTGTGTGTGGTAGTCTGTCTCTCTCACTCACTCTCACTCACTCACTCACTCACTCACTCACTCTCACTCTCTGTCTGTCTCTATCTATATCTGTCTATATGTCTGTCTGTCAATCTGTCTCTCTGTCTTTCTGTCTCTCTATCTCTGACTCCATCTATGTGTCTCTTTCTTTGTGTGCCTCTCTGTCTCTGTCTGCCTCTCTGTCTCACTTTTTTCTCTCATTGCCTCTGTCGAGTTCTGTGCAAACAGCATGTAAAGCATAAATGCATCTTAATCAACCGACGCTCGACGCCACGCTGTCTCACGCTTCGAAGAAAGAACAAAATCCGTGGAAAGTTCAGCAACCTGTTACAGTAGTCCTTGACAATTAAAGCAAGAACCGAATGCTTCAAAGTCCTTCCTGTGGGAGGGAGGGAGGAAGGGAGGGAGGGAGGGAGAGAGGGAGAGAGGGAGCTTGCGCAGGATTGTAAAGAGTTAAGATTAGCAAAGTGGAAGAGAAGAGGGATTAGGGATTAGGGCGACGAGAGGGATTAAGATGACGACGATGACGACGACGATGAAGATGTCGATGACGATGATCATGATGAATATGATGATGAAGATGATGACGGTGATGATGAAGATGATGATGACGATGATGGTGATGATAATCATCATGACGATGAACACAATGTTCCATCCTCATTAGTAGTAGCTCCAGTGTTTTCACGGCGCCTCCTCCTTTTGGCGCTCTAACTGCACTTTCGGTAAATCGACAGAACTTGTCCTTCCTGTGCAGACGTTCAGCTACTTTGTGTGGGCCGCGGTAGTGTAGTGGATATGTTCGTTGCCTTGCAGCCGGATGGTTGCAGGCTCGAATCCACCCTAAGCCGCCTCGTAGGGATCTTGGATAAGTCCACTTACAATTGCTCGGCGCTTTGGCGTGAAACTCCGATGCAGTGTCCGGAGAGCCTCTGAGTAGAGAGCCTGATGGTGCGCTATAGCAAGTGCACCTATAAAAACCAAATACATACAAACGTTTAATACGACATCAAAGCTTAGAGCACTGGAACGAGACTCAATCGATATCGTCGAAACGTCTCAACCTTCCTTTGCCCGCGGCATCTGCGTTGATTGCTAATTATGCCCCAGCTGTTGGCATGACATCATGGGCAAGAGACTGACTGACTGACTGACTGACTGACTGACTGACTGACTGAATGAATGACTGACTGACTGACTGACTGACTGACTGACTCACTGACTCACTGACTTACTGACTCACTGACTGACTGACTGACTGTCTGACTGACTGACTGACTCACTGACTGACTGACTGACTGACTGACTGACTGACTGACTGACTGACTGACTGACTGACTGACTGACTGACTGACTGACTGACTGACCGATCTTGAAACGCATCCATATAGCTTGGCGGTTGCGGGAACGGACATAGCCTATACCTCACTCTGGACAAGAGTTCCTGAACAAAGGTCCCATGGTAGGTCATACTACGTATATTGTATTCTAGAAATTAAAATTATACGTAAAAGCATAATATACGAGAAGAGTTCATTTCACTAGTCGTCCAAAGTTTCTCATGAGTGTATAGGTCTATAAAGATATAATTATGGTCCAAATGTTTACCCCTGAACGGCAGTGACGGGTCTTTACCCGTAAGCCTATGATATTAATCGTATACTGTGTACTTGACACAGCACCACCAACTGTATAATTAAGTTTTATAAATTAACTACAGAGACAGACTATACTTGCGCAGTAGAGGGGTTAATGTCCGTGGAAATGGGATAAATCAGGAGGGGGCTGTCCTGGGGAAACGTTCTCTTGCATATATCGTCAGTTAATTAGTAAAAGGTTAGGGAGTAATAAATAATAGTGATAATAATAATAACAGGCCTAATAATAATAATAATAATAATAATAATAATAATAATAATAATAATAATAATAATAATAATAATAATAATAATTGCGAAAATTTATATGGCGCAGTAACACAGTCATGCCATGCGTTACAAGGTCGCCTTACAAAGCAACTAACATGCGGTATAGCCTACGCCCTATAGCGAACAAGTATGTTTTTAGCAGTGATTTAAAAGAGTCCAAGAGATAGGTTAGTAACTGTGTGAGTCGTATTTTCACTCAGCCATTGAGAACAGCGATCGATGAAATGAAGTTTATTTATTTGCTTTAATGACAAGCGAGGATAAAGATTCGTACTGTATCTTGTAACAGCGATAACCTACTTAATTAGAGTAACTTAGTACAGTAAACTTGTCTTTTTGTATGTTTGTATGTTAACAGAACCTTATCCAGTTCGCAATGAAGCAAAAGAGAAGGCTAGGAAGCAGCTGGGAGCGGAAGCATATGTTTGCATTTCGATGTTACAGCGCACAGTTTGTTTTGGACTGCTTTCAAGTCGGCACGTCCATTCAACCTATTGCCTGTCTGTCTCGTCTGTGTCTCTCGTCTGTCTGTCTGTCTGTCTGTCTGTCTCGTCTGTGTCTCTCGTCTGTCTGCCTATCTCGTCTGTCTGCCTGTCTGTCTCGTCTTTCTGTCACGTTAGGAAGCAATTTCGAATCGTAGCACGGCAAGGAGAAGAGAAACGAAAGGAGCAAAAAAAGAAAGCGCAGGCTGGACATATGTTAGCATTTAGATGAGAAGAGGACGACATTTGTCTCGCATGCAATCAAGTCTTCAACCATTATCACCGCGGTCGCAATTGGACTCGGAAATCTACCACAGTACGAAACGCATGCGCTCTATACGTTCTAATATTCAAGGGACATCAGTTGGGAGACAAAGCCCTCGTGGTCATAGCAATCGGCACCAAAGACAAAGACGTTGGAAGTCAGCGACAGACACACAGAAGGCAAAGACGTTGCAAGTCATAGCGTTAGTCGCCAAGAACCATATAATTATATGAAAATGATATAATATTATATAGAAATGATGTACGTTTGTTTATTATAACATGTCTGTAAACCAAAATGCGGATAGCAATTGGGCCATTAAAAAATTTCTTATCTTATCTTGTTATATACACAATAATTATTACACATAGTCGCACTACGGTGTTTGTCAAGGCTGGAATGAGCTCCTTTCAAAACTGCGTTTTTTTACATATGACCATTCAAACTTTGTTTCATAAATCTCTCAAGTGTTCTTCGTTCGCCGTGGCTGGGCTTGGAGCACTCATGAGTAGGCTTCCAGAAGGTGCGGTGTATAAATCCATAGAATGAATTAAATAAATGAACGAACTAACTGCCAAGTCTTAAGTTTACATCTGAATGACGATAACAGGTCTTAACAGTGACGTATTGACAAGTTAACACAGAAACAAAAACCAGGACAACTATGTTTAATCAACCAAATACAGAAATAAACCATCTGCACGGAGGAGATAATGTCCGGAGATAATGCATAGAGCATAATGTCCGGGTAATAATTTCCAGTGAATAGTGACCAAAGGATAATGCAACCTTATGTCTAACTGTCTGCTTCTGAATGGGTTCGACGCTGCATAAGCAGCTGAGAGGAGAATAAGAATGACGTAGTCTGTCTGCTTGTCTGTCTGTTTGTCTGTCTCTCTGTCTGTCTGTCAGTTTGTCTGTCTGTCTGTCTGCGTGCCTGCCTGTCTAAAAGCGTACTTTGCAAACGATCGATTCTATGGAAACTAGAGACGATAATATTTTATTAATAGCAATAGACATAAATTGGGTTTTAGACTTCATGAGCGATATGCTATTTCAGAGACATCGCTCTGTCACTGCACATAAGAAAGCAACCTAATTGTTTCCGAACCTGACTGGATTTGTAATCTCTCTCTGTGACTGGAGTCTCATGTTTCGCATTCCTCCGATCGAATTTCATATTCAATATTCATGAGTTCGTTGTTAGAATTATTGTCTGACCTTCAGGGCCTCATTTGTTTCGGAATCATTATCATGGTGCCATCCTTCTTTTTTTGCTTCGGGGTCATTAGCATGGCGCCATTTGTATTTTGTTTCATTGGTCATTATCACGATGCCATCCTTTGTTTCGGGGTCATTATCATGGTGACATTCTTTGTTTCGGGGTCATTATCATGGTGCCATCCTTTGATTCGGAATCATTATCATGGTGCCATCCTTTGATTCGGGATCATTATCATGGTGCCATCCTTTGATTTATTTCGGGATCATTAGCATGGTGCCATTTGTCTTTTGTTTCGTTGGTCATTATCACGATGCCATCCATTGTTTCGGGTCATTATCACGATGCCATCCTTTGTTTCGGGGCCATTATCATGGTGCCATTTTCCGCCTATTGTTATCTAGTTTCCGTCGAAGGCCCATGCTTCCAACGGTTTCTATTGGCACGTTATCTATCGTGCCTTGAATCTGTTCATTACTTGACGATGACGTTTCTTCTGAATGCTTGTGTTGTGTTTCCGTTGGCTGGCAGATAATGTTTTAACCTCACGCTGGAAATTCCCATGAAGTTGGATACAATTGATGACTGACAATCGAAACGCTTGTGCTCTGGTTGTCTGCACTCATCAATGATGCAATGATGCAATGATACAATGATGCAATGATACAATGATACAATGATACAATTATACAATGATGCAATGTTGCTCTTGTTTTATGACTACCCGATTGTCTCTGTTACTAACATCGCCATCGGCATTCACGTCTGTTGAGTGATTGCAAGTTTGCGATTTGTGACTTTCATTTATAAATTACAACCAGCAAGTGTTTTGATATACATGTATATAGGCTAATTGTCTACTATATATAAATAGAATGTCTAAGCTTGAATGGCTGTAATACAGTTGCTTCTTCGTGCGTTTTTTTCTGTACTTAATGAATAAAATCTTTGTTTTACATAAATTAATTATCTGCACTTTCTGATCGTTCATCATAATAATATCTTACACGACGCGTGGTGCGTTGTACTTAAACTTAGCACGCCAGGAGACTGTCATGCGTAGAATGGCATGCGATAACTTAGCGCACACACACTCACATATATATAAATCACACACCAACACGCGTCCACCCACCCACACACCCACCCACACGCCCACCCACACACACACACCCACACACATACACACATACATACACACACACGCACACATACACATACACACACACATGCCCTGTGCTTGTCATATTTCTGCACAATGTTCGCCACTGACATCCATAGTTCCATGCATGTGTTTAATAGATAATAAAATTATTATATTAATATTATATGACTATGACTGACGGATTGCCTATCTGAACTCTACCACTGCTCGCACTCTGGCAGTGCCAGTCCCAAGCCTGGAGCAAGAAGGAGGGTGACACGTCTAGTAATTCCCTGATATGGCACATGCAGTGTCGCTAAGCATCAACAACAATTGTTTCACTGCTTTGTCTGCTATACATAAATATATGTTCATATGTGTCTGTCTCTGTCTGTGTGTGTTTCGCTTCCAGATCGTTTCCATGTTGTCCGTATTCTTCATAGTCCTTTCGATTCTGTCGTTCTGTCTCAAGACGCATCCCAACATGCGCGTTCCGGCCTTGCAGAACTCGACCGCCTTCTCCAGTCCGTTGGACTTCTCGAGCGGATGCAACCGATCTACCATCTGGCTGCTGGAGAAGCGGAAGACGGAACCGCATCCGGCCTTCTTCTACCTGGAGTGCGTCTGCAACGCGTGGTTCACCTTCGAACTGTTGACGCGCTTCACCGTCAGTCCCAACAAGTGCGAGTTCCTCCAGGCGCCGGTCAACATGATCGATCTCGTGGCTACCCTCTCCTTCTACCTCGACATGCTACTGACACAGCTGCAGAAGGAGAACGATATTCTCGAGTTCTTCAGCATCATCCGCATCATGCGGCTCTTCAAGCTCACCCGACACTCCCCGGGTCTGAAGATCCTCATCCACACGTTCAAGGCGTCGGCGCACGAACTCATGCTGCTCATTTTCTTCCTCGTCATCGGCATCGTCATCTCCGCGTCGCTCGTCTACTACGCCGAGCGGATCCAGTCGAACCCCAACAACGACTTCACGTCGATCCCCGTCGGGCTCTGGTGGGCCATCGTAACCATGACGACGGTGGGGTACGGGGACATGACCCCGAAGACCTACCTCGGCATGTTCGTCGGGTCGCTGTGCGCCCTCACCGGCGTCCTCACCATCGCCCTGCCGGTACCCGTCATCGTTAGCAACTTCGCTCTCTTCTATTCGCACACGCAGGCGAGGGCGAAGCTGCCGAAGAAGCGACGGAGGGTCCTGCCCGTCGAGGCCGTCAGACCGAAGGGAGGGCAGGGCGGAGGAGGCGGGGGCCAAGGCGGCGGCGGAGGGGCGAGAGGAGGGGACTGCCCGTCGGCGGCAACGACGCCACAGATCAGGCGACTCAATCTGTCGAAACACGGGATGACGAACTCCGGTGAAGTCAAACAGAACCGATTGGGTATGAAATTATAATTATTATTGTGCTCATTTATATATGTATGTATAATGTATATATATGTAGGCCTGATGATGATGATGATGGTGCTCTGCCCGAAGGCAGGTTCATTGGCTTTACGCCCCTGGGGATGAGATGAGTGAGGTGGTTTCCCGCTGCCTTCCCCACAGACAATGATGGGTAAGCAACTTGCCCAAGGTCGCTCCGCAGGAGCTTGCGCCCCTGCGTCCCACACGTTCTAGCCCGAGATATCTAAATCTCTGACTGTCAACTCCCAGCCCGGGGCTTGAACCGCAGTCCATTGCAACCAACAGACGAATGCAGCTCTCGCTTACCGGTGTAGCTAACTAGGCCTACAAGTGTATATATAATTTATATGCTTCATTTATATATATAGAACTCACATGCACACACACATGCAGCCTAAACATTTAGCATGTGCAGATTACGTTTGTGTTTGTGTGTGCATGTGGTCTCCTTTGCATCATCACCAACATCGTCGTAATCAGCATCTTCATCATAGATATAATTATTATTATGCTCCCTTATATTCGTTCATTCATTCATTCAAGAATCTATACAGCGCCTCTTATCGGGAACTACTCAGAAGCGCTCCAGACTCTAGCACGGCATAAAGCACTGCAGCTTTCATTTGAATGCAGCATTCTTCAGTTAGAGCCCCACATAGGGAGTAAACGTATACCTCTTATGGAGTCCATTCCTGCTGACAGTTTGAAACCAGAGCAGCGATCCTGTAATTCCCGTTATTCGATGTGTTACCGGGTAGGAAGCCAATGCAATGTCTCCAGCATATTATAGGTGGAGACATAACCAAAATACTCACGCGCACACACGCACGCACACAAACAGCCTGAAAATTTAGCGTGTGTATACGTATTTAAATATTGCGTTCAATAATAATGTGTTGTCCTTCTTGCCAACATCACCAACATCGTCCTGATCATCATCATCATCATCATCATCATCATCATCATCATCATCATCATCATCATCATCATCATCGTCGTCGTCATCGTCATCGTCATGATCATCATCATCATCATCATTACCACCAAACCACCAAACCACCACCACCACCACAACAACCATCATCATCATAATCATCATCATCATCATCGTCGTCGTCGTCGTCGTCATCGTCATCGTCATGATCATCATCATCATCATCATCATCATCATCATCATCATCATCATCATCATCATCCTATCACTAATATTTCTTTAAGTTGGAGTCTGTATAAACATGAAACCAAGCAATCAATAGGTCTATATGACTGTGCAGTGATTTAAATAGATCTAATTACAATTACCTTTTGTTGAACATGGTGCTTATTTCCAATTTGTTTTTTTATATAAGTAGAGGCTTCTCTATAATTAATTCTCGGTTTGGTGCTTTGATACATTCATAGCTGTGAATACAATATGCTTTATGCATTTTCAATAGAAGATATGTATGTGAACGTATTCAATAGAAGATGCGTGTAAGCGTGTCAGGCATTGAAATGAAATTGAGCAGATAAAGCGCAGAGGAAAATATATTAAGGCTATGCTCATATAATCGTTGGCTATTTCGAGCTTCTTGCTCTCCTTCTCTCTATCTTTGGTTGTCTCTCTCCTTGTACGCGTCTCTATCTCTCTACCACTATCTATGCGTTGATCTTAGCTGATCATTGCCTTTCTACGTATGTGTGCATGCTTCCCTTTTCTGTTTCTATTTCCATTTTGATTTCCCAGATTCAGATCCTGTCTAGCTGTCTTCATATGCACGAAAATATATTTGTCTGTATGTGCACTTGCTATAGCGCCCCTACAAGCTCCCTGCTCGGAGACGCTCCTGACTGCAGCGCGGACACTGCATCGGAGTTTCACGCCGAAGTGCTGAGCAATTGCGTGTAAAGGGCTTGCCCAGGGTACGACTTGAGGTGGATTCGAACCTGCAAGGCTGCAACCCTCCGGCTGCAAGGCAGCGAACATACCCACTACAACATCGCGCCCCACATATCCAAACCAATAAATACATGCCACGAACACATGATGAATATAAAATAGAATACATGACTAGGTCCACTAAATAATTATAGCCTAGGTCTAGAATAGGTTAGCTCGGCCATTTCTATCATAAATAGTAATAATATATCCGTCAGATACGATATGAGCAAATACTATTATTGCTTGTTACACTGTTGAACGACACTGTCATAATTATATCAAAGATGATTAGTGTCGTCCTCCTCCTTTATCCAGGCTTGGGACTGGCACTTGTAGACTGCAACAAGCGGCGGACTTAAATTATGGTGTGGTGTGTGCATGAATTTATTGCCACTGTGATGACAGGCAGCTGATCTTTTGTCCGATTATATAAACATTATACAACATTATATAATATCAACTGTATATATGCAATCCTGAATACACACGATAATATTGAATTTGAGATCATTACCAATATTTATTACACTGCAGACAGTTCTGAATGTCAGGCTATTCGTAGCTGATACATGTATAAAACATTTAATTATTATTATTATTATTGACTTTTATATAGCGCACCTTCAAGGTAATCTACTCAGAAGCGCTCCCAGTCCAACAACGGCCAAATAAGGCAGTTTTTAAATGAGAAAGAAACAGTGGTGTGACCTCTAGGCACCAGGCGTCCAGGCGAAGAGTAACAGGGAGCCCATTCCAGGTTCTATGTTAGATAAGAGAAATTTTCCTTTATTGAACAATCCTGTTGAAAGACCGCAACCGGTTACAGTGTACAGTTATGCAATTGAAAGAATTCACAAGAACACAAAATCACAAATCTTAACTATAGACTAACAATACAGACGGCCTATGCAATCAATACTGCGTCGAAATGTCCAACGACAATTAAGCTCCCAATTTCCTTCAAACAAATCGCCATCAAGAATGTTGTCGATGAGAAATTGAGAATATCTAATCAGGAGGTGTTGAAAAATCCTGCCCTCTTGCCACGTCTTGCACATAGATGATGTCTTTGTGGCCTGGCAAGCGGAACATTTCCAAAAAAATTTCGCGATTTTTTTAGAGTAGGCTAAAAGTTTTATGTGATGCCCGTCGCTGTCACTGATAATTAAAATCAAATTAAAATCTTATCAGCCGAATTTGACCGCTTTTATACTAATTGTAATTGTAATCGTACATTTAGGGCCTATATAGCGCCACTTCAAGAGAACTTCTCAGAGGCGTTCCCGACCTGACTAAGAAAATACATGTTTAAGATGCAGTCTCTTCCAATCCTCCGTGGTAAATTATTCCAACTCGGATGAAAATTAGCATTTCAGATCATTTTTTTTCAACGCACAAAATGCTTCTACAGCTGCGTAAATTTGTTAAACGCACAACATGCTTCTACAGCTGCGTAAATTCAGTTCGAACGCTCTTCTTTTCGTGTAGAACTGCGCACTATAAAACCCTGATCGTCTGTATGGCCGTGTACTCAAGTAGACTTTGATAATTATGGGACTCAGACGCAGCAGAAATCTCGGGCAAATTTCTGCCCTGGTGGAGATTCGAACGCCTAATCTCTCGCTTGACAGTTCCGCCCGTTGACCACTACACTGCCACGCATTATTTTCTTATCCTACATGTATTCAAACCAACGACGAGATGCGAATTCGCTCACAACGGTGACTGATCCACTTCTGCCCCGATTCGATTTGCCTATACAACAAGAATTATTGTAGCCACGGAGACTTTGTTAGCGCTCGCTAGTCTTCATATGCTTCGCACGAACGTATTACCTTAACTTCATAAACGATCGTCGAACTCGATTTAATGTAGAAAAGGTTCGGCAACAGAGGATCCTAACAAACTAAATTCTCTTAAATCAATAGAGTGGCGCGTTTACGAAAATACGTCTGCCCGCAGCCTACGTAGGCCTATAATATTACAGTCAAGCGATCGAATTGCCAGTCATGTAACCGACCTCAGCAGGGGCAGATACAGAAATTTTCGGAGGGGGCCAAATTTTAGTGGAAAATTTGTTAATCTTTCACCTGAATAAACTGATGACCTTTTTTTAGTCATTTGGTCTCCAACTTGTCTTGAAATATATTCCATATTTCCTGCCAAAAAACTTGTGACTTTTATAGTCATTTAGCCGAATTGTCTGGAAAATATAGCATTGAAACCTACTGTTGAAAGTTTGTTGCCACGTTCTATGGACGTTTCTCATGGGGGCCATGGCCGGATTTGTTCCCCCTGGATCCGCCCCTGTACCTCTGCCACTGTTTGCACTCTGACAGTGCCAGTCCCAAGCCTGGATAAAGGAGGAGGGCGACAATGATCGTCTTTGTTACGAGACAGTGTCTTTAAACAGTAACTTGACCGTCAATTAAGATTTTCATAGATTGAGTCTCTTCATTCTATGTTGATGCGGATTGCGGTATGCAGTATTCCCCCCCTCTCCCATCGCCTTACCTAATAATCATCATGTCTTGAGGTGCTCACCTGTTCATTGATACTGACAGCTGTTATTTTATTTCAAACTGTGCTATATAAAGTGTCTCGTATTTTCCCAAATTTTTTAATCACGTGACGTTACACCATTTTATACCACAGAGCAATTTACGTCTGCCTGAAACTCTTTGCTACCAAAGAACCTCAGCAATGTTGACGTTTTAATTCAGAGTGATCTAGTTCCCTATAAACCTAAGAAATAATTTATTTATATAAACAACTGATTTATTACAAGTCTGTGTCGTCGAGGGTCGTCCTCCGAGGGTGGTCCGAGGAGGGTGGTCATTAAGTTGAGAGATCATTCGGTGGAAGCAGAAGCACGCAAGCAGCCATCCCATCCATCAACCCGGCAACCTTTCTCTGAATGGCTAAAACAGATCAATCCTATGCTGCTGCTGCTGCTGCTGCTGAGACGAAGACGCATTGGGAATTTGAAAGCGGGACAAAGCGGTCAAAGACTAAGACCTCTGTATACGCTGGGTTAAAACGCCGCTGTCCTATAGCTCACATGTGGTCGCAAGGCCGTTGATAGGGGGTGCTTTGGGCGCTGGAGCAACCATGCCACCCCACCCCAAGCCTAAGGAAATGATTATGTACAAATGATAGTCTATAGTGCATTTACTAGCACATGATATTAGAAATTGTGCAATGTATTAGGTATCGAGAACCCGATATAAAAGCTCACGAGGCTTTTCCAGACACATTGTAGTCAGTTGATTCGGTTGCTTGTGGGTCTGCTCACAGACAAGTAGCTTAAACACACACCCCGCCCAAAGAAATTAAATCCGGGCTACGGCATTGTGTGGTAAATACAGTTAGTTCTAGAAAACGACATTGGATTTTCATATGACCATACATGTACATCTAATTCGGTTTGATGCAACCATAGAATGGTAAGATATTGTGTGTGTCTTTGTGTGTGTGTGCGTGTGTGTGTGTGCGCGCGCGTGTGTGTTGTTCTTATTATCATAATTGCAATTGAACAATGTATATATGGACCACTCAACGATTCAAAAACCGCTGATTACCGTCAAAAATATATCGCCAATCAATGACATGATTCCCAGGCTCGCCAGGCGTTTTCTGAGCATCAGAGGCAGAAACAGGTTGATAAGTGAAGGGCTCAAGTCGCAAACCTTGTGGCGGAAGATGCTTCCAACTTTTCTCACAAAGTCGCACGCATTGGGAGCGCTTCTGAAAGGCTCTTGCTGCAAAGGGCGCTCTATACATGGTCAAATAACTGTAATAAAAAAAACTTGAGGGCCAACATAATATTGGCAAAGCAACTAGATCGAGAAGTGGCACATGAAGATAACAAGAAGGCTTCTAGTGGTCGAGCGGAAAGTGTAGCGACCGAGCATGTTCAGAATTATAGAAAGTCTTGAAGCATTAGCCCTACTATGCTTGAGATTCAAAATTTTGAACTGGATGTGCCATGGCGCCAGAGGCCAGTGGAGAGTATTCCGAGTGATGGAAGGTATGTGGGCAAAT
The DNA here is from genome assembly GCA_949752735.1 of Lumbricus terrestris. Classification (NCBI taxonomy): domain Eukaryota; kingdom Metazoa; phylum Annelida; class Clitellata; order Crassiclitellata; family Lumbricidae; genus Lumbricus; species Lumbricus terrestris. Next base: position 32,329,505 of record OX457047.1, read on the forward strand.
CTAGCAATGCATTGGACAGCTGCAGCGTCAAAGCCGTCAACTGGAAAGCTGTTGTTCCATTGTATAAAGGAAGATCAGCATTGATCTGGGCAGGGAGCTCGTTATTTTCCCGGATGATTCAGAACTTCAGAAGTTTGAGCAAAGACAGGAAATTCTTCTTTTCTCGCAACTTACTCGTGCGCACAATGTAGGCTACATGTCTACACTAGGATGTTTGAAACGATGCAGACGGACCCACACGTGGACAGAGGGAAAGACATATAGACTGTCATAATGAACCACGTAGCCTACTCTGCATGGGGGAAGTCGTCAGAGGCTTTGGTCCACGCAGCAACTGAATATATTAGTAACGTGTACTACGATCAGCGGATGACGCTTAGGGACGGACCATAATATACAGGTTTCGTTTCAGGGATTATATCTTGATGCGTGAACGATGTGGAAGAGGACTTGGCTTGACAACGGTCATTTGTATTAGTCATGAAGGATGATAACCTGCAGGCATCGGAATGAAGACATATGACGTCGGTCACTTATATGAAAGCTACTCAGAGCGAACTAAGAAGTCGAGCGACCGTGTTATACTCGACCACTCCTCTAATGCATGCATGCAAAGGGAGGCTAACGCTGGCACAGAAAAATAATCGCCTATAGAATGATGATGTCTGCAGCCTGTTTCCTGCAAATACGTAATCTATCTGTGGTTTGGTGACTTTGGTCTGTATCTGCCCACTGCATGGTGTGTCTGCCTGTTTGTCTTTCTTCTGGCATCGTCGTTGCCTGTCTGAAAGACTGTTTTTCTGCTTGTCTGTCTGTCTGTCTTCCTGTCTGTCTGAAAGCTGTAATGCATGTCTCTGTCACGTCTAGCCAAAACAATTTTGTCACCATGAGCAGCGGAGCAGCGGCGGTAAGCACACCCACACACACACACGCACAGAGAGAGACAGACAGACAGAGACAGAGACATAGACAGAGACAGAGGCAGAGACAGACGGAGAGACAGACAGAGAGACAGAGACAGACAAAGTCAGAGACAGACAAAGACAGAGACAGACAGACAGAGACATAGACAGAGACAGAGAGACAGACAGAGACAGAGACAGGGAGACAGACAAAGACAGAGACATAGACAGAGACACAGACAGAGACAGAGAGACAGACAGAGACAGAGAGACAGACAGAGACAGAGAGACAGAGACAGACAAAGAAAGGTACATAGACAGAGACAGAGACAGAAAAAAAGACACAAACGGACAAAGACAGACAGACAGCGACAAATACAGACAGCAACTGACATACAGAGACGGAGACAGAGAAGATGCATAGTGTAACAGCCCTGATAAACCATCACACAGCTCAGCGATCTGAACGTTCAGGCGAATCCCGTTTCCAGTTTAATAGTATACACACACAAATCACGCCATCTGACGACGCTCCATGGGGTTCCTGCCTCTTCTTCTGCTGCTGCTGTATCTTCTGGTGATGGTGATGGTGGTGATGGTTGCTGATGGTGCTGCGTCGGCTGCTGGTGCCACGGCTGCTGCGGCAGATGCTGATGGTGATGCGGGCGCACGCTGCCGCTGCTGCTGCTGCTGCAGCTCAAATGAACACATCCTATTTGGGTGGACATGACTTTCCGCTATTATGGCTCATGCTCTAATTCGTCATTATGTGTTGGATGAGAACCGACGAACCGGAATGGCCTCACCCGTGGCACCACGGCCAACAGCACCACCACAACCACCACCACCAGCAGCAGCAGCAGCACCACCACCACCACCAGCAGCACCACCAGCAGCACCAGCAGCAGCAGCAGGAACAGCCGTAGCAGCAGCATGGATGCAGCTAGGGAGCGTCTGGCACTGCATCTTGGCTGCTCCATCAACGAAAAGCTCCGGTGGCATCACGTCGCACTGCCGCATGCATAATACATCGAAATTGTCTTGGATTGTACTCTCGCATGCGCTTTCGATGACATTGAAAGAACATTTCTTTCTTTATATATTCTTTATATATAGACTAAGTATAATGTGCATAGTGTATACTGTATATGTATATGTATTGTATACTATGTGTATAATTGTATATGTATATATGTAATACATATATACATATACAATGTTATACATATTATGTATATATATGTATTGTATATGTATATTTATATGTACAATTGTACATACATGTGTATGATGTATATGCATAATTTGTATATGTACATACATGTGTATATGCAGCATAACCAGCTTCCTCCTTCAACTCGCTCCTCCATATTAACTGCAGTGGGCCTAATGCCTCTTTCGGTGTCTCAAGACTACTTTTTTCTCTCTTGGTCTAACCTACTGGGAGCGCCTCTGATTGGTGTGCACTGTGAGAGGCGCTTTATAAATTTATAAATACAATACAATACAATATTTTTTTTCGCATCGGCATAATCGGGTCAGTTAAAGGCGATATCATAAGACAATCACCGAATAATTATAATTGTATCGAGCCATTGGATTATCTGATTTAATTGTAGAATATTTACATACATGCATATTTAATTGCAGTAGACGATTCGATGACAGGTGCTCATGAAGGCAAGGACTATAATAATTATATTATAGTTGTAAAGATAGAGAAGGAAACTGATCTTCTGATGGCAGCCTCTCAGGCATCTCAGCCACTATTAATAACCTACATGTAGTAACACGAGCGCGTCAAATGCAAAAGGTGCTCAGAGAAACGACAGGTGGTGTTATCAAGGGTGACACCCAGATCACGGACACAGGATGAATCTGTGAAGTCAGGGCGCATTGACGTCAGAAGTGGGAGGTCAATTTTAAGGAGGCTGTTGTTTAGTTCCAAGTCAGATTAGCTGAGTTTTAGAGGAGTTAAGGCTGTAAGTTCATCGGGTGGTAGAGAAGCGACCTGCCATGTATAAAGGTCAAAAGTAGACTATAGTGTCTCACAGCTGTATAGCCCAGCAGCGATTTTGTCATGTGCGAAAGTTTTATGCCCAAGTGTCGTGAGGATACACATGAAAGTATTGCACTCAAATGTGACGTGGAATTCTTGAGTAATAAAACTGAGTAATAAAATAGTTTTGAGTAATAGAATTGAGTAATAAAATTGAGTGATAAAATCATTGAGTATATAAAAGAGTTTTGGAAATAATCTCATGTAAAAAATTAATCCGCGTTTTTGAAAATAAACTTAAAAACCGAACGTCACAGATGCAGCTTGTGCGAGCGTAATTTAGGCTAACAACATGGCAGCAACTGAAAGTTAATTCTGCATTCAAAACTCTCATATTCAAATATAGCCTAATAGCCAAGAAAGGTTAAAAATTAACGTTCGTGCTGAAGGCACATCCTTAGCAGTGTCATGCTAAAGTTCCACGCGTGCATCGTAATAAAACGGACATCATTGAAGCGCTGCTAAAAGCCTGAACCCCATTCCCAGTTTTATTATAAGTATAGGCTTGTGAAAGTGACTTCCTAATGGCTAATAGTTCTGTGCAATCTTGTGCGAACTTCTAATTTAAATTTTATGATAATATCATGAAACAGTTTTAAGCCAAATTTCGTGCAAGTCTCATATAAGAATTCATCAACAGATTTCGGGAGCATCGAAGTCATATATAGGTCTGTATTGAAGGCCTCATAATTATAATAGTCTAATGTAGCTGCTGCATAGGTATACGGGTGCGAAATTTATGTACGTCCTGTATGGGCGTATAAAATGGTGCCCGTTGCGCCTTATAAAATAAAAAAAATACCCGCTTGAGACATCCTATAGATGGGTCGAAACTTAGAGATACGCTACCACATGTAAAATGCACATAACGGTACGTGTGTAAGTCTCAGTCTGCGCTCTATAACGAAGAAGTCTCGTGCTTAAGTCGTATACATCGGAATAGCACGAGTCCTCCAGAGTTCAATCGCGTATAAGACATCGTTAAAAAGCAAAAGCTTCATTGCGGTAATTCGCGTGGCGTCGCAACTATAATTATAGCCTAAATATTATAGGCATATTCGCCTTCACTCGCCTAAGTCACGCGCGCAAGAAATCTCCTTCATCCATATCAACCTATAACGATTTCTTGCCCTTGATAGGGCAGTGACAGATATAATTATACAGATGTCATTTTGGACTCGAGATTCAAGGCCGTGCTTAGAACTATAAAATGCAGCCTACGTATACGTGTAAACGATATCAACGCCTTTTGTAGCAGCAACTCACGTCAACCTATTATAGTAGGCTATACCTTTACTTTGTACCAGACGATCAACTATGAATTCTCACGCGCGTAATAGATTTTGTAGCTTATACCACTGCTTGCCTCTATTTCATCCTTAAACGCATAGATTCATAGGCTACTCATCTGCATGTATAGCCCACATGCGGTGTCCAGCCATTACCGCGCAGGACATTTGCGCGCCGTCGTTTGCGCGCATGCAGCGTTATTTGCGCCCAGGACATTTGCGCGCCGTCATTTGCGCGCAGGACATTTGCGCGCCGTCATTTGCGCGCAGGACATTTGCGCGCCGTCATTTGCGCGCAGGACATTTGCGCGCCGTCATTTGCGCGCAGGACATTTGCGCGCCGTCATTTGCGCGCAGCGAAAGTGTTTACTCTCAAAATAGTGTTTAATCTCAAAATATAAACAAAATCACGTATGAAACATATGACAGAAAATCTTTAATTTTATTCTTAAAGTAATAAGCGTTATGAATACATGTTTTCTACGTAATGAGCGTTAGGAATAATAACTTTATTTACTTGTATTTATTTATTTGTATCCTAATATGCGAAATAAAAAAGCATAATATCTTTGTTTAGGTATATGTGCGAAGACAAACACGAATACACATCAAATCGCGTATATCGTACCCATCACACAGGAGTTCGCTGTTTGACCATACGAAGACGGCAGATATAATAGTAGATATAATAGTACAAGTCTACGCTGTGCGCGCGCAAATGACTGGCATTTTTTGCTGCGCGCAAACGACGGCGCGCAAATGACGGCGCGCAAATGACGGCGCGCAAACGTCCTGCGCGGTAATGACAGGGTGCCCCTACATGCGCATGTATGCATAGACATGTATGCATAGAATATATGCACAGGCAATAAGACATGTATGCATAAACATGTTGGCTGCTGCATAGACATGTATGCAACGACATGTATGCATAGACATATGACTATGCGCACATAGACATGTACGCATAGACATATATGCATAGACATGTACGCATAGATATGTATGCATAGACATGTAAGGCTTGTAGGCTGTACACAGACATGTAGGCTATGCATAAACATGCATGCATGAAAATGTATGCATGGACATGTATGCATACATATCTACGTATACGTGCACATACAATGTCACAATGTGCAGACGCAGACATCCTGAGTTAGACGGGTGACAATTCAGCTGGGCAATCTCGCCGGTGTCACGAAATAGAGTATCTCCCGTATTAATTGTATCCCCCAAATTAAAAAAAGTCGAAAAACCGCTTCCGCGTGTATTTGTTTTTGCAAATTAATTTTCATCTGCTTTGTTTTGAACAATGACACTAATAGGTATGTTTATTCCTACTAGATAATTTGTTTTGCCCTGTTTTTAGAGCACTTAAAACATTTAAAACACTTAAGAACACTCAGAGTCACTAAATAAATTCGAGTTGCCTTTATCTGAACATTGCTTAGGACACTTAAAACAATTAGTCACTTTAAATTTTGATTACAACACAAAAAAATTATTATGCGCATTTTTCAAAAAAGTGGATAGAATGGTTTATCCCCCCGGATAGCATAGACCGGTTAATTCCATCCGGGGGGATAGATTAATTCATCCCCCCGGAAAGTTTTCAGGGGGATACTCCGTTTCGTGTCACCGGACGGCCCGAAGCAGAAGCGGAGAGCAACGATGCATAGATATATAATAAACGCCAGCTCCATAGATATATAATACGCCAACTCCATAGATATAATATATCTATGGAGTTGGCGTTTGTTATATATATCTATTATATTACAATAAACGTCAACTGCAAAACTGTGTGCCGCATGATTTACGGCGATTGCGGCGCAGAAATGGAATTCATTATCGTTCGAGACTAATGATTTCTGATGCGAAGAGAAGCCTTCTGTGGACTGTTAGCTGATTGAAAAGACGAAGTTATCTGTCATTTGATTGCACGGACGACTTTATCCATGCCGACGGTGCGTTTCGATCGCTGTAGTCGTCATAAATGTACACGGAGCCTCGTAAAGTCATTTTGTGATGCTGGCTTCAAGGCCATAATGGGATAAAATAATCTTGATACCAAAGGTCTATATATACGTGATGCATTTGTACAGTTGCAACGTTGGTTGTCTTTGCTATATTAAGCGATATTAGATTTACTAATTTGGATTTACTAATTAGGTCGGTTCTAGGCCTTGATAATTGTGTTGCGCATTATTGTATTGCGCCATACAGTATCTGAAGTCGCCATATTAATTACATATATTATCTATGTATAGCTTAAATCTTGCTGAGAATTAATTATTAACATGCAAAACAATTGTTTCATTTGATAAGCGTTAATCTAACCGCTACACATACATACATACATACATATATACATACAACCATACATACACACATACATACATACATACATACATACATACATACATACATACATACAAACATACATACATACATACATACATACATGCATACATACATGCATACAAACATACTTACATACATACATACATACATACATACATACATACATACATACATACATACATACATACATACATACATACATACATACATACATACATACATACATACATACATACATACATACATACATACATACATACATACATACATACATACATACATACATACATACATACATACATACATACATGCATACATACATGCATACAATCATACTTACATACATACATACATACATACATACATACATACATACATACATACATACATACATACATACATACATACATACATACATACATACATACATACATACATACATACATACATACATACATACATACATACATACATACATACATACATACATACATACATACATACATACATACATACATACATACATACATACATACATACATACATGCATACAAACATACTTACATACATACATGCACACGTAGTAACACATACATACGTGTATACAGCATACATGCATGTTGGGTACATATAGAAATACACAGGCCTTTATGTATATCTGCGTGATACGTCATGCACTATGGAGACCGCTTGATCAAATTTCTAACATAAATGCAAAACTGACGGACAGACGGTAAAACTGACATCAAAGTCGAAAACCGTCACATTGAAAATGAAATATCGTTGGCATAAAAGTCCTCTGCCATAAAAACGCGACTCATAGAACAGATAAGTTGGAACGCAAGACTTCAAGGACTTACATGTATATTGATGGGACTTCAAGTCAGCAGCCATGAGGCGTACGTGAGCATAGTATCTTTATATGTTCATAAAAAACTACATATAGCGCCTTATTTATAGGTACCTCACAAAAGAGCTGATCACATGCTATCTGTTTGATCTACCGATGTGCCCTTTAAGACGGGTTGAAGACGTTTGCTGCATGCTCTGGTTTTCATATGATCTTCTAAATGTTCAAAGACACAACACGATTATTTCTGTTTATTTTGTGCGAAAGGTTTAACGCAGAGGAATTGCGGATGATTGCACGTATTCTGCATTGATTCACAGATGCATGGTAACCTAAATGACATGGTTAACGGGCTTGATGATTGAACGAGTGGCGGCGGCAAAGTTGGCATACTTACAAAGAGATTCTGCGGTTTGATTGGTGTAGCTCTAAGTGTGTTTGCGTTTCCATCAGGATTACTTCAATACACGGAACATGTGATTTGTTTCTCGACTAGGAGAAACATCAGAGCCGAAGTGGTTGGTCTGTGCACCAAGAAGAAGAAGAAGACAAAGAAGAAGAAGAAGAAGAAGAAGAAGAAGAAGAAGAAGAAGAAGAAGAAGAAGAAAAAGAGGAAGAAACTATTGTTGCTGATGCTGATGCTGCTGCTGCTGATGATGATGATAATGATGATGATGATAATGATGATGATGATGATGATGATGATGATGATGATGATGATGATGATGATGATGATGATGATGATGATGATGATGATGATGATGACGATGAAGATTAAGATTATGATGAACAAGAACAAGAACAAAAAGAAAGAGAAGAGAAGCGACAAGAAAAAGAAGAGGAAATAGAAAACGAAGATGAAGAACAAGAAGAGGAAAATTCAAAGAAAGGTAGAGACGACTAAGAAGAGGAACAGCAACAGGAACAACAAGAACAACAAGAACAGCAAGAACAACATGAACAACAAGAACAACAAGAAATGTAGAAAGAAAAAATAAAGAAGACGAAGATTTCTTTCGTTCGACAAAAAAAAATGGATGTGCCTGCATTTCCTTGCTTTCGTAATTACGTGAAGACCACAAGTGTCAAGATTATTAGCCTTATATTATGTCCAATGTCCATACATTTATATTACATACATACAGTATGTATGTATGTGTGTGTTTGTGGGTTAATTATGCGACGACCATGTACATTACATGTTGGGATAACATGCCTATTGCCTAATAAGACGACACGATGTGTGCTTTGTGTGTTTGTGTGTGTGTATGTTTGTGTGTGTGTTTGTGTTTGTGTGTGTTTGTGTGTGTGTGTTTGTGTGTGTTTGTGTGTGTTTGTGTTTGTGTGTGTTTGTGTGTGTGTGTGTGTGTGTGTTTTGTGTGTGTGTGTGCGTGTGTGTGCGTGTGTGTGTGTGCGTGCGTGCGTGCGTGTGTGCGTGTGTGTGTATATATATAGTCGATGATACGCATAATGCAGATGAACCACTGGACAACCCAGTTACCAACCCTTAAATACTATCATCGTCATCGTCTCTATAGCAAACGACCATCTGAATAAATATACATTGACAAAATATGCATTGGCAATTCGATTGAACGCCGTTTAATTCCGAACACGCCTTAGCGCACACACACAGACGCACACACACGCACACAAACACACAAACACACACACACACGCGCACACACAAACACACACACACACACACAGACGCACACACACGCACACAAACACACAAACACACACACACACGCGCACACACAAACACACACACACACACGGACGTACACACTCACACACGCATGCACACAAACACACACATAGACGCACACACGCACGCACACACACACAGTTGAAAGGCGATTCATGCCTGGTGTTTGATTCCGTTGGTTGATTGACACCCCCCCTCATCTCAATCCTGCTCTGCCCTTCTGAATCTCGGACATGCCACGGCATATAAGCCGACAAATCTATAAGCAACGACAAACTGTACAGCAGATGAAGGCAGGAGGTGTCAGGAGGGGTACGACACGGGGAGGGGATCACTCCGTAGGGTGAGACCATCTTCATTGGACGCCGACCAATGAGAGCCCAGCTGCTGTGGTCGAACGACCGACCGACCGACCGATCGATCGATAAGTGCTTTAGAGGTCCATACCTGCTCAGAGGGGCTCAGAGGATAACAGCCGGAACGACTGCAACGACGTCAACGACGACTACAATGATGATAATGATGATAATGTTGATATGGCCCCTGCACTGCCACCATCGCAACAGCACTGGTGATACCAACAACAACACATCAGTAGCAGCAGCAACAACAATAATAACAACAATGATGACAACAATACCTCAACAATAACAGCAATGATTACAACAATGATAACAACAATAACATCGACAATAAGAGCAATGCTAACAAGAATAACAACAACAACGAAAAAAATTAATAACGACAATAATAACATCAATAGCTACAACAATAATCGAAAACAATAATGACAATAACAAGAACAACAATAACAGATACAACAACAACAACAATAATAACAACAATAATAACGGCAATAATAACAGTAACAAAAGCAGCAATAATAACAACAACGGCCCACCAGCTGGAATCGACTTTCTCGAGCCCATCTCCTGCTCGAGTTCTTCACTTCGTTATTTCCACAGTTGAAGACGCGCTTAAATACTGTCTTATTCGAAAGGCAGTTCTCTCGTTGAATTCGTAATCCTACTGATGACTTTCTCTTGAACTGAGTTTTCCTAAAATCTAATGTCAGGTTTCAATTGCAATTCAAAGAAAACACCCGCATTGTTCAGACTATTTTGTATCATAGACTTGCTCTAATAATAATTCCAATAATTATTTCATTAACCACAAGAATAACAATAACAATACGAACATTCGAGCAACAACAGCAAAGACAATAGGACAACAATTACAACGCAGCTGCAACAATACTAAAGACAACCCTGTCTTCACTGGATGATCTTCTCTTAAATTAATTCTCTGCTTCTATAGCACAGCCTACATCGTTGTTTCAATCTCATTGACGCCTTTGCTCATGAGTCCCTATACCTTTCAATTTAACCCATCAGAGTGTTTCGTTGCATGCCTGCTGTATCGCTCCGGGTCTACTTCGACTTTTGCTCTGTATATATCAATCAATCAATCAATCAATCGTAATTTATATAGCGCCCCTTCAAGGGGCTACTCAGAGGCGCTCCCGAGCGAGATCAAGCGAAAACACCAGTCTTCAACAGTTTGTGAAATTTAGAACAGCTTGGGAGGTGTCTCTTAGTCAAGGGAAGTCCATTCCAGGTTGTTGGACCAACCACAAAGAATGAACGCCTCTGCATTGTTGCAGAGCGAGTGAAAGGAACCATTAAGTCACCATGGACAGCATATATCCACTGTTCTTCGTAGACAAAGACAGTGTTCATCTAATTGCTTACCGGTATCTCTGTCTAGTTGTCTGTCTCTGTTTTCTTGTGTCTCTTTCTTTGTCTCTTCCTCGCTTCCTCCTTCTGTCTCTATGTCCATGTCTCTGTCTCTGTATCTGTCTCTCTCTGTTGTCTGCCTGCATGTCTCTCTCTCTCTCTCCTCTCGGTTGTCTGTCTGTCTGTGTGTCTTTGTCTCTGTATGTCTTTATATTGTCTATTTTGTCTGTTTCTGTTTCTGTCTACCTCGTCATCTGTCTGTCTGACTTTTGTCTCTCTCTCTTTATATATAGATATATATGCAATATATATATGCAATAGTTCCATATATATGCTATATAATTATATATACTATATATATTATATATGTATTATACATATGGAACTGTGCTTTCACACCGCCCACAGATCCGCGCATGCGCAGCTTTTTTCTATACCCTTTTCGCCAGTATGTCTGCTTTAATATATTTAGTCATTAGTCTGCATTTCCTCTCGGAGAAGTGAAACGAACCAACGGTCAGAAGACATCAATAAAGTCAGCCAAACAATTCTCTCATTCGAAACTGCCCACTGCAACCGCGATTGCATTGGCGAAAACAACAGATAAATATAGCCAACAGTTAATATTGCTGTATACAAATATAGCCGTATACCCACTGTTGCATATTATACGGCTGTGCTCATACATTGGCACCAATACCATATTAATATCAATTTTATTGTCGGCCTTATTAACTTGAGTAAAACACGCAACATCGCAGTGCAACTCGACTGTATTATTATTGAGCAACTTTGTCTTGCATGATTTGAACGATCACACAGATCATGTGGGGGCGCGGTGGTGTAGTGGTGGCGTCGTTGCCTTGAAGCCGGAAGGTTCGAGGTTCGAATGCACCTCACGTCGCCGCGTAGGGACCTTGGGCAAGTCCTTCACTCGGAATTGCTCGGCGCTTCGGCGTGAAACTCCGATGCAGTGTTCGCTCTGCAGTCGGGAGCGCCTCTGAGTAGAGTGCTTGAAGGGGCGCTATAACAAGTGCACATACAAACATACACACAAACAGTCTAGGTATCAAGATAGTGATGATAAAGAAGTTAATAATGTAGCAGGCATATGCTGTCTTCTGAAAGGCTGCGCCATGGTAGACTTACATGTAAATATATGCAGTATTATTAGCCTATACAGAAGAGGTGTTGACCTGTTGCTGTGTTCAGAAACCCTGTAAATTCGTCTTATATTTATTATAGCAAATATCCTTGAGACTATAAATTATGTCAGCAAGGGACTAAAATATCGTGCATTAGCAACATCGTCGCACATTCTGTCTACTCATTAGAAAAAGTGCGTTGCAAATTAAATGGAAATCTTGGGAAATTTCCCAGCATCTACATGTATGTAGTCTACAAAGTCGCGTCAAGGACACCATGGCTCAGTCACTTTAGCCGGCGCTTGTTTTTTGACCGCAATATATAACTTTTATCAATAAAAAATTGTGAAAATCAGAAATTTCTCGGTGAAAACGCTGATGCCATTTTTATATATACCAGATGCTTATTTATAGATACAATCTAGTCTGTTTCAATGCCTCCCGTTTCGGTTCGCGGGTGACCCGGTCCGGCGGGAACGGGTTAAATCAAGTCGCCTTGTCAAAATCCGAGGAAGGTCAAGCCGAGGAGGCAGCATGGTGCTACGAATGCAATCGACGGTGATGGTGGTGGTGGTGGTGGTGGTGGTGGTGATGGTGGTGGTGGTGGTGGTTGTTGTGATAGTGGTGGTGGTGGTGATGGTGGTGGTGGTGGTTGTTGCGATAGTGGTGGTGGTGGTGGTGGTGGTGGTGGTGGTGGTGGTGGTGGTGGTGGTGATGGTGGTGGTGGTGGTGGTGGTGGTGGTGGTGGTGGTGGTGGTGGTGGTGGTGGTGGTGGTGGTGGTGGTGGTGGTGGTGGTGGTCGTCGTCGTCGTCGTCGTCGTTGTCGTGTAGTGGTGCTGGAGTAGAATGCAGCGTAAAAAAACAATTGTAACTGAAATCATGCTAAGGAAAGAAGGTATGATTATAATTATTTTGGATGAATGAGTGCTCGTGAATAAGCTGGTGCCATGCGCTTGGCTCTCGAGTGGCACTTAAGAAATTTGGAGGTTACGATTGTGAACAGTATGTAGTTGTTCCGGAAACTCGCTTTAAAAATTCTGTTTCAGCTACAATGCTACATAGACTATAGCTGTTTCAGAGACATTTGCCATAATTTGGGGCTGCCGAATATAGTTGCTATTTATTGTGATAATAAGATTAATATTGTGATGTGGGGCCGGACACGTGCAATCGTGAATGCCTACAATAGGTTTGTTTGGTTGTATGTTTGTATGTTTGTATGTGCACTTGTTATAGCGCCCCTTCAAGCACACTACTCAGAGGCGCTCCCGACTGCAGAGCAGACACTGCATTTGGAGTTTCACGCCGAAGCGCTGAGCAATTGCGAGTGAAGGACTTGCCTAAGGTCCTTACGCGGCGACTTGAGGTGGATTCGAACCTCGAACCTTCCGGCTTCAAGGCAACGACGCCACCACTATATACACCACCTTGAAAAATAAAATATATGGAGTGCAATAAGTCTTAGATTCGGCGATCAACAGTGAACATCGGAGACCGACACACAAGGAATTACGTCTTAGCAAATCTGAGGTGACTTTTCACCGAATACTTTTCTGCTTCCTCTTAGTGAAGAAATTAAAATGCACATGGAGCGCTTCTGATTAGGCTGCGCTGTGAAAGGCGCGTTTCAAGTCCGTATAAGTAGAATAGATTGGACTCCAACCAATGCTGAGTAATTCTCAGTGGTCTTACCAAGCTGCTCAACGAAGTCATAAAGTACACCAAGCTGCTCAACGAAGTCCTTATAAGCTCATCCCTCGAGCCATGCATGTTTTCACCAGGATAATCAAGGATGGCCGCAATTTCATCTCAAGACCGCTACCCAGCAATGCATGCTGATCGTCTCGTCCATTAAGCTTTCCTTTCCTCTTTCCCATGTAGAGAGTCGCATTAGTAATTCACTCGCCTACCAGACGGCATAGTGGACTTTATGTCAGCCTAAGATTTGAGGAGTAATCAGACTAAGCAACGAAAAAGAATCCTGTTAACCAGTTGCGTCTGTGTCAACTTGACGATTTGAATGAATGGACATTGATTGGATTGATTGGTTGGTTGTTGATTGATTGAATAATTGATTGATTGTTGATTGATTGATTGATTGATTAACTGATTAATTGTCTGGTACTCTGGTTGATTGATTGATTGACTGACTGACTGACTTGCTGATTGATTGATTGATTGATTAAATAATTGATTGATTGATTGATTGATTGACTGGTTGATTGCTTGATTGGTTGATTGATAGACTGACTGACTGACTGACCGATTGATTGGTTGATTGATTGATTTGAATGTCTTGAGTCAACTATCAATTAAGTCAACACAAGGACAGTCATCACTCATCAGCATATAATGTAAGTGTGTACATCCTAGTCTCATGCTGTCCACAAACACCCTTGCCGCCTTCATGGCATCGACGTTCACATCGACAGCAGACGACCTCATAGACACAATTTCTCACCCTGTCTGTATACATATATAATATATATATATATAATATATAATATATAATATATAATATATAATATATAATATATAATATATAATATATAATATATAATATATAATATATAATATATAATATATAATATATAATATATAATATATAATATATAATATATAATATATAATATATAATATATAATATATAATATATAATATATAATATATAATATATAATATATAATATATATATATATGTTAGGCTAGTTAATAGTTATATTTCGGAAAATGCATTCAATGCATATGAGAATTTCTCTACTAAAATGTCTCCATTCTGCGTTGAGGATGGTTGCTCTTGGTTCCATTCGCACGAACTGCAACTTTTTGCAGGATCGAGCATTTTCCATGTTGGGTCCAGTGGTCTGGAATCGACTCCCACATGTGCTACGTCTGCTTCTTGTGGCTCTTACAAAGCATTGTTGTACAACTCAAAATTGCACTTCTTTGCCATGTTAGAGTCGTGAGCACTTCTGAGTAGTTCTTTTTAAAGAGACACCATAGGAATTCTTTAGTGAATGAATGAATGAATCAATCAATTAATTAATTAATGAACTTTCCTAGTGCAATCGTTGTTGATAAGTCCTCTTTTTCTTAGCAGTAAGCAGTCTTGTTTGATACGCATGTTAAACAAAGTTTATCTGTTTGCAGTTAGAATGATCTGATGCAGTCGCCGTGCTTTCAATCATATTTGCCACGACTCTTTTATCTCTGGCACGCAAGGTCAAAAACAGCGAATGAATAATCGGTGCCAAAACACCGATTAATCATTCGAATGCCGGTGTAGTGCGATTTACAGTCCGGCAACAAAAACGGTCCGAAACCTTCTGTCATTGGTCCACGTGACATATGACGTCAGAGGGCAACGTTAGACGCCACTGCCTCGTTTTCGTTGACAAATATGGTCCGGGTTGCTTTCTTGCGGAAAACAAGAGGCGGGTTGTTTGGACTTTTTAGTGTTATTAAATAGTGTTAAATAGCTCAAAAAAAGAGTAAATGGTTGGGGGGGACAAGAGCCGAGAGATTAAGATGTTTTGAGGATGGATGATCAGAGTGGTTAGTTAGCTGCAGCTGTTTCGATCCACAGAACCTGAAGAGACAGTTGTAGGCTTTAGTAATATTTGAAGTTCAAGTTCAACGTTACTTTGTTATAACAAAGCTCACTAGCGACGCCCTCCTTCTTTATTCAGACATGGGACTGACATCTGCAGAGTGCAACCAGTGGTAGAGTCAGACAGAATGATGTATTTGAAATGTATGTTAACAAATTGAATATTATATCCGTTAGACACCCTGTTTTCTTTTATAAATTGCCTTAATAACGGATCTTGTTCTCAATTGAAACCTAGGCCAATGCATTTGAACAAAGCTCATTATTAAAGAACTTCAGAAGTGTAGGGTCTTATACACGTTATGAAGCTGAAGAACTGTTTAAAAATTATTTTCTCTAGTCGCAGCACTGAACGTGTTTAGTCTCACGTTGCTATGCCGAATCGCCGATTTAAAAGTTAGGCATAGACCATATACATGTATGTCGATTATGATAAATAATTTAATATCTTGTCAAGCATAGGCCTAATTATTTGTTTCTGACTCTTGCAAGTTGCAATAAGGCCAGTTATTCCATTCACAAGACTATGAACTAGGTTACATAATATTTTGTAACTGAAATAAAAAAAATAGCAAGGTTGGTAGAACTACACCTTCTGATTAGGAGTAACTTAATCGCTAGGCCTATATTTGAACTTCTAAAGCGCTAATCGAAAGCCAAACGTAAAAATAGCTGAGGGGTCAGACGTTGATTTAGGCCTATATGAGCTTGTATTCTTAATGGATCAAGATAGAAGATCCAAACGAGCAACGATCTGGACCCCGGAGGCCGCACGTGGTAGAGGAATACCAAGGAAGAACTGGGTGGAGACTACGAGAGGATTTGTGATGTCTCGTGATGACGTGTAACGATGCTGTTGGGGTGGTGATAAACGGTGCGGAATGCGTTGCCCGAAGTGCACATCCGCACGGGTAGGATTAGGGTCTAAGCTAAGGTAATGGGCTTTAATGAGGAATATACGGGGTCCTAACTGGGGGTTTGAACACCCACAACCCCACAGGCAAATTGCCCTCTGGCGATACTTTAGTTTTGAGTGGAATGCAAAGGGGTTAAGGAAAAGAACAGATAGTTCAAGAGATGGTAGGCTACAGTGTTGGACAGGGCTTGAAGACTTGAAACGGGCGTGGACTGTTTTAGTAGGAGAATTACAGAAAATTAAGAAAAGTAGTCTGGGGCTGATGTTGATTTATAGAGTTTGAGTACAACGAAGACACTACGTGTTCCAAGGAAGACGTAGGGCTATAATTCTCACCAGGTTCCAGAATGTTAGAATAGAGTATGATCGTGTAGTGTTACATCAGTTGCAAGGTTATGACAACTCGGGTGGGTTTTTTAGTTTAATGTCACTGTGCGATAACAAAGACGCTCTCCTCATTTATCCAGGCTTGGGTCTGGCACTGGTAGAATGCAACCAGTGGCGGAGTTCTACAGCAGTTAATTCTTATATAGGTTTGCGAGATCGTGAGAAAAAGGTGTTTACGATAAAAGAAATGATTTAGATCGTTAGCGTTGTCATAACTTTGATCCACACACAAACAATCAGACGAAACACACAGGCAAACACTTTAAAATAAGATGCCCGTAACATAGGACGCACTTAGTTTATAAGCAATGCAATTTTAAATCGGATGCATCAATTAGTTCATTTTTCCAACGCGGATTTTCCATTTTAAAAATAGCATACGCAACGGTACTTAACACCGCTTCGTCCCTTGGAATCACGTTTTCTACTAAAATATGTTTGCATATTCGTAATGTTACTACCCCACAATCACACTTACATGCGTGAATTACAATGGGTTTGCGCACCGAGTTTCTATGCTGAATAAACAGAATATTATTGTCATTTTAACGAAGTTGGTCAGGCCATCCGGACCGTATTTGTCAACGGATTAGATTTCGCACGTAAGTCGTGCGAGATTGTTTCCTAGCAGCGAAGTGGGCGTGGCCGGACCGTTTATGTTGCCCGGACTGCATATCGCACTACACCGGAAATACATGTACGCCATATGAAGCGTCCAAGATAAGCGCTGAAGAAAAACACGACATACCGATGCTTTTCGACGGTTGACCAAATATACAGCGCACCAATCGGTCCACTGCAAAGTGTAATGGCCAGTGCCAACCAATAGCAGTGCTAACAAAATTTAACGACCAACACAGGATTTTATTCGAATTTTGCAAAATCTAGATTCAAGTGCAGGGCTTTTTAACGTGCGGTTGTACACAAAATGTGCAATTGTTGAAGCACAGTTAAAACTAGCAAAAAGGTCATTGTCCTTCAATTGGAAGTAATTTACCATAGAAGATGGGAAAAGAGAGAAGGAGTTGTGCAGTTCTAAACATTTCTTAAAAACAGCCATGTTCAAGTGAGAATTTCTCAGAGTGCTGATGATATATGATTTACTGATCAATGTGAATCACTTAAAGCATTATTATAAGATCTTAATTCTGCCTTTAAAAATCAACCTGGTTGTCCCTGTGCCTCGAAGTTCCTCCGCGCAGCCTAAAACCTTCGCCTTAGTCGCCGCATCTTTCTGTAGTAGGTTAAGTCATTTATAGCAGTCTCCGTAATGAACTGCTTGGTGTATCTTTGCCATTCTCCCGCAAGTGTTTGAAAGCCATTCTCTTTTATTGTGGTTTGGTGTTGTCAGGTCTGGAGCACCTCTCAGAAGTTTCTCTTGAAGTGGCGCTGTATGAATTCACGATTTCTATCACAATAAATGTATAACTTAAGTTATGATTTGGCATAAGTACACCGTGATTCAAAAAAAAGTAAGCCAAAATGTTTTTCAAATATCTCCAATGCCTGATAACATATCACGCTAAAATTTTCCAAATATTTAGAGAATTGGACCAAGAATATGATTCCAAGATTTCATGAGAAAAAGTTGAACGGATAAAAAGATATGTATCTTTCAATTTCATATGCCGAAATTTCAGTTTACAAGCAATTTTCTGTTAGATTCAATAAAATGTAAGTCAAACTGTTTTTCTTATATCTCTAATGCCTGATGACTAATCATGCTAAAATTTTCCAGATATGTAGAGAATTGAATAACAACATGATTC
The DNA here is from genome assembly GCA_949752735.1 of Lumbricus terrestris. NCBI lineage: Eukaryota > Metazoa > Annelida > Clitellata > Crassiclitellata > Lumbricidae > Lumbricus > Lumbricus terrestris. The sequence continues at coordinate 32,348,246 of OX457047.1, forward strand.
CCACAGTTTGGTTTGATTATTTAATTAAATAAGATGCTCAAAATGTCCTCCTGCTGCTTGCACGCAAGCCTGGAGGAGCTGGCGCCATTGGGCAACAGCATCGTCGATTACCAGCTGGTCCAGGTCATCCCACACATCCATCAAGCGCTACTTCAGATCGTTTATACCATGGATTGTTGTCTACTCGGTCTTCCACACTTTATGGTCGACAGGATTCAAATCTGGGCTTTTCGGAGGCCATAATGTGAGAGAAATGAAGTCTGGCATCTCTCTTGTCAGCATTTCAATGGTTCCCTTGGCTCTGTGGGCTGGGACACTGTCCTGTTGAAAAAAACCAGCCTTCTGGGGCTAGATTTATGATTATAGATAGAGTATGTTGTGAGAGTAGAGCGTCGGGATAATAGGATCCATTAATTTTTACTCCAGGGTCACTGAAGACCAAAATTTGGAACTATCAAGCGTCGAAACCGCAAAAACACCATAACAAACTTGCTGAAAACTGAAGTTTCGGGAGATGAAGTTGAAATATTCATATCTTTCTATCCGCTCAAATTTATGACTTGATATTTTGGAATCCCATTCTTGATTCAATTATCTAAATATTTGGAAAATTTTACTATGATTAATTATCAGGCCATAAAGATACTGAAAAAGTTTGACTCACATTTTATTGAATTTAACAGAAAATTGCTTGTAAACTGAAATTTCGGCTAATGAAGTTGAAAGATACATATCTTTTTATCCGTTCAACTTTTTCTCATGAAATCTTGGAATCATATTCTTGGTCCAATTCTCTAAATATTTGGAAAATTTTAGCGTGATATGTTATCAGGCATTGGAGATATATGAAAAATAATTTGGCTTACTTTTTTTTGAATCACGGTGTATATATACGCAAGTATTGAATTGTGCGTGTGTTTGTGCGAGTTTTGTGTGCGGTGTTTAATCTAGACGTCTCTCTAGGTCGGGGAAAGTTCCCACAAGAACGACATTCCCTCCCCAGAAAAATTGAACAGCCGCTTTTTACATGTAAAGAAAAGATATCCAATGCGAGAATAAAGAAATACAAGATCAAATTAGATGATATACTGACAAAATTGCGAGTAAAATACAACCACTTGAGCTAAAAAAAACTAAAAAGTCTTCAGATAAAAGAGAGATGGTATTGCAAGAGTAAACAACCTTCCACTGGTCATCCACGCACCTCCCAGCGGTTGACCGTCCGCGAAACGGTGATCTGTCCTCTGCCCCACCCACCCCACCCACCCCCACCCACTCCCACCCACCCCCACCCACCCCCACCCACCCCCACCCACCCCACCCCGAAAAATGTATTCCTTTTCCACAAAAGCAGGGGAATAGACTGAACCCTGATGCATGTAGGCATACATTCAGAGATTGTTCGTGCGGTTGTCTGTCTGTGTATTCGTGCTATCTGGAGGAGCCGTCAGCATTTCTTTAATAGTAACTTGGAGACCCATTATGCTCTGCATGAAGCGCCTCACAATGTATTATTGAAGCAGGTCTAATCTGCGTGTCGTCCAAACCATTTGCCACAAAAGCACTGCCATTAGAAATCTAAATGAAGCTTATTTCAGCAGCGTGCACATGTGACCTTGCATGCAAATATAGGTATGTATGCACATACGTATACATACATGCATGATGCACTGCATGTATATGTACAATGTACATCCATCAATTGTAACTTGCATGTAGCCTACATTTTGTACTTTGTTAGTATGTTGCATGCATGGTATGAATGCAGGCCATGTGTAGGATATGCAATTACGCATTGTGCGTAGATATAGGGTTCAACTTTATAAGACGTCAAAGCTGATAACTGGCTTATTGTGGTCAACTTTGGATAGTGCGTGTAACCTTAATATTAAATTCTTTAGGATCTGTTGTGAGCTTTCAATCAATCAATCAATCAATAAATCAATCAATCAATCAATAATCAATCAATCAATCAGTTTTTGTTCATTTCAAACATTAGGTTGCAGAACGCATCTTGCATTTAACTAATAGGTCTAAGCTCGGATTACATGCCACACGTAGCCTAATCCTCCAAGCTTTTTTAATACAGTAAAAAAAACTTGTGTGCGTGTGATAATGCTGCTATGAGCATTATATTAAAGAATA
>OX457047.1:32355390-32394079 GCA_949752735.1 Lumbricus terrestris
GGTTCCGACTACGACAAATTTTCTCTGAGTGCTGCGCCACCGACGAATAAACCTAGACAGTATACGAAGCTGGGTTGTTACAATGGGAAAACTTCTGTGGAGGTATTTCTGAAGAAATTTCAGGTATGTTCAACAAGTAATCAGTGGTCAGATGAAGAAAAGTTGGCTCAATTAACCTGTGCATTGTCAGAACCGGTCGATCAAATCTTACATGAGTTTGACTCTGAATCGCTTGTCACATGGCAAGATCTGGTCGCTAGATTAAAGTCCCGGTATGGAAGCACTGACCAGGCTGCTTTATACCAAACACAGTTAAACACTCGTCGTCAGAAAACGGGTGAAGACCTTAGTGTACTGGTCCAAGACATTCGGAAGCTGATGATCCTCGCTTTTCCAGGTCCTACCTCTGTTCACAGCGAAACGATAGCTATCCGTGCTTTCCTGGATGCGCTGCGAGACACTGACTTAGCAATGAAGGTACGAGAAAGGGAACCAGAAACTTTGGACAAAGCCTACAAGATTGCAATGAGATTAGAAGGGTATCGTCGTGCTGATCGGAATGCCAGCCAAGTAAAAACTGCAAAGGAAACAGAATCATCATCAGAAAATTTCCCCTCACAGTTTCAAGGAGAAATTCTTCGTCGGCTTGATCAAATCGAAAAACAAATAAACTCTCCTGGGAATTATCCATCGTCTGTTAAACCGGGTAATTCATGGCGATCACCGCAACAGTCACCGTCGAGGAGACAAAATGCCCCAGCCAGATTTCAAAACAGCTGGAGAACAAGACCTAATTCCCAGAGATACTATTCGAACGATAAACGCTGCTTCCAATGCAACGAACCCGGTCATTTCGCTCGAAATTGTTCTAACCGGAAACACGACCCCTCGTCGAGAAGTGAAGAACTGGAAGAAGAGCCAGAAATGAGTAACGCTCGACATGTGATGGGAAGTAATGATGCGTACCTGTCAGTAACAGTTAAAGGCAAAAGACTGTTAGCTCTGCTGGACTCGGGTTGCGAAATGACCTTGTGTCCAGCTTCGTTGGTAGACCCATCCGAAATTAAAGGTTCCACACAGTTACTGCAGGCGGCCAATGGTTCTGCGATTCGTGTTGTGGGAGAAACTGTACTTAGACTGAGAATTGAAGGCCGTCCATTTGACATTCCCTGTTTAGTAACCGAACAAGTCACAGAACTCATCCTCGGTTTGTCGTGGATGATGAAAGAAGACGTCCTCTGGAATGTGAGTAAAAGATGGATTTTTATCCGGGATTTTCGTTTTGATGTCCACTCCAAACCTCGTTCCGGATCGTGCCGAAAGATAGTAGTATCGGGTGATGTGCAAATTCCACCAAACAGTGAGATGGACATTAACACCCATGCTGTGCTATCGACTCTAAAAACAACCTCACACCAGTGGGCTGTCAACCCTCGGCTATTAGACTCGGGGCTTATTTTGGCCGGAACTCTGTTGCCGAATCGAACGTTTGATTTGCCACTCCGGGTTATGAACCCGACCAACCGATCAGTTTGGATAAAGCGGGGAGTCCAATGTACCGCTGAGCCCGTCACTGTGGTGGAAGTCGCACAACCTACTGGGAATACCGCTGGCTGTGCAACAGTCGCGGAGGTGTCGACAGAACAAACGGAAGATACTATTACCGAGACTCTGTCTCCCCTGTGGAAGGAGGTCGCCACTGACGTACCCAAAGACGTGCAGGAACGACTCCGGGAGATTATCTTGGCCAATCGGAATGCCTTTTCCATGAACGAGTGGGATTTAGGTTTCACCGATGTAGTACAGCATGAAATAGAAACGGGAAAAGAAGCCCCTGTCAGACAGTCCTTGCGTCGGCAGCCGCTAACCCTCCTACCTACGATCGATGCGCAAGTGAACCAGATGTTGCAACAAAGGCTAATCGAACCGTCTACGTCCGCGTGGGCCAGCAATGTAGTCATGGTCACGAAGAAAGACGGAAGTCCTAGATTCTGTGTTGATTACCGCGCGGTGAACACTAAAACCCGGAAAGACGCCTACCCGTTGCCCCTGATCAGCGAGAGCCTTGATGCTCTGGCTGGGGCCAAATGGTTCAGCACATTCGACCTCCGAGCCGGTTACCATCAAGTTGCGGTGCACCCAAAGGATCGACACAAGACGGCTTTTATCACCAGGAGAGGAAGCTTTCAATTCAAGGTGTTGCCGTTCGGGTTGTGCAATTCGCCGGCCACCTTTTCCAGAATGATGAATCTGGTAATGGCCGGGTTGAACTTCGAAGTGTGTCTCGTCTATCTGGATGACATAATCGTTTTTGCCGAAGATCTAGAAACACATCTGCATCGGTTAACACGGGTGTTGGAACGTTTGGCCAGGGTGGGACTAAAGTTAAAACCATCCAAGTGTCATTTACTACAGCGTCAGGTGTTGTTCTTGGGACATGTGGTCAGTGAACAAGGAATTACGACTGATCCAGAGAAAACCACAGCGGTGAGAAACTGGCCGACTCCGAGGAACTTGAAGGAAGTACGTGGTTTCATTGGGCTGTGCTCCTATTATAGGAAATTCGTGCCCGACTTCTCAAAAACGGCCAAGCCATTACATGCCCTGACCCGGAAAGGATGTCGGTTTCAGTGGTCCGCCGAATGCGAAGAAGCCTTCTCCCGACTGAAGCAGCTTCTTACTGAGACACCGATATTAGCCTTACCGATGGACAACGGGATGTATGTGCTGGACACTGACGCTTCTGGAGATGCCATAGGGGCCGTGTTGTCCCAAATCCAGGGAGGACAGGAAAGAGTCGTCTGCTACGGGAGTCGCCTATGCTCGAGAGCTGAGCAAAATTACGACGTGACGAAAAGAGAACTCCTGGCAATTGTGGCCTTCCTGAAGACTTATCGTCAATATTTGCTGGGCCGACGGTTTTTGCTTAGAACCGACCACTCCGCGCTCCAATGGCTGCGGAGAACCCCCCTTCCGATCGGGCAACAGGCACGGTGGCTAGCCATCACCGAAGAGTTCGAGTTCGATATCCAACATCGAGCTGGGTCAGCTCACAGGAATGCGGACGCCATGTCTCGCCTCCCTCATCAAGTACAAATAGTCAGGGAAATGCAGAACACTGGACTTCCGGATCTGCCAGCAGACTGGAGCAGGGAAACTATAAGAAATGAACAACGGGCTGACGCGGACCTGGGATGGGTCATCCAGAAGAAAATAGACAGCCAGGTTCCACCACCATCCGATGAAGTTAGAAGTCGGAGTGGAGTTGAGAAACGCCTGATCGCCCAATGGCCACAGATAGAAATCAAGGACGAACTGTTAGTCCGGACCTGGCTCGACACGGCGGACAGCAAGGTGGCTGTTCGCCAGCTGATTCCACCACGACAGCGGCGGTCGACCTTGATCAAGATGTCTCATGAAGGAATCACGGGAGGACACATGGGTATCCGACGCACCCTCTCCCAACTGCAGAAACGAGCGTACTGGCCAGGTTGGCGGGAGGATGTCCGGTTGGAACTACGGCGGTGTACTCCTTGCGCCCAGTACTTCCGGGGCAAGCCACCTAAGCAAGGACGACTTCAATCAATGACTGTAGGAGCTCCTATGGAATGTCTTGGAGTAGACATAACTGGACCGCATCCCATCTCCAGTAAAGGGCACCGCTACATCCTGACCGCGGTTGACCATTTCACCCGTTGGGCGGAGGCTCATCCCATTCGGAACCAGGAGGCATCCACCGTCGCACGGGTCTTGGTGGAGCAAGTTTTCTGTCGGTTTGGTTGTCCTCGTCAAATCCTGACAGATCAGGGCCCTTGTTTCGAGGCGGCTCTGTTTAAAGATCTGTGTCAACGCCTACAAATTGACAAGCTTCGCACTACGCCCTACAAGCCAAGCACTAATGGAGCCGTGGAGCGCTTTCACAGAACCCTGAACGCCCTGCTTGGAAAGGTGGTAGCCCAGAATCAACGGGATTGGGATGTGCATCTTCCCTACGTCCTTGCCGCCTACCGTGCCAGCGAGAGTGAAAGCACTGGATTCACTCCAAATCTTCTCTTCTTGTCAAGAGAGCTGTGCATGCCAATCGATTTAGTTTTAGGCGATGTGCAAGTTGCTAATGTTTTATCAAATACCGATGATTTTGTTGTGGCACAAATCGAAAAGATGCAATTAAATTTTGAAACTGCCAGAAAATTTATGCAGCGCCAAGCCACCACCCGGAATTTTAGGTATGACATGAGGGTCAAGTCGGCCACTTTTCCCATAGGGTCTTGAGTGTGGTATTTCTACCCACGGAGACGCTCGGGAGTGAAAGAGAAATGGAGCAAACTCTATACGGGGCCTTACCGTGTGATAGCACAACTCAGTCCTGTTCTATGCAAGATACAGAAATCCGCCCGGTCACAGGCCAAGTTTGTGTACGTGGACAAACTGAAGTTGTTTGGGGGCGACCCACCTACCGATTGGGACATCGATCCCATTGTAGAGCTGGAGGGACCCGGCGATTTCGAGGTCATGAATGGAGTGGATACTCCGGGCGAACAGGAAAAATTGCCAAGGGCGAGACCTCGCAGGGACAAGGTACGCCCTTTGAGATACCGTTAGAGAAGTTACTGGTTGTCGCTTAATTGCGACGGGGTTGCGATGAAAGGAGAGAACCCTTTGGCTTAGTTGCTTTTTGATGAATTGCTTGAGTAAAGCTGTGTTTGAGTTTCGTATTGTGTATCTGTGTTTGAGTTACTGTATATGAATCTTTGTAGAGCGCTGTTGATTCTTCCATAGCGCTTTTGTGTAGATAAGTGTTTGTGCAGAGATTTGTGTAGCGCCTTTGCATATATAGATGTACTAGTGTAAGAGGAATTGAAAGAGTTGATGCTGGAGCATGATTTTTGTGTCAGAGGACTTTCTCTAGCTTGTGGCTCCAGGCAGTTGTTGGAATAAAATGTTTAGTTAATAATTGCATAACTAATTGAAATAAAATATGGTGATAGTAATTGCATATAAAAAGAAATAATAGAAATAGCGATGCATGATATCTGAAGTTAGCTTGATTGTGAATTAATGCTTTAGTGTTAATTCATGGCAAGTTCTTTTAAGGTACCCAGGCGTTGAAGGGGATAAATGATTGGTCTAGGAAACTTATTGCCCAGTGGACTAGAGGAGTCCAGACGTCCAAATGACCAGGGAATAATATGATTGGTTGTTGGTAGCCAGACTTATTGCCCGTGGTACTAGATCGGATCTAGTGGTGTGCCCAGATGTCCAAGGAAATAGAAAATGGTTGTTGGTAGCCTTACTGTTTGCCTTTGGGACCAGATAGTGGTTATAGCTTGGAGCTTAGATAACCTGGGGGCCCGGCTATAGGGAAAGCCGAGGGGTAACTCAGAGGGTTTTAGAGGTTCACCCTTTTTAAAAGGAGTTAGATTGCCTAGACCTGTGGTGTAGCCTGAGTGGGAAAGGATTGCTGGATCTTGGTTAGAGTAGCGTTCACTGGCTTTGCTGACTAAAGAGATATTTCATTACATGTCTACATCAAGGGATACTCCATGGGAATCACCTTCGCCTGTTGAGAGATAGATGCTAGATTGAGCGGTATAGGAGTATAGCTAGAGAAGTAAATCCTGCCGGGCAGATGAGAATTGCACTGGAGATCATAAAGAATATTAAGTATTTCTTTGATATGATGTGAACAGTGAATTGAGTGTTGTGGATCATGCTGTGTGAATGAATTGAAAAGTTTTAGTTAATGTTGTACAGATTAAAAGGTTCTGTAACTTGGTGTGCTAGGTCTATTAGCATTATTGGAAAGACATTTTTATACTGATGCTTGATGCTAGCTGATGATTTTTACAGATAGTTAAGAATGATGTTATGACTTTAAATAAGTTTGTACAGCTTCGATCCTAGCCTTCTTGCTAGATTTTCCAAGGTAATAGAAAATCTGAATTATGGGTGGGAGAGTGTAGCGATTTAGGAAATCGCTATTAATTATTTTAATATAGATATGATTTCCGGCTTACTTACTATATTTTTGGCAACACTGCCATGGATCGAGTGCTGTATCTAAAAATAGCATTTCGTGCTGCAACGCGCTAATGATCATTATTATGCTGCGAATTAGCATATGCAAATGCAGAATAGTCAGAAGCGAAGAATTGAGGGCTTCTGATTGGTCCAAAATAGACCGACGCGGCATTCGCCGCGGTTCTAACTAAAATTTGAGTTGGCGACTAAAATCTGAGAGAGTGAGGCCTGTTGAGAGTAAAACGACATTTTGGAAGTTAAATGTGCAATAAATCGAGAAATAAACGTATTCCGATTGAAATTGGCATGGTAACTGGGTCCTCGGAGACAGCGCAACTCACGGTTGAAGTGCTGGAGCAGTTTCGTCCGAGAAACTGGCGAAATTTGATGTTCGTGTGTGAAATTGATATCTGGAAGGCAAAACGGGCCGAAAAGATATATCACTGACAAGAAATTATCTCAGGGAGGATCAGGAATTTCTTGGGAGCAGGAAAGTATAAACTTTGCTAAGTAGGATCGAAGCTTGTGGTCTCAAATTATTAAATTGCGTTAATAATTGCCGAGCGATAAATGCTACGTGTCAAGATTGCTAAATGTTTGACAATAGGCTAGAAATGTATAGCAGAGGTAGTTGCTAGTAAATGTAGAACTGAAAAGACTCGGAGTTAAATCGATACTAGTGAACGATAATTAAGGAGATTGTTCTCCTTAGGCTGTAGAGCAATTCCAGTTGAAGCGATAATTTTGTACTGTAGTTAAGACTGTTGGTTTCTGCAATTAAATACTTTAAATGCACAGTCTAGTGAATTACCTGTACAAATAATGTCTGCACCTGATTCTGAAGAGGTGAGGGAGCCTTTTACCATCGGGTGCCCCGTGGGTGAAGATAGGAGTCCTACACCAGAAACTTCTGTGAGCACGGAGGGCGAGCATGTTGTAGCCCCATCCCCGGTATTAGAAAAGCTTTTGAATACTCTTGAGCTAAGTCAGAAACGATACACAGAATTAGAAGAAAATACCCAGAGAGAGATAGAGCGACAGACCAGACAAATAAGAAGGCTAGAGGATCAGATGGCAGAGCTCTCTGTAGGATGTGCCTGTAATTCTGTTGTGTGGGAGGTGGACCCTGACAAGTACCAGAAAAGCGGTGTTGTTGCTGCCCGACAAGGCGCCTCGGACATATGTCCTCCCTCGGCCCTGGTTGATGAGAGAGGAGAAAGGTCATATCCTGCAGAAGTGAACTCTGGGCAAGCTGGATCCCTGCTGAGCCGAGTAAACCCTTTCGACTACAATTGCTCTGAACTTCTAGACCATAGGTTGAATGCCACACAACAGAGCGGTGGTGGGGCGCAGTTTGGGGCGTCCGAAGGGCCAACCGTTGCTGTTGTTGTTGTTGTTGTTGTTGTTCTTATTATTATTATTGTTGCTGCTGCTGTTGTTGTGGCTGCTGCTAGTGTTGGTTTCGTTGCTGCTATTGCTATCATCATTATTATTAGTAGGCTAGTAGTGTTAATATTGTCAATTGTCGTTGTTGATCATATTTTGTTATTGTAATCCTCACTGTAATATATTTATTTATTAAGCATCAGTCTGTAATGAACAAGCATCCATACCGAATTAGCCTACCGGTGTCAACTCGTGTCAAGCAACTTGACGCGTCGAGGGCTTTCTCAAACGTGTTACGTAAAGTAATCCTACTCCACGCCGCAAGACATGCCCTGCGACTGATCGGTTACATTGTCAAAGATGCATTGAACAATTCGGTTATAATTCTCATTGTCTTCTAATGGTCTTTCTGCTTATGGACACAATTCCGGGATTTCTGAAAGGTGCATCACAGGTGTGCGTCTCGAGAGACCGCGTGGATATTAATGAAAGGGATTCCAGTGAGAGTTTATACTGGAATCCCATAGACAGATGCATTTAAAACTGAAGCATAACTCGATGTCAACATGTCGACAGGGAACCAGCGTCGGGTCTCATTATGATCTGGGCGATAAGTTAATGGTCATTTTGCAGCTGAGTGAGAGCTGACGTGTCTTTTAGTTCATTTTTAGTTCATCTACGCGTATACTGACCCATTTCACTTGAAGTCTTGAACTCTATGCGCTGAGCGGTCACACTTTCTATTTCTAACGTCGGCTTTACCTTTTAATGTACAGATTCATATAAAAATGATTATAGAATTCGTGTCTGCTTTATGTGACATTTTTGTACCGGCTATTATCCTACTGCGTGACCAAGGTCTTTTCATTATCGCATTAGCGCTGATTTAGAAGCCAAGAGACTAGCTCTGCAGCTAAGCTCCGCGCAGAGTTAAGTCTTCATTTGCGTGTGGTGCCACCCGTGGTTAATACCGAATTATGCTCTTCTTACGGTCTCCCGAAGCCTCCTTCTGCTCCAGTGGCATTAAGCAGTTATACCACGTGGTGCGTACACTGGCGCTATATAAATGTTTCATGGCAATAATGAATGAATAAATGATTCATGATGTATCGTTTGCGTCTGATGGCGCCGCGGCGGCTTCCCCGTTTTTTCCAGAGGAGCAGGAGCAATTTTCCATCTGAGAACCGTTCCAATATGTTTTCCGTATAGGACCATGGCAAATATACTAAGATGATGATATGAAGCGGAAGGAACTATCGCGAACGAAACGCAGACGGACAGGAAACGGATGGAAAAGAAAAGTCTGTCGGATGCTTCCAGTGTTTTTTTCTTCCAGAAACCAATGGTTTTTCGTCCAGAAACCAAGGGTCTGCTCCTCAGTAAAAAAAACCGTCATCGTCTGAAGATGAAGAAATGTAAAGTTTTCGTTCGATGATCTCTTCTGTCAGACGTGAAATTGTCCGTTTTAATAATTACAGACGAAAGAAAGAGAGATGCAATTGCTATGGCGGCCGTGCAATGTATAGGACGAATGCGACATATAATTATGAGAAATGCTAGGCGCTGCATGAATGATGGAACAGACAATAGACTAAATAATAGGGTGGCTGGATAAAGGCGGCTGCTGCCGCAGGATCCGAGGAATGGTCACTTCGTGTAAAGGGAAGGTGTATAGGATGAATAATGAATATGCTAGACAGGGATTTTCGGATGGACCCATAAGTGCATACAGCATTCACGGGTATAGCATGGCTTCTTTTGAGAAATTTCTAGAGTGCGCAACCTCTATTCTTTCCCTTCCGTAGTAAATTGCTCCCAATTGGAGGACAATTACCTTTTTTGCTTTTTTTAACCGCACAGATATGCAGTTTCTAGTTCTACAACTGCAAAAACCCATTTAGAACTGCACATTTTGTGTAGAACTGCGCGCTAAAAAGCCTGCGATATAGTATCACACTCGCTGCCTAGCAATAGTGTCACAATATATAGACTATTATACTACATACTATACTATATACTATATAGACTATAGTATCACAATCACTGTCTATAGCACATCCTATCCACACCGTTCTCCAAATTGCGCACATTTTGGTGGATAAGATGGAGCTGTTGCCCAATAAGTGAGATAATGTCGGTGCAGAATATATGATGTGAAATCATGGCAGAATGAACGATGATGGTAGAAATCAATACGATAATCCGCATTGTCTTGACCCAGGCAACGGAATACTGTAAGAGCTGTCTTTTCGTGGTGTGCTCTTCAGGTCAGAACAGATTCTTCTGAGCGAATGTATGTCGGAAGAAGACTGCCAAGGAGTTTGGAACGAAAACAGAAACGACAGGCTTGTCACATGATGTCCTTGCTCTCGAGACTGTCAAGAGACATAGTTGAGTAGGGAAATTGTGGGCGAGCGGTGGGGGTGAGGTGTGAGGGGAAATCACGGGTGGCGTACCGGTGGAGGTCGGAGTGTGGTGGGGTATTGTGGGGTGGGGAGTTGGGATGTGGGATGTGGTGTGTTGGGGTTGTGGCCGGGAGCGGGTCGAATCCTAAATTTCCCGGGCAACGCCGGATGCCCCAGCTTGTATTAAATAAAATGAAATATGATATCTGTGCATTGGAATGTGACTTGCATCTGCATCAATTTTGAATATCTGGAATGGCAGTGGTGTAGCCAGGAATTTTTCATGGGGGGGGTTGTTTTTGTTTTTGCCTGGCCGGATACCCTTTCTGAAACTAACCCAACAGTATTACAGTAAATAAAAAGGGAATAAAGTAACTAAAGGGATAAAGTAAGAAAAACAATTGTAACTACAAGCAGTTGTTTTGTTTTTTCTTATTTAAGTGGATAAATAACCTTTAAAACAACTTTTTTCCTAGGCCAATGGGGGGTTTTAACCCCCGAAACCCCCCTGTCTACGCCACTGTGGAATGGCCTACCTATGACTCCGCTCGCTTATCAGGACTCTGCTGGCTCTTTCTATCGTCTTCTCGAGACTTTTCGTTTCGACTAGGCCAGGGTTGGGAGCACCTCTGAGTAGCGATCATGAAGGGAGCTCCATGATTGCATGTGATTGATTGATTTGAATGCTTACTCTTAATTACTATCTGCTATCAGAGTTTCCGCTGAGATCCGTGTTTTTTTAAGAGGCCGATTTGGAAATAATCTAAAAACTTCCATCTTATAATTATAGGTCTAGATACGATATAAATCACATTTAAATTATGCATCCTGAACGTTTGCCACTGCTACAGCATTCATTCATTCATTCATTCATTCATTCATTCATTCATTCATTCATTCATTCATGCATTCATTTCAAGAATTTTTATAGCCCCACTTCAGGAAAATCCACTCAGAGGTGCTCCCAGTCCAAGCACGGCGAAACAAACAATTAAGTATTGTTCTCTGTCTTTGTCGTTTCCAGCAGGTGTTGGTGAGGAAGTGACACCGATGTTACGGTTGAATAATTCACTGGAGAAGAGCGAGGTGACCGTTACATCTAAGTCGTCGTCTAGCGCCGTCAACAAACTGACCGGAAAGCACTCGGTCGACCTCAGCTCATCGTCTTCGTCGTCGTCTTCTAAGCATGGCGTTGTTGCCAGAACCGCCTCTCTCCTCGAAAGAAAAACGTCGCTAGGCAAGAGCTGGTTGCTTTTTTTGTTTTTGACTAGACCTATTTGCAGATTGGGCCAATGTTGGGCCATGCATGATAAAATGCTATGTTGTTACCTAATTAAGATTAGAAACTTTCTGAAACTCTTCGCAAGCTGAATTTTGAAATCATGATAGTAAGTGACGATCGGTCAAGTCAGGTTTGAAATCAGTCAAGTCTACATTTAAAATCAGTTTATTTTCCGTTAAAAATCGGTCAAGTCTCAACTAAAAGTCAGTCAAGTCTCCATTGAAAATCAGTCAAGCCCCCAAGAAGGCTCAGATTCAGCTTTTTTAACCGTGAAAATGGTATCTTTTCACGGGCTTAGACCCCGCAAGAAGGTCCATGCTCATAATTTTTTCCGGAAAAGTAGCTCTTTTCACGAAACTTCAATCGATAAAAAGGTCACCTACTTTTTTGAGATTTCAACCGGATGACTAAAAAGTCATCAACTTTTTGGCCGAGAAATTATTATTAAATATTGTCGGCGACGCCCGTTCTGGACCAAGTCTCCCCCCAAACAAAGCCCAAGTTCTTCTGTAGTCCCTCACCCCCCACCCCAAGAACGGAAACCAAAGTCCACCCATGGAGAAACGATAGACATGGATAGACAATATCAAGGAAGATTATAAGTGCATAAACACGAACTTGACCATGGTGGGCGGAACTGTCGGGGACAGAACACTGTGTAGAAACTCCATGAGGCCCTCATAGTCAGGAAACTGATGGAAGAGAAGAAAGAAAGAGAACACAATCATCAGAGAAAGGTGTGGACCTGTATTATGCCAAACAAATTTTTCGAGGGCAACGGCCTCTGTTGTCATAAGCCATCGTCAAATCTGGATCCATCCATCAGAGATGGGCAACTAAATACAGGTTGCGCCAAACAAGTGGTGTAACTTTTGTTGGGTTTGAAATATTTTGATGAAATCTTGCCATCATGTGTAAATATGAATTGTCTATAAGACCGTAAAATTTTATGTCGAACTTCTTACTTTTGGTCAAGATATTGGCAAACAAATCTAGGGGCTTTTTTGGCGCACCCTGCAGTAATCAATTCTAGATTCTAAACGATCAGACAAACAGTCGATTCTGATTCTAATCGATCAACGACTTATCTAAACACGCCCATCTTTGGCAATCGCTAATCTCTGTCGGCTGCTGACCTGCATGGAGCTCTTATATTTGACGTTATGTCTACGGTTGGCGCATGCATGCGCACTGCTCAGCTACGTTGCCATTCCTTGGGTTTTATCACAAGATCTTGGGTTTTTCGATCCGAACTTGGGAAATGGGTTTTTTTCGAGAAGAACTTGGGTTTTTTGCTTGGGTTTATTCGACGAGAAAACCAGAAAATTTGGGAAATTTTTGGGAAATGTTTGAAATTTTCGGGAAATTTCTGACATTTTCGAACGATTTGTGCCGGATGACTTAAAAATAGGTCATCAGAAATTTCGGACTAGAAATTGTGAACATTTTCGAAAGATTTGTGCCGGATGACTAAAAATAGTCATCAGAATATTCAGACGGGAAATTTAGAGAAATTTTGGACATTTTTGAAAGATTTGCTGAACTTGGGTTTTCCTGGGGTTTTCGGCCCCCCAACTTGGGTTTTTCATTTTTTAGAGGGGCAACGCTGTGGACGACGATTGCTGCATTGACTTCTCGTCGTCGACATTGACGGCAATAATTCTTAGTCTTAGACTCTTAGTCCGTGATCGCCACACTAATCATCTACTCTGCTGTGCATATATCACCGTCAACCCACCCTGGTAGAGATGTCATCGCCGCATTGCACCACCCGACCACTGCAGGAACCGCTGCTGCTGCATGGATGACTTCTTCGCTGCATTCGTCCAGGCTTCTCGCATGATCGATTATTGTAACCGAGGAAGACTGGGCGAAGTAGTTCACTGACAGCTAACATTTCCGTGCTTAAATTAGTGAGCTTGTCAGCAGGGGAGGTATAGCCAGGAAACGATTGTGTGCGTGTGGGGTGTGTGTGGGTCTTTGGACATAGTCGCAGAGCACGGGGTCAGTTTTGAGAAGTTGCGTTTTTGCATTTTGCATTAAGAAATATTTTTCAGCAATTTCGTTCGGGTGTTTGTGTTTGAACTGGCAAACCCCTTCCCCAGATACAACTACGCATGCGTGAATATATATTACAAGCAATTAATTACGCTATTTCTTCAAAACCACTAAACTAGCAGGACAGTTGCAGAGTATTTGCCTCTGTATAGTACTGTATAGGCCTATGAAATACTTTTATGTGCATATACAAACATGTATATGTATGTATAAAATGCCATATCGGGACTAATTGGTGCCCAACTCATTCGGCAGATAGTTTCAACAGCGCTGTAATCCAATTTGATTAAAACTAGTACATACCAGGTATTCGTTTAATCGGTCTTTCACTTTAAGAGTTTCAAATAATATTATGCTTACGCCAACAGCATTTCTTTCAGCATACATTGCTTTGTGCGTAATATAGACCACTTATTATACTGCCGAGAATAGATACTCTTATGGGAAAGACTTTTTATCAGAATGATTTAAACGTGCTTTTTGCACGTAATGCTAATTACTGACTTTTGCACGTAATGCTAATTACTGACTTTT
The DNA here is from genome assembly GCA_949752735.1 of Lumbricus terrestris. NCBI lineage: Eukaryota > Metazoa > Annelida > Clitellata > Crassiclitellata > Lumbricidae > Lumbricus > Lumbricus terrestris. Next base: position 32,369,077 of record OX457047.1, read on the forward strand.
AAACTGTTATCCTTTATGTACATCTATGTCATGATGTAAGAAATACATCATGATCCATGTGCATCGGAGTCCCTGGTTCGATTAAATAATGCGTACTTTGTATAGCGCCCTTTCTACTTACAGTGGCGGCGCCAGGATTTCAGTTTCGGGGGGGCTGAAGCCCTCGCGGCGAAAATTTTCCATTTTCGCCGCCAAAATTTCTGACGACCTTTTTTTTTAGTCATCGACCGAAACCTCATGAAAATCTTCCATTTTCGCCGCCAAAATTTCTGATGACCTTTTTTTTAGTCATCGACCGAAATCTCATGAAAATCTTCCATTTTCGCCGCCAGAATTTCTGACGACCTTTTTTTTTTAGTCATCGACCGAAAATCGTGGATATTTCAATGTAAAAAACTTCGGATGGCCCCTTTTCAGGGGGGGCTGAGCCTCTTGTAGGGGGGGCTTAGCCCCCAGCCCCCCTAGCGCCGCCACTGTCTACTTAAGTTATGTGTGGCTTCTTGTGCGTGGCAGACTATGCGTCCGTTTTTAATACTCAAAGAACATTGCTATAGTATAAATTGCGGCTCGCACTACATTTGTGGCTTTTTCTTCTGTGCAAACACAGGCAGGTGGCTGCGGCCGCCTCAACAGGTCATCGGTGGTGCGGACACTTACGAACCGCTCTGCAAACAGTCTGTGGCCGAAAACGACAGCGAAAAGACTATAGCCGTTCATCTGATGGCGTAGCCGAATTATTATTACTATTATTTCCCAAGGTTGACATTTCTGTGACGAAAACAAACGAACCTGCAATTCTGCAAAGTCTTCTGCTTATGCAAAATTCGCTCGCAGCACGAACTGAGGCGTTTTCGCTACATTTAACACGTGATGGGAAACTGCAGCTCACGTCCAAGCGTGTGGTTTTCATATATAGGCCTATAATTATATATACGCATATTAGTCCGTATAATTATACAATTATACATAGACTCACGGCCGTGGCTAGGGGGTGTTTTGGGCGTTTGAAACTCCCCAAATGAAATAATGCTATAATGAAATAACGCATTTACTAACACAATCATGATGCAAGGACTGAGATGATGCAATTCTTAAGTTCTTATTTCTATAGGCCTATGACATTTTACAAACCCATTAGTCTGTTGTTTCGGTTGCTTGTCGGCTTGTTAAAGGTCAAGTAAAACACCCCCAAATAAAATCCTTGCTACGGCCTTGCATAGACTATGTATATACACCGTGAGTAAAAAAAAAAACTAAGCCAAACTGTTTTTCATATATCTCTAAAGCCTGATCACATATCACGCTAAAAGTTTCCAAATATTTAGAGAATTGGACCAAGAATATGATATCAAAATTTCATGAGATAAAATTGAACGGATAAAAAGATATGAATATTTCAATTTCATATGCCGAAATTCCAGTTTACAAGCAATTTTCTGTCAGATTCAATAAAAAGTAAGCTAAACTGTTTTTCTTATATCTCTAATGCCTGATGATTAATCATTCTAAAATTTTCCAGATATGTAGAGAATTGAACTAACAATATGACTCCAACAGTATGGTTTGGTTATTTAATTAAATACGATGCTCAAAATGTCCTCCTCCTGCTGGCACGCAAGTATGGAGGCGCTGGCGCCATTAGGCAACAGCATGCATCGTCGATTATCCTCTGGTTCAGGCCATCCCACACATCCAACAAGCGTTGCTTCAGATCGTTTATATCATGGATTGTTGTCTGGTAGACTCGGTCTTGCATCACGCTCCACACTCTATAGTCGACAGGGTTCAAATCTGGGCTGTTCGGAGGCCATAATGTGGGAGAAACGAAGTCTGGCGTCTCTCTTGTCAGAATTTCAATGGTTTCCTTGGCTCTGTGGGCTGGGGCACTGTCCTATTGAAAAACAAAACAGCCTTCTGGGGCTAGATTTCTGATTACAAGTAGAAGATGTTGTGACAGCAGAACGTCGCGATAATTTTATAGGCTCCATTAATTTTGACTCTAGGATCACTGAAGACCACAATTGGAAAATATCAAGCGTCGAAACCGCAAAGAAAGCCATAGCAGACTTGCTGAAAACTGAAATTTCGGGAGATGAAGTTGAAAAATTCATATCTTTCAATTCGTTCAAATTTATGATATGATATTCTGGAATCCTATTCCTGGTTCAATTTTCTAAATATTTGGAAAATTTTAGTATGATTAATCATCAGGCATTAGAGATATAAGAAAAACAGTTTAGCTTACTTTTTATTGAATCTGACAGAAAATTGCTTGTAAACTGGAATTTCGGCATATGAAATTGAAATATTCATATCTTTTTATCCGTTCAATTTTATCTCATGAAATTTTGATATCATATTCTTGGTCCAATTCTCTAAATATTTGGAAACTTTTAGCGTGATATGTGATCAGGCTTTAGAGATATATGAAAAACAATTTGGCTTAGTTTTTTTGACTCACGGTGTATATAGACATATAAGTCCATATAATCATACAATTATGCATAATTATTATATAGACATCATTCTGCATCGGCGATAGAGCGTAATTATTTGCATGATGCGCATGCAAGATTTAGAACGGAACAGAAAATATCTTCAAATAATATGTTGAAACCTGAATGAAAATGCACGCAAGATACAAGATATGAACAGATTGCAAGTGATGACTTTTGTCATGGGTTCAGGTTTTATGGCTGACGTAAGCTTAGAACTTGGATTTTCATTCCATTTGTGTTGAACGCAAACTGACACAGGAGACATCTTACGCTTGATACGGCGTAGCATTAAGTATGCTTTTAAGTCGGAGATACACGGGCCTACGATTTGCATTTAAGTCTATGAGAACTGATTATCTGAATAACATTTGGAATCATTTGCTGAAATCAGATGTATAGGAATTTGAGGAGCTTGCAGTATAGGTCAAGACCTTTTCTCTTGACTTTAAGGAAAGAGACGTTTTAAGAATTGCTCATTTTAATGGACATGTCCTAGTATAGGCTATGCATGCCACAGATCTGCCGACATCACAGCCTAAATATCTATAGGTTGTTTTAATTTCGGGTTTTATTTGTGTAACCATCGGTGTGTATATGTAAAACCTTCTACTATAATGGTTGTATCTTCTTCCACTGGAAGCGGCATTTAATAAACGGCACGCAATGCTGACAGATTAAAACGCAGAAGAAACCTTTTAAACTGAGGTTTATTTAATTAATTCATGAGGGATTCATGATTTTTGACAATCTTGTTGAGTTATTATATATAACTTATAATCCGGCTTTTTTACTGTGTAGCCTATATAATTCTACATTAAAAGGGGTATTTCTAAATGAGTTGTGCAGCTGAAAAAGCATTTTGCCGCAGTTAAAATGGTTTAAAATCCTCATTGTCATCCGAATGGCGATAATTTACCATGGGGGAAGAAAAGGGAGAGAAGGGGTTGTGTGTAGTTCTAAAGTTAATGCACTAAAGTGACTAAAAGAAGCCCTGCTTAAAATGACCCGAAAGCTTGAAAATTCATATGGTACAAATACTGAACTGTAGTGCTTAAAATAGTTTGATATGATCTGATTGATGTCAGAATAGCAACTTTCATTAAGTGCAATAATGAGATGTGCGGTAGTGTGATGGTTAGCATAAACCGAACTGTCAAACGGTAGGTTGAGAATTCAAATCCCCACAGGTAAATACCTGAATGATGGGAGAGAGAGCCAGTAGAAAGACAGGGCGGGTATCTGGAATAACGTGGAATTAGTCTATGGAGTAAATGAGTCTATAGAAAGCAGTGAGTTTTTATTGTGCATGGGTCACAGGGCTTAAAGTGTGGCTAGACGGTCATGGACGGTCATTCACTTATTTTAAAATCTGGAGAGTAGGCTAGGTCCCTTAAGTTTCGTTCATTCTCTGTCGCTGGCCCTATGACCTGGAATGGCCTCTCTCCATTCTCTGTCGCTGGTCCTATGATCTGAAATGGCCTCCATGTTACACTGTTCTTAGTTTCCAGAGGTCACTTACGAACCTCAAAATGTCTTATTTAGCAGTGGTTGGGCCAGGAGTGCTTATGAGTAGCCTACCTTAAAGAAGCGCTATGTAAAATTTCCAAAATAAATAAATAAATAAACGTATAGCCTACTTTTAAAACACAATTTTATATACATCTATGATAGTCTGCATGCTATATAACCCATATCGTTGAAACCCAATTCCATTTGTTTCATTCCAAGCCTGTCAGTATTCTTCCTAAATGCAGACAATATTTATGTTAGCCGTGTGGTTAGGATCAATGGCGGCGCTAGGGGGGCTAGAGGGGCTAAGCCCCCCTAAAAAGGGCCAGCCATTTTTTCCCTTATGTAAAAATGAAATATTTGGGCGATTTACCCCTTTAACCCCCAAAACTGAAATCCTGGCGCCGCCACTGGTTAGGATGGATGGATGCATAGCTCGAGGGTACGTATGGTACGTATTTTATTTTTTGAAAGGTACGTACGTATTTTAACGTACCTTATTGAAGGGTACGTAAAAGGTGTAAAAGGTACGGTATAACACTTAGATCTAACCGTGGCACATGCTATAAGTCATTGTGCATTTATACATGAAACATTACATATTAAGTTTTTATTAAAATGTACAAAAAACTACTTAGCACTACTTTGGTCACTTGTCAAGTACTCAACTTATTGGAGATATTCTGTGTCTTTGTATGCAATTATGCAAAAGTGAACAGTGCACAATAATAACAATAGAACAGTGACTCTGCGTTGTTAAGAGATAAGCGTAGGTGTTCAGAGATTAAAAAGCAAGCATTTTAGTAACTCTTATGTTCAATAGTCACAGTCACACCATGGTCACTGGTCAGCCACACGGATAGTTAATTAGTCTCCAAATCAGTGTCAGACTCCGAGGATGATCCAGATTTGTCACCCCATTCAACAGTCTGTTCTTCGTAATCAACAGCAGTAATTTTTTTCATAAGCCGAGTGTTGGTGTGGATGTAGACAAGTTTTTCCATTGTTGATGTTTTGAGACTATAATGTTTCTTGCTCTGGATGAATCCAAACAGACTCCAATTTCTTTCTGCTTCACTTGAGCTTGCTGTTTGACTGAGTACCCTAACCCTAACCCTATCGGTGAAGCGTCAAAACACTGACATATAATAATACTCAGAAATAAAATACGCGTGTGGTACGCGTATTTTATTCTTTGAAAGGTACGCACGTATGATACGCGTACCTTATATAAGGTACACGTACGCATCGAGCTATGGATGGATGGTTGGATGGATGGATGGATGGATGCAAGGATGAATGAGTGAGTGAATGTTGGATGGATGGATGAATGAATGAGGGATGGTTGGACGGGTGGGTGAACGGATGGATGGACGGATGGATAATTGGATAAATGTATGGATAAGTAGGCGGATGGATGGAACGAAGGATAGATTGATGGATCGATGGATGGTGTGTAGGTTTGTGGATGGGTGTCTGGTGGGTTTGGGTAGTGGATGCATGGATGGATGGATGGAAGAAACTGGATAAAGCGTAGGGCTTGTACTTCGCGGTTGACTTGAAAAAAAATTGAGACAAATGGATATTATTATTTCGTGGGTGGTCAGACGAAAAGGTCGAGAAGTTTAGAAGTTATTGGATAAGAGCTATAAAGATCAAAACGATTCCCCATGCAGCAGGATTTGCCTTTCGCATGTATAATAATTATATCTTGTGTGTGTATGTGTGTGTGTGTGTGTGTGTGTGTGTGTGTGTGTGTGTGTGTGTGTGTGTGTGTGTGTGTGTGTGTGTGTGTGTGTGTGTGTGTGTGTGTGTGTGTGTACATGTAGTCACATCTAATATATATGCATATTTGTGTATGTATTTCATGGCAAGAGTATCTAGACCATGCGATGTATGAAAGCAGGCTAGGAATGCGTGTGATTTCGGCAGTAGCTCCTGAAGACTGTAGCCTATATATATACTCGTCCGCTATCGTGAGAATTTTCGCAATTAAAAATATTATGACGCATGTTTGCATGAAGTGCGTTTCAAAGAACCGTGTGAACGATGCGAAGACCAACTCTCTTCTTCCTCTCCTCACCTCATTCTTCCCTTCCTAACAAACCATCATCCCTATCCCTCCTATCCTTCTTCTCTTTGACCTCTGCTTACACCAGTCTCGATTCGTCTGTATAAAACGAGAGAGCAGAACGCCCAAACTACAGCTGTCCCGGACTGTTTCCTCCATCGTTCCAAAACGTTTGGAAGCCTCACTCCACACCAACTGCCAAATAATGGTAAGTAACAAAATGTAATGATTTATCTCTGAAACGATATATTTATTTATTGGTATAATGCATAATGGTAACTGCAATGTCTACAATAATTATACTATTATCATTATAAATCATGTATAGACTACAATCGATTTGCAATGGTCTTGTACTAAATATCGACCCACAAATTGATTTGACAGTTAATTCTTATAAAATCTACTCATATTTTTTATTTTTTCCATAATCATTTGAAACCTTTTAATATAGCGACAACACTGACAAGAAAAAACGAACTAATTGAAAATTAATAGATTAAAATGACATCTAAGTTGGACTCCGGATGCAAAAAAATTCAAAATAACCCTCTGCGACCGCAAATAATGACGGAGGTATCAAACAGATGGGTCTCATAAACAAAGTACAAACATCAATGTCCTTTCCCTTCGCTGGGCAGCAGCGGATTCATTTCAAAACCCTCAAGACTTCCTTGCTCGCTGGGGCGGGTCGAGAGAGCTGCTAATTTGAGCGGCGCTAATTAAAGGTTCCGTTATAACTGCACTCACTTTGTAAATGAGTAGGCCTATGGAAATGCACAACTTTTTTTCAAAAGTCCACAGAGATCGTACTACTGGATGCATATGCATCGATAGATGCATGGATGAATGCATGGATGGAAGAAACTGTATAAAGCGTAGGGCTTGTACTTCGCGGTTGGCTTGACAAAATTGAGACAGATGGATATTATTTCGTGCAGGGATCGTACTACTGTCTTTCTCTCTCTGTCTCTGTGCGACCGTACATTTAACAGGACCAAAAAGCGACATCTAAGAAATAAAAATTATTTATTGGTCCCACAATAAAACATAACATAACTCCGCCACAGCTCGCACTCTCGGAGTGCCAGTCTAAAGCCTGGAGAACAGAAGAGGGCGACAATGAACATCATTGATATGTCACATGCAGTCGTTAAACAGCAGCAAGCTAATGCAGGGGTCGGTCGATTGGTTTGCCAAAACCAAAACGGCCGACAAACTTCTCCCAAAATGACTCTTACCAGAAGAACCATCTTCATCAATGTGCTGACAAAATCCTCAGAAATTGCACCGGCTTTGGTCAGCTTTGGTCAGCTATAAAGTGCATTCTGTAACGAGCAAGTGCGAATAGTCTGCGCAACTTCAATGGTAACACTACACGCAGCAATGTTAAAGGCGGTTTCTCTCTTCCATAGGCATTTGATGACAAGTGTGCTGCATGGTACATGTCTTGTCCCTGGTCGGCGTTCATTCGCAGTCGTTGGTCCTTTCATCTAGAACTCCATATACTAGTCATCGCAAATCGCCTACAAAGACTAACTTTCGCCCTATTACACACATAGACTTGTGGGTGCGGTGGTGTAGTGGGCCTTGTAGCCGAATGGTTGCAGGTTCGAATCCACCTCAAGCCGCCTCGTAGGGACCTGGGCAGGTCTTTCACTAGAAACTCGCAATTGCTCAGCGCTTAGGCGGGAAGCTCTGATTCACTGTCCGCTCTGTAATCGAGAGCGCTTCTCAGTAGAATCTTGAAGGGCGCTATAACAAGTGCAGATGCAAACACCAAACTGTACGTCTTTCAGTCTTTATACTACTCCAAATGGCTGCCCAGCTTCATTTTGCTACAGGAAGAAGACACTATCAAGTACACATGTAGCTGTATTGCATAGAATATATCTTCTTAGAATAGACTCTATGCTGACAAGCAGCGTACTTCCATCAATGTACTATGACCCCACTGGCAAAATATGAGCCAAAGTCTGTCTACGCTTGAGATATATTGCAATTAAAGCGCGTTTCGTGGTGCAATTGTTTCGTACCTTTTTGTCTCCGTGGTTTTACCAATATTCAGGGTAAACATCAGTTGTTTCTTGTAACTGCACATTGGCTTTCTCTTTGTTGTTGGTGTTGCTTAAATCGAACACTTTCGATTTACTTCGTTTGAATAAACGAATCGGAAGATGTAAACAGGAAACTCATCTCACGGATCGTTAAAAGCAAGGATATGCATTATTTCTGCTTCAAAATGACATCAGGAGTAGAGAGACAGACAGACAGACAGAAACGGACAGACAGACAGAGGCAGGCAGACAGACAGAAACAGACAGACAGACAGAGGCAGGCAGACAGACAGAAACAGACAGACAGAGACAGAGATAGAGAGACACAGAGGCACAGAAACGCAGCGAAGAGAGACAAAGACGCGCAAAGAAACAGATAAAGAGAAAGAGACAGAGAGACACAGAGACACAGAGAGAGGGACAAAGACAGAGACAGAGGCAGAGACGTTCAATCAATTTTCCATGCCATGCAATCTATGATAGATCTGCGTGCTTTGGCGGAAATTGCCATCCTTCATTCTTTAGACCTCGTTTAAATCGCCTCATTGATCTCTTCATTATTACCATTGCAATCAGCATCGTCAGCGGAAAATTAACTGTTTAAATCACCACACTACGTTACATTCGCATGTATATATATATATACAATGTAGTATGTATGTATGTATGTATGTATGTATGTATGTATGTATGTATGTATGTATGTATGTATGTATGTATGTATGTATGTATGTATGTATGTATGTATGTATGTACGTACGTACGTACGTACGTACGAATGTATGTATGTATGTATGTATGTATGTATGTATGTATGTATGTATGTATGTATGTATGTATGTATGTATGTATGTACGTACGTATGAATGTATGTATGTATGTATGTATGTATGTATGTATGTATGTATGTATGTATGTATGTATGTATGTATGTATTTATGTATGTATGTACGTACGTACGTACGTACGTACGTACGTACGTACGTACGTACGTACGTATGAATGTATGTATGTATGTATGTATGTATGTATGTATGTATGTATGTATGTATGTATGTATGTATGTATGTATGTATGTATGTATGTATGTATGTATGTATGTATGTATGTATGTATGTATGTATGTATGTATGTATGTATGTATGTATGTATGTAGGTATGCATGTACATGTATGTATCTGTGTATCTCTCCATACCGGCATTAAACCGGAGAATGGGAAAGCTGCGCATGTATGACAGATGTTTAAATTTTTCAAACGTAGTCGACCAAAAAGGAGAAGACTTCAAAGAAGAAGGAGAAGAAGGAGAAGGAGGAGGAGGCGGTCCCTCCGACTCCTCCACCGGCCGCAGTTGAACCTTCTCCTCCTCCAGCAGAGGAGAAGAAGGAGAAGGAAAAGAAGTCTGAGAAGAAGGAGAAGGAAAAGAAGTCGGACGAAGGTCGGGACAAGACGGAGGCGGTAGAACGGGAGGAGAAGAGGGAAGAACCGCGGGAGATAAAGAAAGCGCAAAGAACATCTTCGAATGTCTTCGCTATTTTCAATTCATCACAGATACAGGAATTCAAAGAGGTATACATCTCACCGTAGACGTTGCTTTCTATATTGTCTCTAATGTCTCTATTGTCTCCATTGTCTCTATTGGTTCCTTTGCTTCTATTGTTTCTATTGTTTCCATTGTCTCTATTGGTTCCTTTGTTTCTTTTGTTTCAATTGTTTCTTTTGTCTCTATTGGTTCCTTTGTTTCTACTGTTTCTATTGTTTCTATTGTCTCTATTGGTTCCTTTGTTTCTATTGTTTCTATTGTTTCTATTGTTACAACTCTTCGTCGTCTAGTGAGCAGCTCCAATCCCATGAAGAAGTCGGACTGCATTGTTTTTAAAAATCTAATATGCAATAAAAAGTGTGCAATTACATCTCATTGTGTTTTTAAAAGTATGTATTAATAATTAACAGAGATCTTTATTTATGTATGCAATCGTTTTATGCAGTTCAATGCTTGTGCGCGTGTAAGATGCAATAAAGACTATGCTTACTTATGTTTACTTACTTATGTCTGTAATGTACATACTTACTTATGTAATGTACACTACACTGCACAGCTTACTTTGCTTTTCTCACATTGTTTATGCAGTGGTGAAACTATAAACTACGTCTAGGTTTGGTCTGGCCTTCAGATGGAACTCATTGTCACTGGTCTGTCCATGTAGTTAACATTTTTATGCGTCCTTCACGCTACAGTGAGGAGAGAGACTGCCCTTGAACTTCTGCACCCTTTCAAGTCACAACCAGATTATTTTTTCGCCGGACTTCGATGATGGAACCTGATTTGGTTCGCAAGTTCGCAACCCGTGCTGTTTGATTCTCCGTTGCCCAGGGCAACAGCCGTCGCCCGGGGCAACCGCGGAGGTCGTCCTATCCCACGTTTGCTTCTATGAAAATCGTAGGATGATGAATGGGAGAAGAGCAGTCTCTCTCCCAATGTCTATCGAACCCAGTCAGCTGTTTTCATAAATTGAATGATGACTTGCTGTAACGCAGCTACTGTTGCTGTGGTAACTGCTGCTGCTTCTACTGCTGCTGCTTCTGCTGCTGTTTCGTTTGCTGTCTGCTGGAGATGCTAACTGACTGTGTGTGGTCTATCTGTCTATCTGTCTGTCTGTCTGTCTGTCTGTCTGTCTGTCTGTCTGTTTGTCCATTTGTCCATTTGTCCGTCTGTCTGTCTTCGCTCGCTGTCTGCTGGAGATGACAGTGTGTGGTCTGTCTGTCTGTCTCTCTGTTTGTCTGTCAGTCTGTTTTCCGTCTGTTTGTCCATATGTCCGTCTGTCTGTTTTTGCTCGCTGTCTGCTGGAGATGACAGTGTGTGGTCTGTCTGTCTGTCTCTCTGTTTGTCTGTCAGTCTGTTTTCCGTCTGTTTGTCCATATGTCCGTCTGTCTGTTTTTGCTCGCTGTCTGCTGGAGATGACAGTGTGTGGTCTGTCTGTCTGTCTCTCTGTTTGTCTGTCAGTCTGTTTTCCGTCTGTTTGTCCATATGTCCGTCTGTCTGTTTTTGCTCGCTGTCTGCTGGAGATGACAGTGTGTGGTCTGTCTGTCTGTCTGTCCGTCTGTCTGTCTGTTTATCTGCCCATCTGTCTGTCTGTCTGTCTGTCCGTCTGTCTAGCTGTCCGTCTGTCTGTCTGTCAGTCTGTCTAGCTGTCTGCCTGTCTGTTTCTGTCTTTCAGGCGTTCACGATGATTGATCAGAACAGGGACGGTATCATCGACCCATGCGACTTGCAGGCCATTTATGAGCAGATTGGTACGTCATAGTAAAGTGTGGGTTGGGAATAGCAATGGCGAGCAATGGGAATATAGAAAAAATGGGGAAGAGAAGGACTTGGAGAACGAGAAGCAGAATGAAGAATGTGAAGAGAGAAGGCAAGAGAAAGAGGAGGAGAAGAGTTTGAAGGGCAGAAGGACAGGGAAAGAGACAAGAAGACTGTAGTGAAGCAGTGTATGTATTGTATCGTATGATATTAAGTTATTTGTGACCATTTGTAAAGTTCTTTTCTCAGCAAATGTCACTCGATAGCTAAGCGCGGGGCACCAGCTTATTCACGAGTCAAAATGGATATCTAAGAGTAATCCAAAAGTTGGTCGGTCTGTCACATGATCAGAAGATTTGCGTTTTATACTGTTGCATTCAGTGGCGTAGGCAAGGGGGTTTCGGGGTTAAACTCCCCATTGGCTTAGGGGAAAAAATTTAAAGGTTATTTATCCACTTAAATAAGGAAAAACAAAACAATTGCTTGTAGTAACAATTGTTTTTCTTACTTTATTCCCTTTGTTACTTTACTCCCTATATATTTACTGTCAGACTGTTGGGTTGGTGTCAGAAAGGTCATCCGGCCAGGCAAAAAAAACAACCCCCTTTATCATAAATTCCTGGCAACGCCACTGGTTGCATTCGCTGAATAATCTCCATGCAGAACAGCCTGGTATGTGTGCACTGTTAGAAGATGAATCGTCATGGACTAATGAGACGAGGCTTTCAATTCGATTCGGTTAATAACTTCCGACCACGTGACGAGAGACTTCTGTCCAAGACGGACTTAACCAAATGACATAAGTCTCCGTTAAGCGTTTGTGTCAAAGTCGACTCGCTTGTCGACAGTCCTCTAATGGGTTAATCGACGGCGTTGATTTAGATAAATAGGGTGAAAAAACCCAGTTTGATCTATATAAATAAGATTTGCTATGAATGACATTAGCGGGCGAAACAGCACAACAATGCAATAATTATCCCACCGTCTTTAGAAGACTGAAGATTTAATTACGACAAAATAGGTTTATGGCTCTTATGGTTAACTCCGCCACTGGCCGCACTCTGCCAATGCCAGCCCCAAGCCTGGATAAAGAAGGAGGGCGTCTCTGATGGTCTTTGTTACCACACAGTGACGTTAGACTACAACCACTACTACTACTCTTATGACATGGATTTTCCAATTTGTTTTACAGTTTATAGGCCCTAGCTTATTGACAAAATATACTAATTTATTTTAATCCAAAGCTAATCAGATTTGAAGTGAGCTACTCCTAACTGATTCGATGTATACCTAAGGCTGATCAAATACGAGTAGGTCCTACACATACAACTTAATTAAGCGAGATCTTGAAGGGGCGCTATATAAATTTATGCGATTGATCTCATTTGTATCATTCTGTATACCTGCGACCGTATCTATGTCCCGTTTTGCCTTGAGCTATGCAGGGCTTTTTTAACGTGCAGTTGTACACAAAATGTGCAGTTCTAAACGGAGCTGTGCAGCTGTACAGTTAAAACTAGTAAAAAAAAGGTCATTGTCCTCCGATTGGAAGTAATTTACCATGGATGATGGGAAAGGAAAGGAGTTGTGCAGTTCTAAAAATTCCTTTAAAAGAGCCCTGGATCTATGCTATGCTATCTTAATTGTCTTATAATCTTATCTTATCAATATTTTGTTAACTCATCTTAGCATTTCTTAATATTTCTCATCCCGTCTTACCGATCATCTTATCTTTTCTATCACGCCAAGTGTTGTACGGGATCTGTGTGTCATACGTGATGGTTCATCAATCTTTACGGCGCATATCTTCAATCTCACACGCTACATGTCCTAGTCGTATTTTCATTAAGGCGTCTCGGAGTATTTCGTCGTTCTGTCACATCATCCGTCTTCATTACTAGAGTCCACGCTTTTATTATTTTTATGTTCTCGCATTATTGCAATTTGCTTCTCATTAAGCTTCCTGAAATTCGTCTCTCTCTCCTGTGCAGTCACTCAACACAACTACCAGAGTAACCAGACTGATTGCCCACCTTGACAAGAATTTCGAATCTTTGTATTTGTGTTTGACGAACTTCACTGGCTCCCACTCAGTGCTCGCACACAATTAAAGGTCCTAATAATTATGATCTTCAAGGTTCAGCCGAGTCTTGTCCCAAAATATCCATACTTTGGCCTCATTTTAATCAGCCTCTCCCCACCGTTCACCTCGTTCCTCAAACAGACTTAACCTCTCGGTCACTGTACCATAGAACTGCTAGAGTTCAGCCTTAATCATCTGCATCAATTATTGGTCTTTCTTTTTGGAATTCGCTTTCTTCCTCTGTTCACTCTACAATTGAATGGCTTATTTCCAAAACCTGTCAAGTCCACTCAAGAATAACTGAAAAAATCAGGTTTTGGAAACGGGAAAGGGTAGGACATAACCGTTTTTCGAAGCAACACCGAATTTTACTATAGGCTGCTAATCTGGGACTTAAGCTATTTAGACGCCAAACTTTACAGAAAAACATGGATTGCTGCATTTACTTGCCCAGACATAATTTTTTCAAAACGTGGACTTAACAGTTTTATTTAAATAGGTCCTTCAATTCTGACTGACAGTTTCTTCTCTTCTTTCTATCTTCTGAAAGCCTGCTTCTTCTATATAGCGGGCCTTGCGCTCTGGGAGCGCTTCTGAACGGTTAACCATATACTAGGCTATTGGCGCTTTATAAATGATTAAGTACAATAGAATTGTTATCTCATCCTACCTTGTCTCATCTCATCATCGTCTTATCTCATCTCATTTCATCTTATCTTAATAGGGCTTTCGCCGGAGTTTCAAACCCTTAGCGACATGGTCAATGAAGCTCCTGGTCCTATCAACTTCACTGTCTTCCTTGGACTATTCGGAGACAAACTCAAAGGTCTGGCTTTAAATTTACAATCATAGATGACATTATTTTAATTAATTAATAAAATTAGTAGAAGATTTGTTCGCATAGGAGATATTTATACAAATGCATGAGTGCTGCGTGGACACACTTAACAAGATTACGAAGGATACCATCGAAAAACAACGAGCTGTATTTCATCAGTACCATACTGACATTAATTTTACATAAATATGTTAAATGGAAAGAAACAGCCCACCCCGAGATTTTAGCATATATCAATAATTGTTCTTCTCTAAGAGGCCTTGCACACAAATTTGAAACTATTCAAGTAGACAAGATCTTCATAATAACTTATCGTAAAAGTTAGACTGGCCTGAGTTTCATCTGCCCTGCCTATTTCATATTGTACATGAACAACTCGGTAGGCCTATCCATGTGAAATAGCTTAATCTGCTTAAGCATCAAAACTAGCCATAGTGAAGGGTTCAATTTCGACTGAACATATAAATCTATATATTTATACAGCGCCCTGTTGAAAATAATTAACAGCGTCTTGGTCTAGAGAGAATACTGAAAAGTGTAGCCGATCAATTCCAATCAAGGTCTATTGGATTTATTGGCTGTTCTCACTTTTTTCATGCGGTGCTGTATGGATAGATAGCCTATGTCAGTGCTTTCCTGTTACATGACTCTCCACATGTAACTCTGCGTTGAATGCTTTACATTGAAGGCACCGATCCAGAGAACACGCTTCGAGAGGCCTTCATTATGTTTGACGAAGAAGGAAAAGGAAAACTTCACGAACAATAGTAAGTCGAAATCCACTCATGCATGTATACGGCATATCTGAGAACTAATTTAGGACTAGTGTCAATATTGATTCTTATATTACAACATGCATATAATTCATATATTCTTAACAGACCTTCGCTGTAAGTAAATATGCATGTGTATGCAACTATGCATGTGTGTAGGCCTTGCGTGAATGTACATGTATGTAGCTAGATATTCGTGTATGCGTCGGATATACATGTAAGCAGTTAGACATATGGCCCTGGTCCATTATGTCTTCACTGTGCATTGGTTACGGTACCTCTTTAAAATCTTTAAAAGTATTCTATTAGTTTTTTAAACATGAGCACACTCATAGAAATTAGTTCTTGTTAGTCAGACTAGACGTTATTTAACAAATTCATTTGAATGCCACTCTCTCTCTCCGTTCACAGAGAATGATAAACCTATAGACCTATCAGTTCTTGATGAACAAGTTTTTTCCATCTCTGGTCTTAGACTTTAGATCTATTTCTGCTCTTTCTGGCATTTTGCTATAATTTATCAACTCTGGACTAACCTTCCCTTTACACACTGTATGACCACATGTCTTTAGTCAATCAATCAATCAGTCAATCAATCAGAATCTTTATAAGCCTAACGACTCTTCAAGATCCTACTCAGATGCGCTCCCGGTCCAGAGCAAGCGAAAAAGCAGTCTTCAACAGTTGATGAGACTTGCTGGACTGGACCTGGAAAAGTGGACATTGGTCGAATTACAGCCTGGGTTTTTGTGACCCATCGGCTGACGCTTTGTGCAGTTGAACATCAGCGCTATATAAGTAACTAATTAACAATTAATAAAATGCGAGAAGGCATTGTCGAATTATTCTAATCGTTTCTGAATTTTCAGCGTCAAAGAACTGCTGATGACCGTTGGAGATCAGTTTTCAAAGGAAGAGGTAAAGATCACCATTCGTAAAATTATCCGATGTCAACAAATTTAAAGTGTAGTTAATAAATTATAAAAATACAACATACAAAAAACTTACCGATAAACATTCATTCATTGAATTTCATTCACTCATCCTACGGATATCGAGTCCTTCAACAAAGCTACTCAGGAGCGCTCCCAAAAAGCCCAGCCACGGGCCCACGGCAGAAGAAAAGTCTTGAGAGACTTATGAATTAAAGTTTGATCTGTCAGTTGTAACAAACGTAGCGTTTCATAATGAAACGCAAACCTTTAGGCATAGGCATAGGCATAGGTCCTGTAGGCAATCAGCGCCATCTACTTAAACAGACTCGTTTTAGTGAGTTTTTTCGATCGTAAAAAATCGTAAATTAGAAATGATTGATTGTCTTTAATATAATATCGCTCCTTTTAAACTCCACTGGGTTGCGTCAGCTAATACCAATATAGGCCTACGTTCGAATAAGACTATGTCACTGGATCCGCATTCAGAACCTTGTGCCTAGATTGAGAAGCAGAACCATTAGTGCACATTCACCATATACTTAAATTCTGATGTACTCGGAGCCAATTTTTCTTTTTCTTAGATCAAGCAGGTGTGGAAGGAAGCGCCGATTGAAGGAGGAATGCTCGACTACTTGAAATTCGTCCAGATTATAAAACGAGGAAAGGAAGAGTAGTTTGAAAGGGAAGAGTAGGCCTACAGTTGCGCTCAAGACCTCAACATCGGATGACAATAATTTAGGATATTGAAGAAGAGAAAACAGCTGAGCCTAACACTAGAACTTTACTATCCAATAGAGGCCTACATGAATTGAACAGTTACTGTCTGTTAAAAGCACCGGATTATATTTGTTTGTATTTTCGGCTATGGGCTACTATGAGAGTGGTAATTTGGAGAGAGCAGGATGTTGCTTATGTATGAACTAGCCATACATACGAGCCACGTTGACTGTTTAAACTCTAATGGATTAGTTACATTAGTAGCCTAGGACTGTCAGTACACTTTAATTTTTACAATGTTGGAATATTCTTAAATCCGTATTTGAGCAAGCAAGACATTTGCTCAAACTAAACGAAACTGCAATCTGCCAGAGAGTTTAAATAACGTCAGATATTTCATAGAGTTTAAATAACGTCAGGTATTTCATAGAGTTTAAATAACGTTAGTTATTTCGTTGAGTTTAAATAAAGTCAGATATTTCATAGAGTTTAAATAACGTCAGATATTTCATAGAGTTTAAATAACGTCAGATTTTCATAGGGTTTAAATAATGTCAGATATTTCATAGAGTTTAAATAAAGTCTGATATTTCATAGAGTTTAAATAAAGTCTGAAATTTCATAGAGTTTAAATAAAGTCTGGTATTTCATAGAGTTTAAATAAAGTCTGATATTTCATAGAGTTTAAATAGCGTCAGATATTTCATAGAGTTTAAATAACGTCAGATATTTCATAGGGTTTAAATAATGTCAGATATTTCATAGAGTTTAAATAAAGTCTGATATTTCATAGAGTTTAAATAATAAATAACGTCAGATATTTCATAGAGTTTAAATAACGTCAGATATTTCATAGAGTTTAAATAATGTCAGATATTTCATAGAGTTTGAAATAAAGTCTGATATTTCATAGAGTTTAAATAACGTCAGATATTTCATAGAGTTTAAATAACGTTAGATATTTCATAGAGTTTAAATAACGTTAGATAATTTCATAGAGTTTAAAATAAAGTCTGATATTTCATTGAGTTTAAATAACGTCAGATATTTCATAGAGTTTAAATAAAGTCTGATATTTCATAGAGTTCAAATAATGTCGGATTCTTGTAGAAACTGTCAATTGCGTATACCATATATCCTGTTTCAACCTATAGTGTTCGTAGGTTGCATGGTCTGCGCTCTACTGCTACCGATCGCATGACTTTGTACTCTTTGTGAAAGACGATTTTGATATCATATCTTAAGTACATTTTCGCACAGTTCTCAGTTTTAGCTCTAAGAACTATAGAAAGCTTTTCCAAGCCTTGAAATTTGCACAAACAGATAGTTTGGTGTATACTTTTCAATTTAGATCTAATTCCTCATGTGATAAGTTGCGGTACGTCAACTTAATTTTCTTGAATAAACGAAATGTTATATACATGTATATACACGTGATTCATAAAAAACGTTAGCCTAACCTACATAAGTCAGCAAAACTCATGTAAATGACCATCAATTTTAATTAAATTTCAGAGTAATGACACCTGAAGCTCTAGCCAAGTGCTATATAAATTATTTCGCATTCAAAGCTATAATGACGTAACGCGGATGACGAAACTTATGACGTCACAACTATCTCGACAAACAAGCAAGATTCCAACGTTCCCGTCAGTCAATGAGGTTGTATCATGCAAGGTTAGTTAACTTCTTCTGGTTTGCCTCCAAATGAGAAATTATTTACTGTAGCAGCACACAGTAACAATCAGAATGATCGCATTTACGTATCTGGTATCCGGTACATGGAGGAGGGACGTTCCAGCAAATCGCATTTTGCGGAATCGACCAACTTCCAGCAAATCCCATTATGGTATCTGTCGGGTCTCTGCACTTGATAGCACGAACATTATAGGCTACCCATTTAATCGAACCAGGTGTTGAGGTTAATGGACAATATTACAGAGCTGTTCTACTAATACAAGGTCTTTTGCTAGACATTCTTGACATTATTTCATCTTCCAGCAGGATTTCCTCAAGGCCTCAACATTTTATTTGATTAGGCCTATATATTTTGGAGAAGACACAAAACAATGTCTTTCAAATCCATAGTTCTCAGAACACCCCATTTCAATGAATCAGCTGCTTTGTCTAAGGTGTTAGGAATCTAGGATCAGATGAGGTTATCCTACCCTCCCGCATGGGATAGTAGGCCTACCGATCAAGTATAGCCTTCACTTCTTTATAAAAGGAGGTCCATCCATCCTGTGGAGTAGGCGCTCATACAAAATAAGTGTTTGTAGTAGTGGTCTTGTTTAACTTTACTTACTCACTCACATCTATTACAGGGCTGCGTTCAATAAATTCTCCGCCCATCAGGTTTTTTAAACAGACCACCACTTCTCGTAGCTCACTTTTACCACAAGCTTTCACAATCCCAGTCCTACAATACGGTTGTATTCGCTAGATGGCGCGCATAATCAACAAATTAAGCAGTTCTCTAAAGTTAGCGCCTTTTTGAATATTATATTGAGTCTACTGTACACACTATTTCATAATAATTTCAAGTGCCTCACCTAAATGCGAGACGCAGCCCATGTTCACGTGAAATGGTACCTTGAATACATTTATATAGCAATGTAATAGCAATAGTAGTACTATCTCTGTTTAGTTCCCTGAAAATACGCAATTAAAGTTTTCGGAAAGAAAGAAAGAATGAATGAATGAATGAATGAATGAACGAATGAATGACTGGGCCTACCGTGAAAAGCACTTAATACGTAAGTGACAAGCCGCATTGGTTCCCATCTCTTTCAATATGTCCTACACTCTGGTCGTTTAAGTTCATTCAATACGCGAATGTGTATTTATAAATTATGTCACTGTGCTCAGAGGCGCTACAAACCCAAGGAGGCAAAAACCAACAATCTTGCCGATAAGGCATTATTACAAATGTTTACGTTTATTGGCCCTAAGTATAGTTAGGCCCCTACAGTTGCAGTGAAGAACTTGAAAACTTTAGTTCATGACTTCATACGTGTTTCGGATACAATCAAGAGTCTTAAGAGAAGTTCAGAGACAACTTTCCGTGGCATGTATCAACGTGAAGGCTTGTGAAGCTCAGGGACTTAGACGAAAATATTTTGCAGAGATTTTTCCTCGAATTTCATTCTAAACCAGCGCTGTCCAACCTGCGGCCCGCGAGCCACATGCGATCTGCGAGCTGATTCTAAGTGGCCGCCTGAGCTAGTGGATTTTTTTTAAATTTGTGAAAATGAAAATATATTAAAATAATAAATGGCAGATCGATTAATGGCTATAGTCTAAATTATTGCATTTTTATTTGACAATGTGAATACAAAATCAAGTTCCTGCGGTGCATATTACTCAGTCTCAGTTAAATCTACGACTGTCGAGGCGCTCTTGTAACGGCATGCCGTGTTACGGCGCCATAGAAATTGTCGATCGTTACTGCTATTATGCTATACTGCTATTACTACTGCTACTACTACTACTACTACTACTACTACTACTACTACTACTACTACTACTACTACTACTACTACTACTACTACTACTACTACTACTACTACTACTACTACTACTACTACTACTACTACTACTACTACTACTACTACTACTACTACTACTACTACTACTACTACTACTACTACTACTACTACTACTACTACTACTACTACTACTACTACTACTACTACTACTACTACTACTACTACTACTACTACTACTACTACTACAATACTCTTATTATTACTACCATTATTATTATTATTACCGTTATTATTATTTTTATTATTATTATTATTATTATTACTATTATTATTAATGATTCCGCAGTATTTATAAAAATTAAGTGGTAGTTTTCATTATTATTATTTATTAATTTATTTATTATATTTATTTATTTTATTATTATTATTATTATTATTATTATTAGTATCATTAACTGTTCCATAGCGTATGAAATCGGCGCTAACAAAGTCAACGTGACGATGTCTGTAGTGTAAGCGAACAGTGGGATTGAGGCAAGAATCAGTCAGTGAATCAGCACACATCGGATCGCCTCGTCTTCAAAGAGCTTTGGGAGGACGACAGATGGAAACCATCTGGAGCAACGGTGAACGGAATACGCGGCTCTTGATCAGCCATGGCGCGATTGGTGGAAATCAACCGGATATCTGGAAAAAGAATCCCTTCTCATCTGTATTGGAACGAACGCTTAGAAGGTTCATCTGCAGCGCGGAGTTGAGACGTCTGCAAGAGTATATAGAACCTTATATATTATATAGTAATCATATCAACCGGATGTTGGTTGGTCACGTGGACGTTGACAGGGTTTAGAGGTTTAGTGGTTGACTGGACATAGTCATTGATGCATTATTATTATTCTGGTGACTCGTTTCGTTGAAAGCATTATATAGCATATAAATCACACCATGTCGTTTATTGGACATTGAATGTCCAAGAAGGCATACATCATTAAGACGAATGAGGTGATATATATATATATATATATATATATATATATCCTCAAAGGAATCCCTGTATATATCTATAGTTTGCCACTGTATCATAAGGGTTTTTTTTTTTAATATTTTCTTTTAATATCTCAATCTGACACACCGCAGAACGATCACAAGTACATGTTATACGAAATACGGCCCACTGTAGCACGACACGCAGATCGGCTTTACAGCAGTGGGTTCGGTAACTTAACTAATGGCCTAAGAACTGGATCACTTCTGGACGGCCAAGCCAGAAGTGGGAGGGGCTATCTTTATTTTTAGCAGAACCCGAGTCAAGCAACACATCAGCAAAGCGCCTGCGGCAGCTAACAGAAAATTCAAATAAATTTTTGCCCTGAGCGGGGCTTGAACCCGGGTCCGCGCGGCTGACTCTCAGTTTAACGACCAGCGCTCTCACCACTGAGCTACGGGACCCCCCAAAGTAGTAGTAGTAGTAGTAGTAGTAGTAGTAGTAGTAGTAGTAGTAGTAGTAGTAGTAGTAGTAGTAGTAGTAGTAGTAGTAGTAGTAGTAGTAGTAGTAGTAGTAGTAGTAGTAGTAGTAGTAGTAGTAGTAGTAGTAGTAGTAGTAGTAGTAGTAGTAGTAGTAGTAGTAGTAGTAGTAGTAGTAGTAGTAGTAGTAGTAGTAGTAGTAGTAGTAGTAGTAGTAGTAGTAGTAGTAGTAGTAGTAGCAGTAGTAAGGTGAACGAGCTGAAGTCGCTCAGAAGGTTAAACAGTCAAATACAATTATATATATATGTATATATATATGTATATATATATATGTTCATACATTCATTCAAGAATTTATATATATAGCGCTTCTTCAAGGAGACTACTCAGATATATATATATATATATATATATATATATATATATATATATCTCGTATATACAGGGTGGGCCAGCATAAATGTCCCGACTTTGCAGGCGTATAACTTCGCCAATTTTTAACATTTATTTATACTTGATGCATCAAATTAAAGGTATTTCACTCTAGTATTAACTCTAAAAAAGTCGAACTGATACTAGTCTCGGTTTTAATTATATACTTGGATCAGCGCTAGCTACCGTTTTTTTGTCATTACTGACGCATTATGACGCCGTTTCCCGGGAAAATTCTATCGTTTTTTGCTAAAACGCGCGTAGACACGATCATTTTTAGTGTTTGTAGGGTCCCTACCATGAGTATATTCTAATCGCAAAACCGCGTCCTTTCAATTTTGCCAGCAGCCGTGCACTGCCATGCGCTGCTTCAGACGCTTGCACGCTGCCAGTCGTTTCTTTGCGTAAGAGCTGGAGAGTTCGTGGGACTTCTCGTCGACAAATTACTTTAACTTTAGGTCTATAATCTTTTCCAATACGCTATTCAGTGCTTCCAAGACGGCCTGTTTTGCGCTGAATTTGCATGCAGGGCCTGCCCTGGTCATTGTCTTGACTGCAAATGTACGCGGACACACGAGCAATGTTAGCGGATGTGAGCGCCGTGCGCTCCGATTCCCATGGTTTGCAAGTAGAAAGTCCTGTTTTATTAATTTTCCGTAGCAGATAATACAAGGTATTGTTTATTCCATCCTCTGTTAGAATATTCGTTAATCATTTCAAACGAATTAAATCCCTTACCAGTTCGTAAAATTAAGATCGAAACGCGATCATCGTCTGTCAACGGCGCCAGGTTGCGTCACAAATGACAGCAAAATATGGTAGCTAGCGCTGTTCCGGGCATATAATTAAAACCGAGACTAGTATCAGTTCGACTTTTTTAGAGTTAATACTAGAGTGAAATACCTTTAATTTGATGCATAAAGTATAAATAAATGTTAAAAATTGGCGAAGTTATACGCGTGCAAAGTCGGGACATTTATGCTGGCCCACCCTGTATATATACATATATATATATATAATACCGACTGACAGCCGAGGTCACTCCTGTCACAGTCATTTATATTTAAAGATTTGATTTACTGGTCCTACTTAGTCCTATATGACGAATAAAGATATTGACACTTGCAGAAATCAGGACCATATAGGTAATGGCTCACTAACGAGGTCGCGAGATACATTCTGAATCATGGATTTGAAAATAATAACATTTGTCTTTTTTAAAATGACATTTGTCTTCATCGACTCAGTGGATCGCGTATGCGCTTATTACGATGTCTGTACATCAAAACGCGGACTGCAATCAATCAATAAAGGTTTCTTCGTATGCATAACCAAAATAGATCGATGACAGCAGCTGTAGCCATCTCTCTCTCTGTCATTATGCACGAGATATATCGCCGTCGTTGCAAAGGTCATCTTCGTTTATTCATACGCTAACCGTGGCAGCTCGTCTTTAACTCAGAAGTCGAATTCCAGGGCATAACTATAGCATCGGGAACCTAAATATCGGTTAGGGTCAGGTTAGGCATCGTGAGGGTCGGTTAGGATCAGGTCAGACGTCGCGAGGGTCAGTTATGGTTCGGGTTATAGGGTTATAGGGTCAATGTCAGTCTTAGATACTGTCCACAAAACTGCATAGACTTCGGTTCCCGATACTCTAGTTTGCCGTTGAGTTCAGACGCCAGTGTGTGTGATGGGCGAGTGGTCGGACGACGGGCGCTTACAGCACGGGCAGCAGAGCAGGCAGGCGGCGATGAAGCCGTCCCTGAACCGACGGCTCATGAAGCAGTAGGTGATGGGATTGCAGCAGGACGACACGAACGCCAGCAGGTGGATGAGGTTCATGGCAAGAGCAGAGACGTTGTTGACAGCGCCGAAGTAGTCGAAGACGCTCCACGTCTGAAGAACATAAAGTGGAGTCCAGCAGATGAAGAACTCTGTGACGACAACGAACAGCATCTTTACCGTACGACGCTTCGCACGCACGCCGTTGCCATGGGGATCGTGACGGTTGAAATGTTCGGCGGGTCGACGTTTCGACGCTGTCGTGACGTCATTGGTGGTAGACCTCTGCGAACGGAAACGACCTCCTGCTCTTCTTTCTCCTTCTTTGTCGTCTGCTGCTGCTGCTGCTGCTTCCGGTCCGCAGCAGTTGTTGATCGTCTGCAGTTCTGTCGTCCAGACACACGCAAAAATACCAGAAAGAGAATGAAATGTTTTGCCCGAGTGTATATTGGAAACGAGTTTCAGTCGGTTGAAGTATTTAATGCATGTGGTCTCTGATCGTTGCTGCTGCGAAGTATCCATGCATGGTTTAAAAAAATAATCTCTTCGTCCCACTTCGCATTTTTCATTTTTACAACCGTACATTGCCGTTATCGGAAAATTACTTCACTGTATATATAGCTGTATATAGCTGCACTAAATTGATGATTTACACCTCGTTACAGCGTTGCATCTGTCTCCTTGCTGATTAGATGGCATTTTAGTATAATGATAATACGGGCTTTTAGCTTTATGTGCCTCTGATGCAAATTAGTAGAAGCTTAAACTTAGTAATAATAATGATAGCATGATGATGATGACGGTGATGATGATGGTGACGGTGACGGTGACGATGACGATGATGACGATGATGACGATGATGACGATGATAATACTAATAATAATAATAATAATAATAATAATAATAATAATAATAATAATAATAATAATAATAATAATAATAATAATAATAATAATAGTAATAATAACAATAATAATGCTGATAATAATAATGCTGATAATAATAATAATAATAATAATAATAATAATAATAATAATAATAATAATAATAAT
>OX457047.1:32399279-32881779 GCA_949752735.1 Lumbricus terrestris
AGGAAACGAGTCTGCAATGCTGAACATTTAAGAATTTTGCGCCGTTGGCTTCACGGCGAGTCATTTTGCTCTCGCATTGATGAATCCTGGGAATCACACGAAGGATTCTGTGCCAATATGTGCTTATAAGAAGATGATTCTCTGACATTTCCATCGGTTCCAGTCTCCTTATCATACCAAACCTATAATACTCCTTCACTGAAACGATCAGGAATATATTATTACAAGCTACGGAAATGTTTTCAATTTGTTTTAGCAATTTTTTAAATTCAACTATCCTATACTCGGTTTTGAAATAGTCATTGGAGTAACCGAAAACCTTAAACGGGCAATACAACTTTCATCAAAGTTTCATGGTATAGAATGGCATGATACCGTATGGTATACGGTATGGTATGGTATGGCATGGCATGGCATGGTATGGTATGGATGGTATGGTATTGGTAGGCTATGGTACCATATGGCATGGTATGATATCGTATGGTCTGGGATGATACCGTATGGCATGGTATGATATCTTATGGTGTGATACCATAAGATGTGGCATGATACCGTATATGATATTATGGTGCGGCTGTATGTTATGTTTTGACACAGTTTGGTGTGGCATGGTATGACAAGTTATGGCATTGGTATGGCATGGCTTGGTATGGCATGGTATGGAACGACATGTATTGTGCTGCACGACAGAGTGGCGTAACCATAGTACCGTCGTTGTCCGCCTACCCTGAGCAGCAGCCGCAGCAGCAGCGGAGATGGGTGTGTTCTTGAAGAGGGTGAACCCAATCAATCCATACGTCATCATCATCGAAAGGATCGGGATTCCGAGGAGGACGATGTCGAGGAAGATCGTGTAGACCTTCTCGAGGCTGCGGTCGTCCCAGACCTCGATGCACTTGTGGGCGCCGGACGAGAGCGGGATGAGGCGCTGGCAGACGGCCGTCGGGACCATGATGACCGTTGAGATGAACCAGATGCAGGCGATCGTCTTGTAGGAGTGGCGAAGGGTCTGCCACGATCGGCTGCGGAGAGGGTGGCAGACGGCGAAGTAGCGCTCGAAGGAGATGGCCACCAGCGTGAAGACGCACACGCCCACCGACACACCTGCGGCGCACAACATCGTAATTATTCTGGCTTATAATATATATATATATAGTAAATAGATATTTTAAAAACTGAGCATAAAGAGTGTAAAGAATATTAATACTATTATTAGTAGCAGTACTCATAGATGCATAAAACGATGAAAATGAAATAAACTACGGAAAGAACGTCGTTTTTTCGAAAAAATAAAAAAAGACAAAAATACGACAAAAAACGGCAACGGAAATAATTTGCCGTTGTTAGAAGAGATTGTGGCAATCACAAGAGTTGAAAAGTATAAAGAATATTAATACTATTATTAGTAGTAGTACTCATAGATGTAAAAAAAACGATGAAAATGAAATTTTAAAAACGGGGAAAAGGCGTTTTTCTAAAAAAAATAAAAAAAACGACAAAAAATGACAAAAAAGGAAACAGAAAATAATTTGCCTTTGTTACATCTTAAACTTCATTTTAAGCTTAAAAACCTTGCTTATGCAATTTTATCTTAATCTGCAAATTGCACAACTTTATTATAAGGCCAAAATTAATTGGTACAAGTAACATTAATCTACCATAGTTATTTTTTCTTGTTACTTTGGTTTAATAAGAAATTCAGAAAAATTAAAGGTATTGAAATCTTTTCAGATTTAAATTGTAAACGTAATTCCACATAAGTTCATGCAGAACCAGCGCAATTAAAATCTAATCACAAGCAAAGACCATAGATGTGTATTAAATTATATATTGTACATTTGTACTTAAAATTGTTACTTATAAATATTAATTATAGGCCCAAGAATTTTATGTCAAAATAACTGTTCCAAAGTTCATTTCTTGTAGGAACATTCTAGCAATGTGTTTCTCAAATGATGACTTAAACAATTAGGCTACATAATGACACTATAGTTAGATGAATCATTGAGAGTAGGCATACGGTGAAAAGTATGAAATATCTGACAAAAATTAAATTAAGGAAAATAATAATGGACAGTTAATAAATAAATAAAGTTACATTAAAAAAACATAAGAAGCGATGCGAATAATAAAAAACGAACAAGTACGTTTTTTAGGTGAGAATAAAAAGACGAAGAAACGTTTTTTGAAACTATGGTAGTACTCGTAGCATTGATAATAATAATATTATTAATATTATTGCAAAATACTACTAGTACCAATGCTATTAATAGTATTGTTATAATTTACGTTAATAGTAATTAGTAGTAGTAGTACTAGTAGTAATAATAATCATAATAATAGTAAAAAATTACAATAGATCTAATGGTAGCAATAATAACATGAACCACAGCAATGATGATGATGGTGGTGGTGATGATGCCGGTGCTGCTGATGCTGCTGCTGTTGAATGTTGATGCTGATGTTAAGTTTTGATGATGCCGCTGCTGATGATAATGGCGATGCCACTGCTGCTGATGTTGATGATGGCAATGCCGCTGCTTTTGCTGATTATGACAATGATGCAGCTGGTGGTGGTGGTGGTGGTGGTGGTGGTGGTGGTGGTGGTGGTGGTGGTGGTGGTGGTGGTGACGATGATAACGATGATGATGATGAACAACCCAGCAACAATGTTAGCAGCAATATTATTAATAAAAACTGGTCTTCCTAACAAAATAATTACCGTAATCTTATCATTGAGATATAATTATACCCTATATATAGGCCTGTAGACATCATACAATTATATATAATACATTATTTTCCAATATATATATATAATATTTTATTCTACCATGAACTATTCTGCCTCTGCAAATACCGTCAGCCACTGAGATAAAAGCTACAAAATCCGGGATTTTTTCCTTCAGACGTGATTAAGTTTAGTTGCCCTTTGATCATAACTGATGACTTTTTCCTATTTGGCCTCAAACTGTCCTCACAACATGATCCATAGTCCTCGCTCTCCCACATCATCCGCCAATTGTAACAGTTAAGCTAAGGCACATGCATCATTTAAATCATATCTGATAACAGCAGATACGACACCAGCTTCCCTGATAAATCATTTGGCCGCTTGCCGACACGCATGTCTATCACAGAAACATGGACTGGATGAATTATTATGCATTACAAGCAAAAGAGCAACACCATGTTTTCGAATATCTCACTGTCATAAATATATAGTATATTCGTTTAATTTCATAACGCACCAAGTCACAGGTCAGAGATGTAAAATAACACACAGAAGTAGCAATAAAGTTTAGTAATAAAAATGTAATAAAGTTGCGGCAGCCATGAGCTGGCATCCGTCCGTCACGTTGTTGATGTTAAAATAGACAGTTGATATTGAATTACTGTCATTGAATCAGAATAAGCCAACAACGGCCCGTCAGTTATTATAGCAGCTGTAATCAGCGCTACTGACACTCGCTTCACGATGGTGATGTGTTCGAAGAATCGCCAGTTCATTAGTAAGTCTAGCCGATGCTACAAAGTCTATCCATTCGAAGTATTGGCTAGGCCTATAGTGACCGATAAGATTGAATTCGTGACTGAGCGGAATTGTTGTTGGAGTCTTTATAATCCATTCCTGATGGCTTGCGGGAGAAGCGCGTGGAAATTCGGATCCGGACAATTCGTTTTTAGTTGTTACAGAACACGTGGTGCACATATGGCGGCTTCCATGCGGAGATGATCGTAGATGGTACTAAATCGTCGAAAACAAAATATTCCACGCGACTGTCCAGGCAAATATCACAGAAGCAAGGGCGGATAGGCCTACATACATTTTCGAAGGGAGGGGGCAAAATTTTTCGATCTTGGGACAGGGACAAATTTTCGTCTTGGTCGCTGGGAAATGTGATGACCTTTTTTAGTCATTTGTCTCGAATTCCCAACAAAAATATGCCATTTTATCCGCCAAAATAGTTGATGACCATTTTTAGTCGCACCGGACCTCGTGGGCGTGGGGAGGGCCTACGGAACTACTCATGGGGGGAGCACGTCAACTTTCCAAGCCAGAATAGCTGGTCAAAAATAAAGAAATTTTTCAATGGGCGGCCATGGCCGGACTGGTCCCCCTGGATATGCCTCTGCACAGGACGCTTTATGCGCTCAATAGTCGAGACGTTTGCAAGCACACAGCTAAAAATTCAAATAAACCGGCACAGTCTTACCGAGCGAAAAATCGGCGGTCACCGGATGTTCCGCTAGCGAGATTCCGAAAACTTGGCAAAAATCTGGCAATAACTCATTTAGTTTGGCTGAAAGCCGGCACATTTGTCTACCACGGAGGCACTTATACCGATTTAAAAAATCTCCTCTGCCGCGTTTGAAAAATATGGCAATAACTCATTTAGTTTGGCTGAAAGCCGGTGTCACGAAATAGAGTATCCCCCGTATTTATTGTATCCCTCAAATTTAAAAAAGTCGAAAAAACCGCATCCGCGTGTATTTTGTTTTGCAAATTAATTTTCATCTGCTTTGTTTTGAACAATGACACTAGCATGTATGTTTATTCCTACTAGATAATTTGTTTTGTCCTGTTTTTAGAGCACTTAAAACATTTAAAACACTTAAGAACACTCAGAGTCACTAAATATATTCGAGTTGCCTTTATTTGAGCATTGCTTAGGACACATAAAACAATTAGAGTCACTTTAAATTTTGATTACAGTATAAAAAAAATTATTATGCGCATTTTTCAAAAAAGGGGATAGAATGGTTTATCCCCCCGGATAGCATAGACCGGTTAATTCCATCCTGGGGGATAGATTAATTCATCCCCCCGGATAGCTTTCAGGGGGGATACTCCGTTTCGTGTCACCGGCACATTTGTCTACCACGGAGGCACTTATACCGATTTGAAAAATCTCCTCTGCCGCGTTTAAAAAATATGGCAATAACTCGTTTAGTTTGGCTGAAAGCCGGCACATTTGCCAATCACGGAAGCATTTATGCTTTTTATACCGATTAGAAAAATCTGCTCTGCGCTTGAATTTTTTTAGACAAGACTAAGTGCTTATATATATATATATATATATATATATATATATATATATATATATATATATATATAGGCTATCATTGCCAGACTGGATTATTCGAATGGCTTTTTTAACGTGCAATTGTTCGTATCAGTCAGTCTGCCCTCAGCCTGTGTCCTATAATTATACCCATTTCCATTGTATCTCTTTTACCCTGTGCATGGTCTCTATCAGGTCTCTTTCTTATCCGATCATTCCGAGACCTTGGCACAAGAAGACCTTAAAATGATACTCTAAAGATCGGCTTACTAGGACATAATTGGGGTCTGCGTAAGAAATCGGATGCTACCTTTTTATTAGACCTGAAAATAGGAAGAGGAACCTATCAATTTAAAATATAAAAATTGGGATAAACCGAGAAGAAAAAAATTAACCGTAGTGTAATTGGAAGAAACGGATGTTAAGACATAGGGGCCGTCCATAAAGTACGTCACGCTATTTTTGACCATTTTAACCTCCCCCTGTCACAAACTGTCACAAATCTCGGACCACCCCCCCCTAAAGTACGTCACACTTTCGAACAAAAATTATGATAGCGACGTGTGTCCCTGAACGCTTTGATAGTGACGGGAAATCAACTTTTATCCCGGGTTTTAGACACGCTGGCCGGGCTGGGTCGGATTTTAGGTACTAAGAACCGCCACTTTGAAGAACCGCTAGTGGATATTAAAGTAAAAAAGCATGGTGTAATTTTGTTTTAATATACGATGACAAATGAAAGTGGGTATTTATTAGATAATACAATGGCTTGGTATCATATATTTTAAAGAATGACGCAATATAATTGTTTATAAGTTCATGATAATAATGATTAAATTATATAAATATCACCTCTGAATCCTCAAAATTTTGTATTATAATAATTACTATTATATGTAAAAATTAAATTCCGAATTTGTCGCTCAGTGACATAATTATGCAGCGGACAACATAGAAATAATAATACTTCCGGCATGACGAAAGCAAGGCTATACATAAAACAAGGTTTCGCAACAGCATACTAGCGCTCCTAGCGAGAGAAATCGTGAACAAAACATTCTGACAGGAGATACGCATTTCATGCTATTTTGACATAAAACTAATTCAAATGTTTCACAAAATTTCTGAAAATTATTTTTAAAGCTATTAAATTCTACTAAAAAAAATTTAAATCTATATAAATAAAAATGTAAAACGTTACTTTTTGTGGCCTCAGAACTCGATAAGTTCTTCACCGATTCTTTTCAAAATTTTCGCAAACCGTTCCATTCGAA
This sequence comes from Lumbricus terrestris, assembly GCA_949752735.1. NCBI lineage: Eukaryota > Metazoa > Annelida > Clitellata > Crassiclitellata > Lumbricidae > Lumbricus > Lumbricus terrestris. The sequence continues at coordinate 32,405,620 of OX457047.1, forward strand.
CATAAGCGTGTTGTTATAATGCCTTTTGGGGGAAAGCGCAATCTTTTCGACCAAAAAACACAACTATGCGAACGATTTCACCGATCTCGATTTCAATTTCAAACCGACGTTGCTTCCGACTGCGGCCGTCTATTTATAGCACATATAGGCTACGTGCGTTCTTTTTATAGCGCATATATTTATCTAGCTCTTCTACAGTAACAAAAACTAACGTTTTACATTTTTGTTTATATAGATTTCCGCAAACCGTTCCATTCGAACAAAAGCGGGTTGTTATAATGCCTTTTGGGAAAAGCGCAATCTTTTCGACCAAAAAACACAACTATGCGAACGATTTCACCGATCTCGATTTCAATTTCAAACCGACGTTGCTTCCGACTGCGGCCGTCTATTTATAGCACATATAGGCTACGTGCGTTCTTTTTATAGCGCATATATTTATCTAGCTGTTGATTTCTACAGTAACAACAACTAACGTTTTACATTTTTATTTATAAAGATTTTCGCAAACCGTTCCATTCGAACATAAGCGGGTTGTTATAATGCCTTTTGGGAAAAAGCGCAATCTTTTCGACCAAAAAACACAACTATGCGAACGATTTGAGCGATCTCGATTTTTGCAAAATCAAGGATCTCGGAGTTTTGCGGACGGACGGACAACGGACGTACGGACGGGGAGGGACAAAGGAGAGGAAGAGAGGGGTGAGTGTGAAAGGGAGGGAGCGGGAGGAAGAGGGAGAGAGAAAGGGGAGGGAGAGAGCGAGGGAGAGGGATGGAGGAAACGAGAGGAGGGTGTGAGGCAGGGAAGGGGAGGGGAGGGGACTGGAGGACAGAGGCAGGAAGGGAGACAGAGGAAGGGAAGTAGGGCGTGAGGGTGGGAGGGAGAGTCTTTTCAGCCACAGCAACGCGTGGCGGGGTACAGCTAGCTAGAAATAAAATTTTAAAAAATAAATGTGTGACGTCACACATGGCCTGATCCCCCTCCCCCTGTCACAAACTGTCACACTTTCTTACACCCCTCCTCCCTCCTGGAGCGTGACGTACTTTATGGACGGCCCCTAGATATGGAGTTTGGTGTTGTATGGCTCAGAGACATGGACCATGAGGAAAAAAGGATAGACTTAGGCCTACATAACAAGGCTGGGACCTTCGAAATGTGAGCATAGCAGACAATGAAGAAAAACAACTGGACAGAACATAAGCATGGGGCCTAAAACTATTTAACAAATGAAGAAGTCGTTCTTCCTTCTGTCACTGTCGAGTGTAGACCTAGGCTACTAGTTTTGAAACTTTTCAGAAAAACAAATGCTACAGGAAGTGCATCCCTAAACTTTATTCGTTAATAAACATGGTATAATTACATTGTATGTGCCTGGTGGATAGGTGACTGACAGAAGAGGGCCCGCAAGGTTATCACAGCACCCAGGCTCGCATAATCATCATCATCAGCAGCAGCCGTGGGTTCAGCGCCCGTAGGTGTCCGATGCCTTCTTCACCAGGTCCTTCCATTTTCTCCTATCCAGCGCCGCTCTGCTCAGCTCCTGCAGCGAGGCTCTGCCCCAATCGGAGACGTCGTCGAGCCATTCCCTGTGCGGCCTTCCTCTCTTGATATGTCCCGTCCATTCGTCCGAACATCAGTGCTTTGATCTTTCTGCTGTTATCCATTCTGCAGATGTGCCTGAACAATCCTAGTTTTCGGCTGATCAGCTTCTGCATTATGTTTTCCTTCAGCTGCACTCGTTTGTATAGTTCTGTGTTTACCTTATGCATCCACCCTATTCCACCCGCATGTCATCGGGGGCAGGCCGGGAGGGGTAATTGTCCGGGGATTATTGTCACGGGGGGGGTAATTGTTCGGGGGTTATTTGCACGGAGTAGTTGTCAGGGGGTAATTGTCCGGGGGTAATTGTCCCGGGAGTAATTGTCCAAGGTTAATTGCCTGGGGGTAATTGTCCGGGGGTAATTGTCCTGTTGTTCAGACGAATGGACGGGACAAATAAGAGAGGAAGGCCGCACAGGGAATGGCTCGACGACGTATGCGATTGGGGCAAAGCCTCGCTTCAGGAGCTGAGCAGAGCGGCACTGGATAGGAGAAAGTGGAAGGACCTGGTGAAGAAGGCATCGGACACCTACGGGCGTTGAGCCCACGGTTGCTGATGATGATGATGAATTGTCCTGTTACCGTCTCAATCTGTCTTAGACGCAAAGGTTACAGGTTACGTATGCAAAATCTTCGCCACCCATGGCAACTAAAGAAAAGAAGGCGACATTATGACTATAATTAAAACTGATAGATAAATCAACGGACAGCAAGTTGCCCTTTCAAATCGGAATACTTTGACCTATAATATAATAGGCATTGGGTGTAGCCTCCACTTTACAAGGACTAACCATAAGACTAACCCCAAACGTCTGAAGCCTCCTCGTTGACGGACCACAATTAGATTGGTCACCTATACGCCTTTATTTCAAAAAGGCTACATTAAGCCGTCTTATATATACATATATATGGGTGTTTTTAAAGAATTCTTAGAACTGCACAACTCCTTCTTTCCTCTCCCATCCTCCATGGTAAATTACTTCCAATCGCAGGACAATTATCTTTGCTGCTAGTTTTAATTGTACAGAAGTGCTTCTACAACTGCACAAATCCAATTAGAACTGCACATTTTGTGTTCAACTGCACGTTAAAAAAGCCCTGCTATAACATTCGAAAGTAGGCTATGTACCACGGTAATGACGGCCATGGTCCAAAGCAAATTCGATAACAGGTTGGTTGGTATTCTGGTTACATCAAGAAAACTGATGGTGTTTAAACTGGCAATGACATTCTTCGCAGCGTACGCTTTTCCTTCAGAGAGTATTTATAATGAGACAGAGAGAGATGATATATTCCCGACTCGTTTTGTGTTTAGTCCATATTCGATGCCTCGGTGATATACTCACAACAACAAAATCAGCAAAATAGAAAAGATTGATGCCGACGTGCATTTCACTTCGACGTAAACAACAGTCGGCCGCTTCAAAGACATCTACGGCTGCAGCCCGAGGCTTTTATATTGCGCTATGGTTTCAGAAGATGTGATTTACCGTCGACACGATGCGCAGCGTCAGCGAGTATTAAAGCCTGACAGCATGGCTTAGACATTAGGCATACATGACACGTGACCTGCGAAGATCACTTTGAAGTCATGGCGAACGGAAATGGCGACTCGAGATGAAGTAGTAGCAAAAGTAGTCGTGGATATCTCGGCCAAAGTAGCAACTTCATCAATCATTATTTTGTAGGCCGCACTGGATTCCAGAAGTTTGGCATAATACCTAAGTATATAATTAATTATCGCATATTCTTGATGAATATACTGTACATACATACATACATACATACATACATACATACATACATACATACATACATACATACATACATACATACATACATACATACATACATACATACATACATACATACATACATACATACATACATACATACATACATACATACATACATACATACATACATACATACATACATACATACATACATACATACATACATACATACATACATACATACATACATACATACATACATACATACATACATACATACATACATACATACATACATACATACATACATCATCATCATCATCATCATCAAAATCCTTGGGTTAAATGCCCGTAGGGGTCCGACGCCACCCTCTGTCTGAGTCTGTCTCGCGTCATGTTGCCCAGCTTCAACATAGACTACATACATACATACAGGGCCGTAAATTCCGGGAGGAAAAGAGGGAATTCCCTCCCCACTTTAAAACCTGGGGAGGGAACGTGAAGGAATTCCCTCCCCACAAATTTTCTCAGACGTGTCACAAATGTTAGGATCGGCAAGCTGTAGGCGACTGCACATTGCACGAGCCGTAGATAGGCCTACTTGAAAACTTGCTCTGTGGGATTAAAGGCATTCAAAGCTACAATTAAGAGGTGTAAATGGCTAAATATGGGGATCATTTTCGTATGATTAATCATCAGGCATTAGATATATAAGACAAACAGTTTCACTTACATTTGATAGAATCTAACAGAAAATTGCTTGTAAAATGAAATTTCGGCATATGAAGATGAAAGATTCATATCTTTTTCATCCCTTCAACTTTATCTCGTGAAATTTTGGAATCGTATTCAAGGTCCAATTCTATAAATATTTGGAAAATGTTAACGTGATATGTTATCAGGCATTGGAGATATTTGAAAAACAGTTTGGCTTATTTTTTTGAATCACGGTGTATACTACTGTATATATACATATATATGTATATAAATATATAATATAGTCGTCTTGTTTTGAACATAAAAGGCTATGTGCAGTGGTGCGAACCAACAATTTTTTTAACACTAAGCTATAGGATGTCATTGAACTAAGTAGTTGGCTCATTGCAATGAAGAGATATATTATCTGCACAATTCCGTAGGGGAAATTTCCCTCCACACATCTGGAAACAGATTTATGACCCTGAATACACACACATATATATACATACATAGTTTACATACATACATACATACATACATACATACATACATACATACATACATAGGCCTACATACATACATACATACATGCATACATACATACATACATACATACATACATACATACATACATACATACATACATACTTGCATGCATACACACACATACATACATACATACATACATACATACATACATACATACATACATGCATACATACATACATACATACATACATACATACATACATACATACATACATACATACATACATACATACATACATACATACATACATGTGTCGTGCACGCCTCTGCTTCGACCGCCATATGACGTCCTAAGCCAGAGGCATAATAATAGGCGTCCCCTTGAAATAACGCACCTCAAGGGTAAGCGTGGAAATCATGGAGACTGCTTGCGAGAAGTGGAGAGTATAGGAATGTAAAAGTCTTATGTGAAGTCGAGATTATCTGAATGACATTCAGACTCTCTGATTTAGTGTCGACAGCAGACGCTCTACCACTCAACAGCACACGTGTCCTTCCTATATGGTCCGTCTTTATATATATATAAGCTTATTGAGCAGAACACGTGTGCTAAATAAGACATATTAATATGAAGTAATGCATAAAATATAATGGTATGTGAGGCATAGCCTACAAATGCGAGCATTTCAGGGCTATGCAGAAGTCATGAAATCACATTGAGGTCGTTATGTCCAAGACCACGGCTGCAACGCCCATAAAGGTACAACTTTCTCAGAAAATTTTATTCTTATGCCCTTTTCTACGACAAGTGAAGGAATATAAATTAATGATGGTGAAGATGTTAATGATGATAATGATCATAAAATAATAATATCAGTGGCCTTCAGGGGCACGTTTGTAAATTTCGGTGGAAACAAGGCTCGTTATTGCAGTTGCAGAAGGGTGTTTAATTTTCGGATAGTTTATGAGAACCTGAGGGATCATGTACCGCAGGTGAGATTAAACATTAATAATTTAATAATAATAAAAATAATAATGATTTCTAAACAATAGTTAGTAAAGAAGTTCCTGAGGGTTCCAAAATATACAGAAATATATATTAAAAAATAATAATGTATTATATTGATATTATTATTATTATTCAATGCCCGTTTACAGATGCTTTCTTTTTTAATTTGTATATAAAATAGCCAAGAGACCATAATTGTTTACCTTGGTGCATAAAATAATAGTAATAATAATAATAATAATAATAATAATAATAATAATAATAATAATAATAATAATAATAATAATAATAATAATAATAATAATATCCTGTAAATAATAATTATAATCTACCTAGCACGCGACGTAAGTATCTGAAAGAAGTCTACAGTGTACATAGCAGTATAGAGTTTTGCGATGTGGATATTCTAGAACAATTTCGTTCTCTTTGGTCGAGTAACATTCCTCTCCGTGGTGCTATACATTGCCTTCTGTCGTCCCAATATTTCATTCAGAATGGATAGACAATTTATCATTGGAATTAATCACCGCACTCTCGCCTCCTCCTCCTCCTTCTCCTCCTCCTCCTCCTCCTCCTCCTCCACCACCTCCACCTCCTCCTCTGCGTTCGCTCGTTCGACCGTACAGCCCTAACAGTTTACCCCCCCACCAACTCTGCCCATTCCTCCAGACCGTTATTCCTTAGCCCCCTCGTTTTTCTCTCTTCCGTCCCTCCTTCACTCCGCTCGCAGGAATGCCTCTGAGGAGAAGGAGGGATTGAAGCGCATTGGTAAGCTGCTTCATTTCCTCCGCAGTGTCCTAGAATTAGAAAGAGATTCACCGCCATTTACCATTAAAGATTCAAACTTCAAGACGCTAATCGAGACGGAAAAGGAGGGACGAGCTCCGGTAAAAGATTGACCTGGAGCGATACACAGGAAAATAGATGGTATACAGAGACAAATACAGGAAGACACACGAATAGAATGGAGCAGAGTCAGACAGAGACAGACCGAGTAAGAAACAATAGGACTGACATATAGCACAGGTCATAACAGATAGACTGACATCGACAGGCAAACCATAAAGTCAAATATATAAAAGAAGGAGAATAAATTATAAAATAATAACATAACATTTTATTCGGCAACCAATAATATTCGTAACATTTCATAATTATAACAGAGTATAGCAAACATGTTGGCATGCCCAGGAGACCAAAAAGGGACCGAAGATCCCGCTAGCCAGGGCCACCTGAGAGCGTTGGAAGAAACAGATGAGAAATACGGCCGAATTGAAATGAATAACACAAAAAACTTAACTAGTATACATGCATGTATATCTATATAAATAAAGAGAAGATTCTGTAACGTGTGTCTGTCTGTCTGTCTGTCTGTTTGTCCGGGATGCATTTCCACAGTTTTTGAGCTTTTCACTCCAAACCTTCACTACTGTGCAGGTCTCGGCAGGAGACACAAAGTCGAGGGGTTGGCGATTCTCTGCCACCATGGGGGTCAGGATGGGGGGCGAAACCCCCAAATTTTTTTCAAAAAAACGCAGCCATTTATATGATTTTTTTTACCCAGATAGAGGGCCATCAGAACCACCCGGATCAGTGGTTGGCGAATCTCTACCACCAAGAGGGCCAGGGTGGGGGCCGAAAACACTGAGACGGCAGTTTCTTAAACACCTTTTTAAACGCTTGCATGGTCATTATATAAAAGGCCAGCGCAAATAATGTATTGGGTGGAGGGAAGGAGAGGGGAGGGGATGAGGTGAGGGGGAATTTTCCCCGAAACCCAAATTTCACGGGTGGCGTACCTGAGAAGGTCGGAGTGCAGCGGGGCGTTGTGAGGTGGGGGATGGTGGGGTGGGGAGGCGAAGGTAGGGGTGGAGAGGGTTGGGTGCGGGTGGGGAGGGTTGGGTGCGGGTGAGAGGGATGGGGTCAGGGGGGAATTTTTCCCGAAAACCGTAATTTCACGGGTGGCGTACCGGTGGAGGTCGGAGTGCTGTGGGGTGTTGTGGGGTGGGGGTTGAAGGGGTGGGGCGTGGTGTGGTGGGGCTGAGGCCGGGTCGAATCCTAAATTTCCCGGGCAACGCCGGGTACCCCAGCTAGTAATATATATACATATATATATATATATAAACGAAAAGTAAGTAAATTAGAGAAAATAGTGTACAAAATAGTCAGTAACATACACAAACACGAGTGCACACTCCCATTTTAAACTGATCACATTTCCCACAAAATTGGACTTATTCTCCTTGTTGGATATAAACAGAAAACTCACGTTTGAATAGATGAAAAGATGGCAGGGACCGGATATTAAGAGGAATACTGTTCCAGGTTCTTGGCCCGATACATTTAATAGATGTAAGCTTAGTATTAGTACGGGCAAATGGAGTACAAAAAAGTTAGCATTTCTCAAGCAACGATCTTGAACATTGGTATTAAGTTGAAAATAGTCTCTAAAGGTTAATGGTAATTGATTATGAATATAACGGTACATAAATGTCCCTATTTGCAATCGCCTTATCTGATCTGGCTTTAGTATTTTTAATTCAAGGAATTCTGCTTTTGTGTGGGCTCCATAAGGGATTTTAGCCACAAATCTTATAGCTCGTTTTTGGAGGACAACGAGTTTAGCAAGATTAGACTTATACGCAGAGGCCCATACAATATTGCAGTAAGATAAGTATGGATGTATGAGTGTATAGTAGAGTGAAGTTCTGATCTGTGGTGAGAGGATTCTAGATATGCGAGAGAGAATGCCTAGGTTTTTGGCTATTTTTGTTGAGATGTTGGATATGTGTTCTTTCCAGGACAAGTGCTGGTCGACGTAGACTCCTAAAAATTTCGAAGATTGCACTTGAGTGATAGGGGTTCCGAGTATACATAGGGTTGGACATGCTAATAATTATACGAGGTATACGGTGAGGTATGCCATCAAATATCACGTTCACTTGCGGTTAATCGTCGTGCCTTGTCCCTTCAACGATTCAATAAAATAATGTATCTTTTCCGACGACTAAGTCAGTTTCTTTTCTCCTCCTCCTCCTCCTCCTCCTCCTCCTTCTTCTTCTTCTTCTTCTTCTTCTTCTTCTTCTTCTTCTTCCTCTTCTTCTTCTTCCCACTATTCTTCCCACTATTCTTCCCACTATTCTTCCCACTATTCTTCCCACTATTCTTCCCACTATTCTTCCCACTATTCTTCCCACTATTCTTCCCACTATTCTTCCCACTATTCTTCCCACTATTCTTCCCTCGATTCTTCCTGCTATTAAAATCTTCTTCTCGTTTCTTTCCAGTTCTTCTGTTTGTGGGACACGATTTGGATTGGTTAAAGCGTTCTCATTATAACTCTGAGCGAATGCAGGATCAACGGGTTCAAGCAATAAACATAATTATATTGATTATAATAATAATACAAAATTTAGTATGATTTCGTCATCCGAAAATTTGAATCGCAAAAAATACGTGGATACAGAGATATTAAGGAAGATGATGGCTGTATAAGTGTATAGGTGAAGTATACTGGAAAATAATTAATTACAGTCCACAGAGAGTTAATTGAAAAGAAGACTTTGTAAATCGGGTCAAGAATCGAAGCATGGCAATGAAAATAAAGAAAGCAATCGTAATAAGATTGAAAACAGGATCATGAATAGAGATGAGCATAAAATAGATGAATCAGACACGAGGGAAGCCAGGAAGAAGAGGAGGCAGAGACAAACAAGGACTGACAGAGGTGTAGACAATCAGTGACACTGAGACGGAGACAGATAGACAGATAGAGACAGACAGAGAGAGACATATATAGAGAGACAGACAGAGAGAGAGACATAGAGAGACAGACACAGAGAGAAAGACAGAGACAGACAGCCAGACATAGAGAGAGAGAGAGAGAGACAGAGAGACAGAGAGACAGAGAGACAGAGAGACAGAGAGAGAAAGACAGGCAGAAAGAAACAGACAGACAGAGACAGGCAGACAGAGACAGACATAGACAGACAGACAGAGACCGACAGACATACATAGAGAGACAGACAGAGAGAAAGACAGGCAGAAAGAAAGAGACAGACAGAGACAGGCAGACAGAGACAGACAGAGACAGACAGACACAGACAGACAGACATAGAGAGACAGACAGAGAGAGAAAGACAGGCAGAAATAAAGAGACAGACAGACGGAGACAGGCAGACAGAGACAGACAGACAGAGACCGACATACATACATAGAGAGACAGACAGAGAGAAATACAGGCAGAAAGAAAGAGACAGAGACAGACAGAGACAGAGACAGGCAGACAGAGACCGACAGACAGACATAGAGAGACAGACAGAGAGAAATACAGGCAGAAAGAGACAGACAGACAGACAGAGACGGGCAGACAGAGACAGACAGACAGATACAGACAGAGAGAGAGACAGACAGACATACAGAGAGACAGACAGACATAGAGAGACAGACAGAGAGAGAAATACAGACAGAAAGAGAGAGACAGGCAGACAGAGACAGACAGACAGACATAGAGAGACAAACAGACGGAGAGAAATACAAGCAGAAAGAGAGAGAGAGAGACAGACAGACAGACAGACATACAGACAGAGATATAGAGACGATAGAGAATCGTTTATTGAAAATCGATCCGATCAAATCTAATTTAATGAAGCCCTGGGGATGGAGACCGATACCACGACTTCCACTTCCAAACGAGATAAACACTCATTCATTTATATGGCGCCATTTCACGATATCCAGTCGACACAGGCATTTCCAGGCCACGTCGCGCAGTCCGCGAGATGGCAAAGAGAATTAAATGAAATCCACGATTTAGATTTAACGAAATTGAAAAACGCGGAACCAATCAAAAATTATCAACAACGACAATAATCTCTGTTGAATTTTCACGTCCCACTCACATTCAGTTCAATCACGTTGTAATAAGAGAGTTAAAAGTTGCATAGAAATCCTATTAATAGATAGCCGTTCTTCAGACGCTTAGGCCCACATCTAAAGTTCACAGAGGTCTTGGATGATAAAGCTGTGTGCTTTTCAGCAGTGCAGAGAGTCCGTGGACGGATCATACAAATCCATTTGATCCGCTTCAATGCAGAGTCAGATTCCTGTGATCCAATATTCTTCGCGTGTTCTTAAAATCGCGTGCTGTTATCATGACCTATAGCTATATATAGCGACGCCATGCAGGGTGCACTGAACCATGATATCCTGTCCTTACAAGATGACTGGAAAGAGAAGGTCTTCTTCTACGACACACATCGTATAATATATATATATAAGATATATATATATATAATTGCATATATATATAATACTGTATATATAGCGGCAATGTTGCTTTGCATTTAACTATAAATAATTTGTGACTATTTAGACTATCATATGGACTACTAGCTGGGGTACCCGGCGTTGCCCGGGAAATTTAGGATTCGACCCGCTCCCGGCCACGACCCCACCACTCCACAACCACCCCACTGCACTCCACAACACTTCGACCTCCACTTGTACGCTCCGACCTCCACTTGTACGCCACCCGTGAAATTTGAGTTTTCGGAAAAATTTCCTTCCCACCCGCCACCCCCCCACGCCCTCTACACTGGAGGCGAGGTAGCCCGTGTAAACATCTGTGTAGCTGTAACGTTTCAGATATGTGTTGAAATATGCATGGCAACGTGCGGTCACGCTGGTACTCTGTTTCTTTATAAATAATCTGATCATACCAAGCATTTATTTTATTGAAGAAAAATATATTTGAGGCTCCTCTTTGTATAAGCTTATACTCCTTGACCGAAGGCATGTATCTTTTAACAGGGATGTACGACAGCGTATGATTTTCATGCTATAGAAGCTTGGCAAAAAATGACGTCAAAATATGACGTCAACGGCAACAGGCCGTTACTGAAAATTGCAGCGATAGGCTAAACCGCTAGCGCATATATTAACACAGCGAAATTTAAAATGTCTGTTTTTCGAAATCTAAAGTGAATAAAAAGCTGAAAATAGCGTACTTTGATGGTTTTGGTGAACGTTTATCTATATGCAATGTTTTAGGTCAGTAGCTGTAAAACTGTGAGCGTGCATCGGGGCCAAATATACGCAAGTCCTTTTTTATAGATTACTAGCTGAATAACCCGGCGTTGCCCGGGAAATATAAGTTTTTGTCCCCAGCCACGCCTGACCCCGTTCCGACTTCACCATTCTGACCCCGCCTTCCATCGATCCCCGCGTTAAGGAGAAGTAACGAACCTCTCCGCTAGGTGTACAGGTCTGGTCGATAATCGAAGAGCAAAACCCGTTAAGTCCATTCGACACGTAACTGAGAAAAACGACTTTTTCTGAAAAGATACTACCATTCAGCGCAACGTGCTTTTTTCATAAATTGTTCTTTGCCACTTAGATAAAGGAAGTTTTTTAAATCTACGCTTTTTTATTCCGATTATTTGCAGTTATATTCGCATTATTTACGTCCACAACATTTTTGCTACGCGGTTTGGCGAGATGTGACGTTAAGATTTGAGCTCAAAATAATGACGTCATGAGTTTAGTGAACATAATTATGCCGTGTCTAATATATCGTTTTTATAACAGCGAAATTTAAAATATGGAAAGATTTTTGGATGGCGATCTTTATGATTTTCTCGTGTGGATCAGAAGAAAAAAGCCGAGAATAATCCTCGCAAATATTGTCGATAGAAGTAAATATCACGTGACCTCAAACCGTCATGCCATTGGCTGTAGTTCTTTGGTAGTCAATGGAGGCCTTGTGGAGGCGATCAACGTGAATGGATTTTGAATCGCTTATCGCGTGCAAGTTTAAATGTTGACATCTCGGGACTTATAAAGTGAATTGGCAGCCGAAAATAGTGGCGTTTAACTCCAAATGTGGGTAAGAATCGATTGCAAAAATTTTTTTTAAACGAATCGCTGTAATTTCCGAGTAGGCCTCCGGGCAAAATTGGTGCATCCCACACACAGAAGGACAAACTTTGAGTTTTATACTTTAAGATAGATTTAAGATAGATGATATATGCCTGGCTGCCGTTTGGGTTCACGTGTCTAACCAAGGTGAAATTAAAATAAATCACACCTAGAAATTAATTGCTAAAGTAAAACATATTCTGAAAATCCTTAACGTCTTTGTAGCCTTCAAAAGAACTGGCTGTTCAACAAAACACGGAAAACTGTAACAACAGAAGTGCACTGCCATCGAACTCATCTGGAAAAGCGCATCAGTGCAGATTTCTCCTGACAGATAGCCTACATAGAAAGACATACGAACAGAGATAACTGAACATACACAAAGACAGACACTGAACGAAAGAGAGCCGTAGACAGTTAGCAAAGTGCAATGGTGCAATTGCAGTTTTAAGCCGACCGACAGCTAGAAAAGACAGCCACGAATCATGTAATGACATGACTTTGATCTGCTGCATGGACAGATGTGCGTTCTAGACCTGTATTTTGCATCGGAAGCCTTATACAAAGCAGCTGCGGCCGTCCGTCCGTCCGTCCATCCGTTCGTCCGTCCGTCCGTCCATCCGTTCGTCCGTCCGTCCGTCCATCCGTTCGTCCGTCCGTCCGTCCACCCGTCCGTCCGTCCGTCCGTCCGTCCGTCCATTCGTCCGTCCGTACATTGCACTGCCAGCAGCTGCAGCTTTCGCTTGAAGAGCTTCGCTCCGAACGACGCACTGCAAGCATGTATGTATATGCGATAGTCCGATGCTTAATTATCTTCTTCCCTTTCACCGACGAAGTCCATTACGACCCTAGCCATACACATGTCGATATACATGGAATACAGCGTCCGGAAGCAACGTCGATATATATAATGTGCGCATGGGTGTTGTGTTTGCGCGTGTGTAGGCCTAAGACATATAATTTGACAATACTTAATCTCTCTTCTGGATAATATATCACGTTATATATATATATATAATATATGTGTGCATACATGTACGTATATGTATATAATACCATCATCGATGCAGATAAGCTATAAGGAGCTTTCGAATTTGCGGTACAACACAGAGATATATACCGGGTGGCGCATAAAAAACGTTCCCAAACTTTGATAACCTGTCAAAGATCCAATTTCAGATCATGCATGCATGTATGTATGTATGTATGTATGTATGTATGTATGTATGTATGTATGTATGTATGTATGTATGTATGTATGTATGTATGTATGTATGTATGTATGTATGTATGTATGTATGTATGTATGTATGTATGTATGTATGTATGTATGTATGTATGTATGTATGTATGTCCCTGCATGAATGCATCTTTGTATGTGTTCATGTATGTAGGCCTAAATAAATATTATGTCTATTTCTGTAGGCCTCTCTGGCCACTTGAGAAGGTTTGCTAAATCCATTAATAGTATGTTGCCTGCAGACTCTAGAAGCTTGATGGAGTGTCAAGTTGCTTTGTTTTGACAGACACTACGTGTGTCATAGACATGTTGTGATTGATTAAACTTAGGAGGTGTTTTATAACCTTTTGGCAAGAAACGAAATCTCTACGACCTCGCAACATTATATTCTAAGAGACTCTGGCATTTAGATGTTTGGTCGTCAACAGGATAATCGACGCAGACGATTCTTTATTAGATTTTTGAACACCGGCGCTGCCTGTCTCAAATCCGAGATGTCCAAGTGGTCGTCGTGTCTGGTTGAGTGTCTGGTTGAGTGTCTGGTTGACGTGTCTGGTTGAGTGTCTGGTTGACGTGTCTGGTTGACGTGTCTGGTCGTCGTGTCTGGTTGAGTGTCTAGTTGAGTGTCTGGTTGACGTGTCTGGTTGACGTGTCTGGTTGACGTGTCTGGTTGACGTGTCTGGCTGACGTGTCTGGTTGAATGTCTGGTTGACGTGTCTGATTGACGTGTCTGGTTGACGTGTCTGGTTGAGTATCTGGTTTAGTGTCTGGTTGACGTGTCTGGCTGACGTGTCTGGTTGGCGTGTCTGGTTGACGTGTCTGGTTGACGTGTCTGGTTGACGTGTCTGGTTGACGTGTCTGGTTGACGTGTCTGGTTGACGTGTCTGGTTGACGTGTCTGGTTGACGTGTCTGGTTGACGTGTCTGGCTGAGTGTCTGGTTGAGTGTCTGGTTGACGTGTCTGGCTGAGTGTCTGGTTGACGTGTCTGGTTGAGTGTCTGGTTGAGTGACTGGTTGACGTGTCTGGTTGAGTGTCTGGTTGACGTGTCTGGTTGACGTGTCTGGTTGAGTGTCTGGTTGACGTGTTTGGTTGACATAATCTGCACTAAGTCTTGGTGAGAGTTGAAGCTATTGTTGAAGCGGCAGTAATGCTTCCTACCGAGTTCCCGTCCTGTCCGTTTGGAAGAAGTGCAGAGCTGTCTCATTTTTAATCTGGTGCCACACTGGCTATCGAATACATAGCACTATGACGTGCACCAGAGTCGACCTATCCCAAATGGCGCACTCAGGCAATATATACATTTGCACTGGCTATCGAAGACATAACTACCATCTGGAACATTAAACGAGTCAGCTGTAGTACCAAAATAAATGTTCTAAGGACAAGACATTGTGTGTGCAGTACAGCACTGTGTGCATGTGAGGCATGGATCAAAGAAACTGATCGGGATAAAATATTGGCCGTTGAAATGTACTGCTATAGAAGAGTATTACAACTGAATTGGACAATTATGAAGGTTACAAATAAAGAAGTCCTTAGAAAGCTAAGGAAGAGGAAGGCCAAGAAGGAATTGGCTGGATAACATAAAGACATGGACGGGCTTGCAAATGGGCGAAATGCTAAGAATGACGGAGGACAGGAATCGTTGGAGGAACATCGTGCATGATGCGGCCGAACCTCGTACCGAGGATGGCTAGGAACAGGAACAGAAAGCTAAATCTAAAGGAAGACATACATGTAATGCAGGGGTCTAGGACTTTACCCCCCGGCCCATTACCCCCTGCCATTACCCCCCCCCGGAGACAATTGCCCCCCGCCCGCCATTACCCCCTGCCATCACCCCCCCCCCGCCATTACCCGCTAGTTGCAGTGCTAATTATGTAGGCACTAAGCGCCTATTAACAATTAGAACCAGTAAATTTGCACCTTATTTACGCAGTTTGTAGGCCGAAATATGCCATGGCTGAAATATTCTTGCTTAAATGGAAGCTGGATTGAAGAAAATATTCTTGCTTAAATGGAAGCTGGATGAATGGAAACAGTCTTGCTTAAATGGAAGCTGGATTGAAGAAAATATTCTTGCTTAAATGGAAGCTGGATTGAAGAAAATATTCTTGCTTAAATGGAAGCTGGATTGAAGAAAATAGTCTTGCTTAACTGGAAGCAGGATTGAAGAAAATATTCTTGCTTAATTGAAAGCTGGAGTGAAGAAAATATTCTTGCTTAAATGGAAGCTGGATTGAAGAAAATATTCTTGTTTAAATGGAAGCTGGATAAATGGAAACAGCCTTGCTTAAATGGAAGCTGGATTGAATAAAATATTCTTGCTCAAATGGAAGCTGGATTGAAGAAAATATTCTGGCTTAAATTGGAGCTGGATTGATGAAAAATAATAGTAATTTAAATGGAAGTTGGATTGATATTTAGAATATATACTCTGTTTATATGATTTGTCTTCCATCTATGGATTTAATGGCAGGGGGTAATGGCGGGGGGCGGGGTAATGGCGGGGGGTAATTGTCTCCGGGGGGTAATGGCAGGGGGGTAATGGCAGGGGGTAATAGGCCGGGGGTAAAGTCCGGATACCGTAATGCAGAGAGTTATGAGGAGGAAACTCGGTTTATTCGGACATACGTGTAGAATGGACAACAACAGAGAAATAAAAAGTGTGATGCTTGGAATTATGGACGGCAATGGGAGACGATGAAGACCAAACAGGGAGTGGATAGATGACATCAAGGACTGGTGCAATCGAGCAAGGCCGTAGCCAGGATTTGATTTGTGGGAGGTGGTGCTTCATCGGCGGAGAATTTTTGACGACTTTTGTTTTTTTGGATCGCCCAGGTTTTGGAGCTTCTGACAACCGTATTCTGTGACTGTGCCTGTGCAGTGTGCATTCACTAGGGCCAAAAATATTGTGTCTGTGATATAAAAGTGTTTAGTTAACATTGTGCGGTTGACTATTATAGACGGAAGTGTGCGGCGTGAAGTTTTGCTCGCATTAGCTCAAATGGGCGATACAAAATTTGTTCATATTACCTTAAATTTATTTACAATTCAAGTACAGTTTAACAGTTTGAGAAAGAGCGTGCAGTTGACATTTCTGCCATTTTCTGAGCATTTTAGCACTGACAACAGGCAGATCAACTCACGTAAGATAGTTTTAGTTATTACTGCATGGTAGTAGTTATACGAGTGCCGATTCTACCCCACTTTTGGGTCAACGAGTGCAAAGTGGTGCAGTGGAGTAGTGGTAGTGCCCCCCCAAAGTGGGGGCACTCGTATAACTACTCATGATTGTGTTCCTACGTCAAGCCTCCTTATTTCCATTCAGACTATGCATAGAGCGACAGAATGTGGCCTTGGCGCACTTCTTTCCGTCCGATTCAAAACAAGAAGAGTGTTGGTGCAAATCGAGCAATTTCTGCCATCAATAATTGCATGTCGTCATGAATCGTCTCTGCTCCACCGAATCAGCGAAACTCTTTCGAAGTATACGACGCACAATCTCAATATAACTTTTCTACGCCATCACATCTAGTAATGCCATCAAATACGACGCACAGACACGCAAGCACACACACCAACACACACCAACACATGCAGCACACACATACGGTAGTCATTCTTAGACGAACAAAATAAGTTGATATAGTTATGCATACATTGCATATAGGCATTTCCGTCACACAAGAAGTTGACAAGCGGACAGCCAATATAGCTTTTCTGCACCATCAAGTCGAATAAGATACACGAAACCAGTGGCGTAGACAAGGGGGTTTCGGGGGGTTAAACCCCCCATTGGCTCAGGAAAAAAGGTTTTTAAGGTTATTTTTCCGTTTAAGTAAGAAAAAATAGCAAAAACAGGGTTTCCGGCTATAAAACCCCCCATCAAAAATTCCTGGCTACGCCACTGCACGAAACACCCAGCTCTTTTATCTTTTTCCGACGGAATGCTCTGGAACGGCGTGCGGTGAACCTTCTTCGGCAATTAAACAATTATTTAGCCAATTAAAAATTTGCTATGGAATTATTCAGCCACATTTCGTTTAAATCAATGACCTATAATAAGATAATATCATTATATTTACAATTGTAAAAAAATTAATAAGAGGCTTCGCGAGATTTAGTCTATTGGAACTCTTTATAGGGGATTACTATTTTTACGTCCCACTCGGTACATACATAGTGCCATTATATATTTAATTATATATCACAACTGCCAACTGGTCGCTTTCGATGTCGATAATTTTATATCTGACACGCAGCTGATGCAAGCAGACCATTAGAAATCTGACGCCTTTCAATGGTAGTCCCGGGGCGGGGGTGGGGGGCGGTGGCCACCTATTCTGGGCGCCGATCATTGTAAGCGGAGGTGGAAATGGGGAGAGCGTCTGGCTGTGAGAATGTATTCATGGTGAATGTCGTCGGTCCATCGGATCATATCAGAGCAAGACAGTCTGCTATTATTATTCAGGGTGGAATATATTATTCGGTCAGTCGACCGGGGGTTAGAGGATTGGGGGACGACCATGGGCGGAGACCTAGGGGGGACAGGGGGGACGGTCCCCCCCAATAAAAGTGTTGGGGGGGCGGCCCATGCATTTGTCCCCCCCAATGTTTAAGCGCCAAGCCTTTTTTGGCGACGGGAAAAAAAAATTTGCGAGATTTTGGCCGGATGACTAAAAAAAAAAAAAAAAAAAAGGTCATCAACTTTTTTGGCGGCGAAAATAGAAATTTTTCCCGAGATTTCGCCGGTCGTCAGAAATTTTTCGGAAAATCTCGCGTCTTTCCGTCCCCCCCAATTCTCGGCCCAGGTCTCCGCCTATGGGGACGACCGCCACTCCCCCACCTTGGTATATCGACTGAATGACAGTGAGCTGCTGATATACACTGCAGCTTCATTGAGCGCATTCAGATCTTGACGTAAATCGTAACTCAATGCCATTTTCCCAGTCTACCTGTAATGTAATGTAATATAATGTAAATCTTCGAGAATTTCTCAGCGCCCACAAAAGCCACGTCAGGGAGACCAGCTTATTCACCGGCGCTATATCAAATCAAGTCCGCAATAGCTGTACCTTTGTCTTTTTTTATATCTATCTGTCTGTCTTTCTGTCTGTGTTCGTTCGACCAATGTATTGTCTCTGTCTCTGCGTCTATTGTGTCCTTGCATGTTGCGTCTGTCTGTCACTCTCTGTCTCTACCCCTGTGTCTTTGTGCTTCTCTGTCTGTCTCTGTTTTATCTGTACACATTTTCTTTATACATTTTTGACAGAAGCTGAAGTACCTGGTGCTGTTCTTCTGTATTTTTATACGTGCTCTCTGGCAGTTTCTGTACTTATATCTGTTGTCTGTCTGTCTGTCTGTCTGTCTCCCTCTCTCTCGCTCTCCATCTGCGCCTGACTGCATTTCTATATTTTGCTGCCCATGCAATGACTCTTAACGCCGTGGTTCTCAAACTGGTATACGCGTACCCCTGTGCATGGGTACGGCAGGCGCCGGTTGAGGATATATGCGAAAAATTCCAGAAATGTAGATTTTCTTTGAGTTTATGGACTCAGCATGTGTCAGTCTTGTCTTGTTAGCAATGATTTTTAACGTTGCAGCGTATAGCAGCATCAATCTTTCAGAACATAGAATTAGACTCACGTATTATACAATGCAGTGCATGCAGCATATCTATGTTTAGGCCGATTACTATAATTGAGGGAGGGACGGAGAGAGATATTGGCGGGGAACGGCGGGTAGGAGGGTGAGAGTGAGGGTGAAAGGGAGGGTAGGAGGGAGGTATGGATGGAGGGCGATAGGAAGGGTGGGAGGGAGGCTGGGAGGGTGGGAGAGTGGGAGGGTGGAGAGAGGGAGGTGGGAGGGACGGATGGAGGGAGGTTGGTATGTAAGGGATGGTGGGGTGGGAGGGAGGGTGGGAGAGTGGAAAGGATGGAAGGAGGGTGGGAGGGATGGTGGGACGGAGGGAGGGACGGAGGGAGATATTGGCGGGGAACGGCCCGAATCCTAAAATTCCCGGGTACACCAGCTAGTATATATGATAATAATAATAGTATGACAAAATGCCAATAAACGCCTCAAATGCAGAACTGGTTTTGCCAGATACAAAACCCAGTGTGCCTGTGGATTCCGCGAAACTCATGCACTAGAGACACTCGCATTGATGCATATACAAATTATATATGGACTATATATATTATACATGTATATATCCTAAATATATGCTTATAGTACTATAATAGCCTAAAGCTTATCGGAACGTAAATGCCGTTTCAGACAAGATCTATGCGTGACAATAGCTATAAGTGACATCCTCGCGAGAAACATATAACGGTATATCTGGTGCAGAGGAATGCTCGGAACATTCATTGCCCAGTGATGTAGGCTATATCCGCAGTGGTTCGGAATATGAATTGGAATTCACGCGTTGTGGATGATATTCCAGTCTTGTATGAAGCGACGTTGGTTACTTCCTCCTGTCGGAAATAGCCCAGCGATCCGTGGAAAAAGACCCGCATTGACTGCAACTGGAATGCCTACATGTATGCCCCAGGGTAAGAATCGCGGAGGGGGGCTGAAGGTTCCACCCCAACCCAAGTCTTCCTTGTGGCCCCATAGAAAAGTCTGCTTTTCTCTCCCCCAACTCCACGCGGATGATAGTTCTACCCCCTCTGTTATTTTTTTTACAATTTTCATATAGCCTATGCAGTTTCCGACAGGAGGAAGTAACGGATTGCCCTTGATGCGATTGTTTTTTTGGAGCGGCATCGATCTATGCCTGCTGTGTTCTATATTATAACTTAGAAATTCTAAGATTAGACTGAATTCCATTCCGTTGGAAGGAACGGCAATCACCATTAGGAGCGGCGTCATCAAGGAAGATCAAAGCTATAATATATATCAAAGTCATCACTTACACGTCACTACAAACGCTGAATTGAATCATCGTCCTTAGTCCTTAGTCCAACCTAACGTTCACGCATTCGGTCATACTCGGTAATGCTCTGCACGGG
The DNA here is from genome assembly GCA_949752735.1 of Lumbricus terrestris. Classification (NCBI taxonomy): domain Eukaryota; kingdom Metazoa; phylum Annelida; class Clitellata; order Crassiclitellata; family Lumbricidae; genus Lumbricus; species Lumbricus terrestris. The sequence continues at coordinate 32,426,333 of OX457047.1, forward strand.
TCAAATAGCATCCAGATGGTAGTGATCAGCAGGGTGAGAATTGCCGTGGGGCTAAGGGGGATCAACCCCTTAGTCTTTCCTAGGGCCCATGGTGAAGCTTTCATTGTCGCCCCAGCTCCACACAGATCAGCGTCTCACCCCGCTGATATATTTCTGCAATTCTTACACGGATGATCATTGTCCTGTAATTTTTTCAATTATGCATAACTTCGTTGTAAAACTGTATACGTCAAGCTATGATTATTGTAGGCCTACTACTTTTCGCTAAGTGCTGCGTGCCGTCTTCTCCCGCGCATACAGTCTTTATGTGAAGCTGAGAAGTATAAACGATTTACGTTAAAAAAATTACTTCACACGATGTTAAATGAAAAAGTAGTTGTTTCATACATAGCATATTTGAAAATTAAGCGAAACTGTTTAAATTGTATCCAATCAGGTGAGAAATGAGATTGGTAAACGTTGTATATATACTATATCCCCGCATTATTAAATTATGGTCTCCAATATTTCACGACCTAGTATGTCTTCCCAGGTTATAGAACCCATCGTCTTCCCAGGTTAAGAGTATGAACGGCACCGGTCACACATGTAGGCCTATGTGCGTTCACATGCTACGTTTGTTGCTCAATGAAGCGTGAAAATGGCACGATGTACTTGTAATTTGATAGTCTGTGTAGGTCCTATTTTATATATCTGTGCTTTGGTGTGAGTGTATGTGTGCGCAGTAGTTCATCGCCACACGACACACGTGTGTATTCTTGTCGTTGTGCGTCTGTATTTGTCTCTGTGTGATTTGCCATAAAGAACACCAACATCGTCATCATCATCATCATCATCATCATCGTGTCATCATCATCATCATCGTCATCGTCATCATCGTCATCATCATCATCATCATCATCATCATCGCTGTCGTCGTCATCATCATCAGCAGCAGCAGCAACAACAACAACAAAAACAGCAACAACAGTAGTAGTAGCAGTAGTAGTAGCAGTAGCTGCTTCTGCCGGAAGACTCGATTTGGAAGTGCAGTGGAAATTTTCGACTCCTTTAATGACGCTTGGAGCAGCGGAGCATGGATCCGTGACAGACAATACCCCCTAACCCACCCTCACCCCACAGCAGGGTGCGTGTCTCTATCGATACCTAAGGGCCTACTTGGCACTTGGTCTAGTTTAGATCTGCCGCTTCATTTAGAAATAGCATCTTCAACCATAACTATAGAAGAATTACGACCATTGCGATAGTCTTCCGTAGTAAATCATTAAGAGGGCAACGGCGAAAATATTATGCGCCCATTTATTTCCGTCATCTGTCCGTCTGTCTCTTTGTCTGTCTGTCTGTCTGTCTGTCTGTCTCCGCTCAGTTTCTGTTTCTCCTCTTGTCTCTCCCCAATAGACTACACTTTAATTCTCTCTCTCTCTCTCTCTCTCTCTCTCTCTCTCTCTCTCTCTCTCTCTCTCTCTCTCTCTCTCTCTCTCTCTCTCTCTCTCTCTGTCTCTCTCTGTCTCTTTATCCTATCCTCTCCTATCCCTCTAGGCTCTACTCCCTCTCTGCCTCACTCTCACTCTATATATCTCTACGGATCCTTTCCGATTTCCGCGGAACCTTTTGCTATGCGATTTTATGTTCGTGTTGATGACTGTGTCTTATTATCACTTTGTTGCTCACTCTGTTTGTTCTTTTATTTCCCAGGAGTCCGTTTGTTGTTTTATTGTCTCTCCTCCTCTCATCTGGCTTTCCTGAAATCACCATGCAACTGCTTTTTCTGGTATATTTTATTTATTTATTTCTTGCATTTGCTATAGTGCCATTTCAAGCTGTCTATTCAGAGGCGCCCCCGATTACAGCGCGGGCACTGAATCGGACATTCACGCCGAAGCGCGCGAGCAATTGCAAGCGAAGGACTTGCTCAAGGTCCGTGTGTACGCAGCCGCTTGAGGTGGATTCGAACCTGAAGCCATCCGGCTCTAAGGCACCGAAGAAACCACTACACCACCACGCTCCACAATAATTATATTGACCTCAGATTCTTCATTTCTTCTTGTATTGACCTCATGGGCGGAGTTTTTAGTCCTTCGGGTGAAATCTCATCAAAAATATACGGTACCATTTTTCCTGGCCAAAAAGTTGCCGACCTTTTTTAGTCCTTCGGGTGATATCTCGTGAAAATAAACCATTTTTCTTTCGGTTGTTGAAAATCTCGTTAAATTTTTCTCGTCTCTGTCTTTGCCTGTGTGTGTATGCGTACATTGCGCTTCCTATCCTTCTATCCGTCTGCTTCCCTCAGTGCTTTATCTGTTTCTTACTACCTGTCTGTCTGTCTTCTGTCTGTCTGTCTGACTGTCTGTCTGTCTATTTTTCTCAAATACCCCGATTATGCGATGTCTCTTTTCTGCCACGAGTGATGTGACAGTCGCAATAGGAAAGTGAGATAGATAAAATTAGGGGGTAAATGTAAATGTAGGCCCACATGCACGTATGCGCCACAGAGGTTATTTTTAAATGTGGTCCAGTTATTTTGGACAAGCTGAGAGTAGGCTCGATTCATCCAGATATAGGCACAGACGTTGTTTGCATTTTGGAAAGATCAGACCCTGAGCGTAGACGAGACAAGACAACTGCATTTGGAGACCATCATTCAGTATGGGGTGTGGCTCTGTTGACGCATGTGAATAGAGGGACCTGCAGAGCAGAATGCAAGACAAGTATATTGAGGTATTGTAAGAGATCGGATGTGTACCATGCAGACCAAGGTCGTAGCTAGCGGGGTGGATGGGTGTTTGAACACAACCGAAATAAAATAATGCTTTAATGTGAAATAATGCATTTACTAACACAATCATGATGTGAGGACCATGAGGATATCATCTTAAATCTCTTATTTCTATGTGGCATTTTACAGTAGATTAAATCATATATACTCAAAGCCCCATAGTCCTTTGATTCGGTTGCTTGTCGGCTTGATCAAGGTCGAGTAAATATCCCCGAAATAAAGTCCTGGCAACGGTCTTGATGCAGACCATGAGCTAAACGCGTCGGTGTATACTGTATACACACACATTATGCATTACACTATGGGTTAGGAAAAATAACAAGTATGAATACGGAAATCTGTAAGATGTTTAATCCGTAGACCCTTTGACTCGATCCTGATGATGAAATCCAATATCAAACAACCCAATGTCTTCATTTTGACCTATTCTTCGATCCAAAGTATACTCCGCCCCAATCAGAGATCGAACTGGAATCCGATTATTAAATTACCAAATCAGTTATTAAATTTCATCATTAAATTCGACCAAATTCAGTATGATATCCTGATTCCAATTCGATAGATTTAATCAAATTCAATCGAACTCCATTAAATTGTCCCCATAAAAACTTTTTCCATCAGCGCCATTGATTTTCGATTCATCCCAATCCATTTCGATCAAATCCGACGAAATCTGATCCGTTCCCTCCAAACAATGTCAAATCCGACCAAGGTCGATGTCTTGGATCAGATCGATCAAATCTGATTCGGATTCGACTTGATCAATAATTTCGATTCGATTCAATCAATCAATCAGAATTTATGTATCTCCCTTCAATATCTCTATACTCAAAGGCGCTCAGATCCACAGAATTCCGACCTAATTCGACACAAAAGGATGGAATCCGATCATGTGGGATCCAATTTGATCCAATTCGATCCACGATCTATCGTTCCCAGTCACGAAGCACAGATCCTGAATCGTCAGAGCAACCCTGGAGCGTGCCACAGTCGCAATTTCCCGGAATCTGTCTCGGTATCTAGACGGCGCTTCACCACCGCGCCTCCCTTCCTCGCTCCCTACCCTGCCCCACCCCCACCGATCCCCAACTGGAAATGGCGACCGGACATCCTCATCAGCCGTTGAAGCACGACTATGTTCCTGCTGCTGCTGCTGCTGCTGCTGATGTTGTTGTTCCACCATGCAGAGAAGGGAAGATGCTTCTTCGTCAATGCTCAGTGGTCACTGGTCGCTTTTCGCGCCAGATTAGGGCAATAACTCCACGAACAGAGGAGACGACGACCCATCCGTCAATGGAAGAGAAGTCAGACGACGATTTCCCACGAGAAGGACGATTGGTCCGGATTGGAAGATTCGACGATAAATAAACTACAGCACTGACACGTTATTCTAGAAAAAATATCTGTTAGCTTTGGCGTATAACGTATATATATATATATCTTTGTATATATTATATATATAAATATATTGGCGTATATATATGTATATATATATTTATATATGATCTGTACATATACACCGCGTATACCAATACACATTGGTATATATGCTATACGTGCGCTTTGGTATATACAGGATGCACGAGCCACAGAATACCGATAGTAATTCCGATGGTTTCTTATACTCACACATGTAGGCTAGTTCTGCAAAAAAGTAATAGCTTTTTCAATAAAATTTTAGATTTAAGAGTGGTTCATATTTCAGTACAACAAAGACATTTCGTTTAAGTATTCGCTTTTGCTTAACACTCCGCACGTTATATTCGACAGGGTTTAAATCTGGTCTTTTCTGAGACCCTAATGTGGGATAAACGAAATCTAGTGTCTCCGTTGCTATTATTTCGATGGTTTTCCTGGTTTTGTGGGCTGGGGCACTGTCCAGTTGAAAAAGAAAGTAGCCTACTGGGGCTATAGATTTCTGATAACAGGCTGAAGTTGTGACAGCAGAACGTTGCGATAATATATAGACTCCATTAATTTTTACTCCAGGATCAATGAAGACAAAGCGTTGAAACCGCAACAAACACCGTAACAGACTTGCTGAAAACTAAATTTCGGCACATGAATTTGAAAGATTCATATCTTTCTATCCGTTCAAATTTATGACATGATACGTTGGAATCATACTGTTGGTTCAATTCTCTAAAGATTGAAAAATTTTAATGTGCTTAATCATCAGAGATTAGAGATAAATGAAAAACAGTTTGGCTTACTTTTTTATTGAACCACGGTGTACAATATAGGATCAACATATTGTATATACAAAGTCACACATCATATATCCGAAACACGTAGCCTATGTCCTAACTATTCGCATGTGTATATATACACGTAAAGCATACATCGACGATTGTAGCCTACATAATAATCGGTCACATAAATAAATTATTGCGTTCCTTTGTAAAACGTGACACAGTGCTTTTTCTATGCGACACAAACTGACCTGCCATGGATCGGCTGGACATAAACACGCCACTCGCATCTAGCAGTGGGCCCTTTAGAAAGGATGCAATATCGATTTCAATGCTTTCAAATGCAACAGCAATATAACCATGCAACATGTTCGATTACAGTTTTATTTATACAGATATTAGATTCCCGCATTATAAATGTAAAAAATGCATGTACGTGAGCCGTAAACTCAATTTGCCTGTGGTCCTTTATCTGCAGGAGATCAATAATTTTGACAGCGTGTCTAACTTTCTACACTCAACGGATCGTCAGCGCCACTGATTTTCAACTTAATAGGTCGCCATTCGCAAATGCACGTCCATTTTAATTAGTGATACATATTGGCCCGAGACAGCGTCTTCTTAACCAGATAGATCGATCGCCTGCCTGCCGTGTTCACTGTCGTCTGCTCCGCTTTTGCTGGTGCATTGCCTTGCTGTTGAATAACTTTTGCAGCTCATTAGGCCTATACGTAAAATTAATTTTGTTTTCTCTGTTTTATATTTTTCTAAGCCACACCCTGTTAGTAATTAATTATTAAATACGCCAGTTAATTGACTAGCTTAACTTCTACTTATGATTAAATATTAATCAGTTCATTAATTCATTAGTTTATTTGTTAAGAAGCATTATAAACGCTGCATATACATAGGCTTAAGCCTTTATATACATTACTAGATGTGTTACCCGGCTGTGCCCGGGAAATTTAGGGTTTTAAACACTGCTGACCGCTAAATTTCGGGTTTTCGCCAACCCTCCACCCAACCCCGCTTCCCCCAAAAACCAAACGTGACCCGCCCCTGCGGGGCGCTACGGAAATTATCACTGGGCGAGTATGACGTCATGCGGACTGTAGACTCTTAACTGAAACTCGAGACTCTTTACAAAAGCGTGAGCGATTATTGATGAAATCTGCCTTAAAACGCTAATAACTGTAGTTTTTTTAATTTTGAATTAAAAGCTGAAACTAGTTGCGTTGACCTTATAATTTGGGTAAGAATCAATTGCAAAAAATTTCCTAAACCGACGCTGTTTCATTTCCGAGCCTGTTTTGTTACGAAGAGTCAACGCACACACACATATGGAAGGACAAACGATCAGACTTATAATATAAGATGCATAAGCCCATGCGTTGTGTTGCGTCGCGTTCGTTGGTGCGTTTAATTGCAGATAAATTCGCGATTTGTCTTCATCCGTCGTTTAAATGAAATTTTCCTAAACGATGTCGTCGAGACTATTGCTGTTGCTCTTGCTGTTACTGTTGCCACAGTTGCTGCTGTTGTTGTTGCTGCTGTTGCTGTTGCCACAGTTGCTGCTGCTGCTGCTGCTGCTGCTGCTGCTGCTGCTGCTGCTGCTGCTGCTGCTGCTGCTGCTGCCTAATAAGAATTGATTTCATTTGGGAAATGCTGAAGTGTGATGTTGGCGAAATCCAAATCGTATAAAGCCAAGGGAATGTTGTTGCAATGATTGGAGAAATCAATAAATAGATTAGAGGGTCTACAGAGCTATTATAGTTTCAACCGTATCCATAGTTCTCAAGTATAGGTACTAATACTATAATGTATACACGTTTGACTCCCTGCAGCGCTTTTGGTAACTAAACCAAAATCTATCTCAGACTAGTTTACATTGTAGGCATGCATATATATACAGGCAACACAAACATCCAAGGTATAAGCCCATTAGGCAATGTACGGTATGCATAATTATAGCGTCTTTTAGTGTAATGTAGTACACAGCTGCCCTTCAAATAGTGTAGTGTAGTGTAGTGTAATGCAGTGTAGTGTAGTGTATATTATATACGTGTCAATGATTCTCCTGCAAAAACTATGCCTGCTTGGAAAGGGTTCGTGCATGAGTTGCTGCCATCGGGCGCTTGTTTTGGTCATGCATTTTATGGAAATAAAGTCACTTTGATCTATAATATTATGCGCATTGTGGAAAAATAATTGGGATCAGACTATGATTCACGTGGGGATGGGGCGTACAAAGAAGACTCAACTTACCGTTGAACTACGTACGTGACCCTAAAAAGAAAGATTAGGGATTGAAACCCCTTCAATATGCCTACTCGCCTTCTTGGTAAGGTGTGAAATGTGAGAGGCGTTTAAAAATCTCTAGATGCAATGCAATACAATATAATGCAATGCAGTACAATGCAATACAATACAATGCAATACAATGCAATGCATTGTGGGGCGCGGTGGTGTAGTGGGGCGTCGTTGCCTTGAAACCGGAAGGTTCGAGGTTCGAATCCACCTCAAGTCGCCGCGTAGACACCTTGGGCAAGTCCTTCACTCGAAATTGCTCAGCGCTTCGGCGTTAAACTCCGATGCAGTGTCCGCTCTGTAGACGGGAGCGCCTCTGAGTAGGGTGCTTGAATGGGCGCTATAACAAGTGAACATACAAGCAAACAAGGAGGCACCGACGTTTACCTTGCATGTATCGGACCAGTATGCAGACGGCTTTTCCGAAGACGAAGTCCTGCATGAGGGTGGGTACGAGCGTGAAGGGCATACAGAAGACGGCCAGCAGAAGATCGCTGACGGACAGGTTCAACAGGAAGACATTCGTTATCGTCCTCATCCGCTTGTTCTGCACGATCGTCGTAATGACGAGCAGGTTTCCGATGACGGCCAACAGGAAGATGATCGTGTAGAGCGGTATCGTCACCTCTCCCTTCAGCGCTCTACTCCGCCATGACGACACGGTCCTTGGCTGGAGACCGGACGGGGGAGACAGAGACAGATCCGTCGTCGTGTTCCAGACCAGCAGAGAAGACATCCTGCGATGACGGACTCTATTGACTGATCGCGCGACTCCAATCGCCGCTAAATACAAGACAGAATCTGGAACGCCAACGTTGACTAAGCGAGTCGCTGAACGACGTAGAGGTTTCCCGCGCGCGGGCTGTGCAGATCGTCTGCCCAATAATATTTAATAGGCTAAGCCAACGCTGCGTCTTCCGTCGCTCAAATGTTGCGTGGATTGCTTAATTCAGGCTCTATGCTTTAATAAATATGCTCGTGTATGTTTTCATTAGAATTTAGAATTAATGGGAAAGGTGCAGCGCATGAAACGTAGGGTCTACTCTACATGCACAACGGTTCTAAAACACTGCAGCGTCCAGTTCGTGGTTTCGTTTTTATCACGCGCGCACTCATGCTGCAGTACAGTGCAGTAGCCCATTATGTACGCGATCGCTGGCTTCCACGAATCAGAACTGACATCGCAGAAGGTAAAGAACCAGTCTTTATCGATAGCCGACCGCATTTGGCTTCGCGACCTGCTAATATAACAGCTGCCCAATATACACGGTGTCCCAATTGAACTGATACCCTTTTTGTTTTTGCGATTTACTGGTCAATTCTAATTGAAAATATATCAAATTTCAGAGAATGTGAGAGGGATAAATTATCAATGTTTGCTGAAAATTTTATCCAATTCCATGAACAGAGTCCGAAGTTATGCACATTCAAATTTGGGTAAAGAAAATTTTAAATTTCCAACATGTAAAAGATAGGAAATTATTGTTTGCAACAATTGCTGCTCTTCAAAGCTGATGTTCAAAATGTCATTCAATTAGCTCGAATGCATGCTTTAAGGCGCTTTCGCCATTCATTGATTGCATTGTCAACAATCCCTTGATTGAAACGATTCCATACTTCCACAGTTCGCTGTTTGAGGTGGTCAACGTCACGTAGGCCTATGCGAGTTTCATAAATGCGTTCTTGAAAGACGCTCCATATCTTGTAGTCCAGCGGATTAAGATCATGGTTATTGTGGGGTGTGGGGATGCAAAGAGTTGGTGAAATGAACTCTGGAGTTTCTCTTGAAAGCAGACCAACAGTTTCTTATGAAGTCTACCACCACCATAACATTTTTCTGCAGATAGCGTCAATTTTTGCAATCAGTCGATTCATGGCTGCGGTGGACCAGTTTCTGTTAGAAAATTCCTTTAAAACCTTTTTGCACCATAATGTTTTTTTCTCTTAAAATTTTTATTGAAATCAAATCATCTTTGCTGAAAATCATCTTTATTAGTGTCCCATAACCACGTGCAAATTACGAAAATATGACGTCATATTTACTAATTTAGAAGTTAGGTGTGCAGTTGCAAACAATGATTTCCTATCTTTTACATGTTGGAAACTTAAAATTTTCTTTGTCGAAATTTTAATGTGCATAACTTCGGACTCTGTTCGTAGAATTGGACAAAATTTTCAGGAAACATTGATCATTTTTCCCTCTTACATTACCTGAAATTTTATAGAGTTTCATTTAGAATTGGCAGGTATATCGCAAAAACAAAAAGGGTATCAGTTCAATTGGGACACCGTGTATAGTGGACAGACTGCGTGCTACACAATTAACCATAGACATCTCACATTTACTAGCAGTATATGATGTCTGTGCAATTAACCCATAGGAATGCTTGATTTATATAGCTCCAGAATGCAGTGAGATCCGTCAAATACTCCGCCGTCTGATATCTACATTCCTTCATCGTCAAAGCAAGTCAAAACAGTTAGGTTTAATGTTATATAGGCCTAGGCCCCTGCAGATAGTTTTTTTTATAAACTTGTATTTACAGTATAATATTTAAAAGACATAGCTTAGCTATGCCACAGTAGGTCTATAATAACAAATATCAGCAGGCCCTACGTCAACTCGCATAGCTGCCTGTTGACTATAGTTTTCAGCGCCATTTTGAAATTTCAGCGTCGTTTTGAAAGAGTGGATTCACACGAAAGATAATGCAGTATAATGAGTCATTACACTGTTCTATGTAGGACCTTGTAGGTAACATCATACTAACATGCATCGTGACTTCGTAAACCGCTTACCATGAAGATGGCGGACTACTCTGACTGCAGTAGGCTATTATAGGAGTCGACGTACTTGTACTTTTTGTAATTAAATTATTCTGTGGCCTAGGTCTGCAACGTCATGACTACGTACGTGAAATTCAGATTACAATAATGAAGCGGATTCTCGATGGCGAAAACAATTATTTCTATTGGGCTACTTGTTTAGCCTTAACCATAAGTAACATAACGTTTAAACTTAAAATGATGATAGGCCTACTAAGTGAACCGTGTAGGGCCTACCCAGACATCCTGCCTCGTCGCCCCGATGGTGGCCCCCACTGGTTGATAACGTTTGTTAAGAGGATCATAGCGAGATGACCACCTAATCCAAAGACAGTGTTACGTTTACATTTATGCAGGTGTACAGGTACACTATAATGTCTCGTATGTTTATGCAATGGTGTATATATATATATATATATTTATTTATATATTTATATATGCGTGCTATTTCTTCTCTACAGTGATTAATAATCTCATTATGTGGAAGTGTCATTTGGCTATCGTATGGATTGCATTGTTTCTCGTTCGCGGCTGTCGTCTAGTGGCGCTGCGTTGGCGGCCCACAGCCGCCCACTGGTGTAATTCGTCTTATATACGCACGCATCCGCCACTCTTTGCACTCTGCCAGTTCCAGTCCCAAGCCTGGATAAAGGAGGAGGGCGTCGCTAATAGCTCCACCAACTGTAGCATTCCATTACTTTGCCACGATCTCAGCGACTGTCGAACAATTCCTTGGGTCTTAGTCTTGCACACAGTGAACCCACGTACATGTATTGTTGATGGCGAAATGCAGGCCCAACAGTTTGCCATCGTAAATAACAGACTTAATTAATCTGGACCTGTCAGCCTTCGGCAAAGTCTGGGTGGGAGTTTGGATGGGTAGATGCAGCCGTGAATTCAATAAGAAAATAAGAGCGGAGGCGTGGTGACAGAAGGCAGCAGCGCACCCAGGTTTCAAATTTATTGACTTCAAACAATGGAACCTCGATAGGCAATTTAGCAACGGCTTTCCTTACACGTGCGCTGCAAGGGTTATCTTGGCGCCGACGACGTCTTATGATAATTGTTATGATTGGTGCTTTGTAGGCTATTTAGTGAGCAAGTAGGCTATATGACGCATACACACGCACTTGGCGGTTGCGAAGAAGGATCACTTCCTTGTAGGCCTAATATGCTCATGCAGTCATGCTATTGTGTAAAAGTAGATTAAATCTATACCAAAAACTTGAGTTTACATTGTTGGGTTCGGTGGTGTAAGGGTATGTGCGGTGCCTTGGAGCCGGAAGGTTGTGGTTCGAATCCACCTCAAGCCACCGCGTACGGACCGTGAGCAAGTCCTTCACTCATGCCCCTCGGCGTGAAACTCCAGTTCAGTGTCCGCGCTGCATTTTACACATACATACATACATACATACATACATACATACATACATACATACATACATACATACATACATACATACATACATGTACATACATACATACATACATACATACATACATACATACATACATACATACATACATACATACATACATACATACATACATACATACATACATACAATACGTATACACATACGTACGTAGGTGGTATGAATTCTATCAATTACTGCGTTGTCAGTAACAACAGGTAGGAAAAGACAAGAGCTAATGAAATGCCAGTGAAATGCACTAACTGAAGATTTGCTGTTTCGGAAACATGGTTCAGATATAACGAGTTCTTCGAAAAAACCCACATCAGGCATGCTTTTGTCTCTGACGTATAATTATATTTTCCATCTGCTAGCATTGTCAGAGCTGCATAAAAATGTGTGCAGTATCATGTGCATAGGCGGAGACCTGGGCCGCGACTTGGGAGGGACGGAAAGGCGCGAGATTTTCCGAAAAAATTTCTGACGACCGGCGAAATCTCGAAAAAAAATTATTTTCGCCACCAAAATAGTTGACCTTTTTTTAGTCATCCGGCCAAATCTCGACGAAATTTTCTATTTTCGTCGCCAAAAAAGTTGATGACCTTTTTCTTAGTCTTGACGCTCAACGATTGGGAAAGGGACAAATGCATGGGCCGTCCCCCAACACTTCCATTGGGGGGACCGTCCCCTCTGTCACCCTAAGTCTCCGCCCATGATCATGTGAAGGGTTGATCTGACACTGTTCTGAAAGGTTCAGAGTAAAAATAAGAAGATTTTAATTTTAAGGTTCTGCTCACAACGCCCTCTTAATTACAAACAAAATTTATCTACACTTACAGGTCGAATCATAGTGAGGCATCACTTAGGTCTTAGGGGAAGGGAAATGTATAATGTCCATGATCATGTGAAGGGTTGATCTGACACTGTTCTGAAAGGTTCAGAGTAAAAATAAGAAGATTTTAATTTTAAGGTTCTGCTCACAACGCCCTCTTAATTACAAACAAAATTTATCTACACTTACAGGTCGAATCATAGTGAGGCATCACTTAGGTCTTAGGGGAAGGGAAATGTATAATGTTCTCACAATTATCTTTATTTACTGTAATTAGTATTAAAAATCGGCGTGTAAAATGCTGAGAGGTCGCTTACGTTTAATGAAACACCCTTACTTCCTTGAATTTCTGTTATTATTATTATTATTATTATTATTATTATTATTATTATTATTATTATTATTATTATTATTATTATTATTATTATTATTATTATTATTATTATTGTCATGCTATTGTTATTGAAAGGCTACCCCTTTTCCATAGCGGTTATCGGGTTAACGAAAGAGCCCGTGAAGGCCACAGCGTTAAAGCGCTGAATCGTAATTGAAAGTCTTTGGAAGAGGAAGGACGTCTCCCTCAGATCGTCCGACGCCTGCGACAGGTGACGACCTAAATCAGTTTGCAAATCAATTCCTCTAGAATTGATGGGACCTAGCGTCTCCAGAGCCAGCGGAATGAAGACATGTGTAGCTGTAAACGACAAATATTAGAATATAATATAATATTATTATTATTATTATTATTATTAATTATTAATATTATTATTATTATTATTATTATTATTATTATTATTATTATTATTATTATTATTATTATTATTATTATTATTATATTATTATTATTCCTTTTAATATCTTCAACAAACAGCATCAGTATAACAGGAAGTACAAATTAATAAGTATAATTATTATTATTATTATTATTATTATTATTATTATTATTATTATTATTATTATTATTATTATTATTATTATTATTATTATTATTATTATTATTATTATTATTATGTAGGCTATTATACTGCTAATCCGTTCTAATGCTCATTGAGAGATGACGTGCTGATATATGTGGACTGTATCTACATTATACGGCTCAATGTTTGTCCTTTTTGTATGCATGTCCGGGTGTATTTTTGAATTTTTGCCCCAAGAAAGGCTTCGAAATGACAGAGTTTAGGCTTACGAATTTTTTGCAATTCATTCTTACCCAAATTTGTAGGTCAACGCGACTATTTCCAGCTCTCAATTAACTTTAAAACCCGTGATATAAGTAATTTAAATGTCGATGTTGTAGTCAGCGCCTTTACAAATTTAAGCAGCGATTTTCACGTCGCACATTAACCAAGGCGTCGCTATTTTCGAACAGACGGCACCATCCTCGCCTCTCGCATATTACCTTTTCCCGAGTCTGAAACATGTTATTTCTATCCGAAGACTAACGCTGTATTTAAAACGTTATTTGTCTCAAATATCTATTTTCAACTAGTGCATACATTATAACGACCACGTCACTTCTTGACCTCATTAATTGACGACAGCCGATCTTATAAAGCACGCGGTTCGCAAATAGTAATAAATTTAAGCACCGATAATAATTATTTGATTGCAAGTTTGAACAAGACAATGACGCTAGATACCGTTAATTAATACTGGTAATTAATATCCTACCGTGTCGTCATCTGTAGGCTATCTCCTATCTGGACATTGTTTATTTATGGCAGGACAGGTTTAAGCAAAAACAAATTTCACTGGCAAACGCCGGCCGCCCCGGAAGGGTGGCGAACGTAGGTGTAGAAAATTATCTCCCGAACATTGTCCCTCAGAACTAAACCCTCGGACATATCCGGTTTGAGTCCACTATTCCGAGGGTCCAGTATTCCGAAGGCTCACTATTCCGAACTCTAACCCTAGCCCTAAACCTAACTATAACCCTAACCCCAACTCACTCCAAGTCTCCAACTATAACCATAACCCGAAACCTAACCCTAACCCACCCCAACCCTAACCATAACCTTAAACCTAACCCACCCCAAACTTTAACCACGGCCCTTAATCTAACCCTAAGCCACTCCAACCATAACCATGACCCTAACCCTCGATCCTCAACCCTAACCCTAGCCAAAACCCTAAACCTAATCACAACCCACCCAACCCTAACCCACCCTAACCCCAACCCTAACCCACTGTAGCCCTAACCGTGCACAAGGATAACGAACAAAATATAGCGGATATTCGGACTAGTGGACCCTTGGAATAGCGGGCCGTTACCGACATCCACACCCCACGATTTGTGTAGTAGGCCTACATTATCCCCCGGACAAAATCCCCCCTATTTGCAAATCATAAAATAATGCCGTAGGCCTACCCGATAAGACTATAGCCTAGTCAATTAAGTGCATTCACATGCAAACGAAAGTTCTTAGTGTCATTTGGTTCCTAATTGTGTCAGTAGGCCTAGACTTAGATTTGAAATGAAAGAATGGGAATCGTATGTAGGGCATATAGCCCTATACAGTCTATTTGTTTTAGTGTCCTACAACAAAGGTTTGTTAACGTCAATTATAGGCTACGTCTGAGCTTCGTAGACTTATATTAGCGTCGTTTCCATTCAAAATTAGACTCAACACAGCCTCTCGGGCCTCTGCTTTTTCTGCTGTAGGCTATACGGCCGATCTTGAGAAACTTGCCTCTGGAGTGGGGCTATCCTCTCATTTCTATGCTGACGACTCGCAGCTATACACCACTGGTCCGTCGACGACTGCGCCTCAACTGCAGCAACACATGGAGTCGGGAGTAGAGGTTGTAGCTGAATGGTTGAGGTCAACTCGCCTCCTTCTGAATCCTGACAAGACTGATTTCCTTTGGTGTGCCACTCGTAGAAGGTGCGATCAACTTAGCAGTGAGTCCCTAAATATCTGTGGAATATCGGTGCGGCCTTCTACCGCTGTGCGTGACCTTGGAGTTTTATTCCAGACGGACATTGTCATGACGCGCCAAGTGGGACTGACGGTGAGCAGATGCTTTCGCCAGCTGCGGTTAATCAAAAGCTGTGTACGATCACTGCCTTTTGAGGCTGCAAAAACAGCCGTTTTCTGCTTCGTGGTTTCTCAGGTGGACCGGTGTAACAGTTTGTTGGCTGGTGCGCCGAAGTACCTGTACGACCGACTACAGTCTGTGTTGAATGCAGCGGCGAAACTCGTGTGTAATCGGCGGAAGTATGATCATGTGACACCATTACTGCGTGACGTATTGCATTGGCTTCCAATACCGTACCGCATTGAATTCAAACTCTCATTGCTCGTCTACAAGTCACTACATGGCTTAGCACCGGACTACCTCAAATCCTATTGCGTGCAGATGGCGGCGTCAGGTGCTGGCCTTACGCTGAGATCCAGTGTGAAAGGAGATCTGTATGTGCGAAGGACGAAGACACGCTTCGGGGAGCGTGCTTTTTCAACTGCTGGCCCCCGCTGCTGGAACAGTCTGCCTTCCACAGTTCGTTCTGCCAACTCTGTTGGGTTTTCAAAACTCGTCTGAAGACATATTTGTTTTCCAAGGCGTACCTGTGACTGAATATATTATGTTTGTGTTTGTAGAGGCGCCTTTGTAACGGCATGTGCTGTGTTACGGCGCCATAGAAATTGTCGTCATTATTATTATTATTATTATTATTATTATTATTATTATTATTATTATTATTATTATTATTATTATTATTATTAATTATTTTTTAAAATTGCCCCGAGGTACTTATGATCCCTCAGGGACTTACACCCTAATGCTAAGATAAAAACATCTGGAACGGCACCTAGTCGTCGTTGATTATTATTATTATTATTATTATTATTATTATTATTATTATTATTATTATTATTATTATTATTATTATTATTATTATTATTATTATTATTAATCGTCGGCATATGGGTTTATTTACGTAAACAATGTCACGTGATAATGTTTTTGGTTTAGTCAAAGCTCATACATACTGCTGGTTTAATAGGCCTATAGCCCTTAGGCCCCATATGAGGCTGGTCTCCTTGACGGGGCCTTTTTTTTAGCAGACCTACCCGAGAAAATAGACCCTTTTTATTATTTGTGCGTATCCTACGTAGCATTAAACTTGCATTACTTAGGCCTAAGTTAAGCCTGTGGAGTCGAGGATATTTTTACGATATCAGAATGAGTCAAAGCACAGAAAGTTCCAGGGTACCGCAGGCCTACATTTTCAGAAATTATTATAATTATTATTACTATTACAATACAACTTCCTTTATCGAAAAATAGACAAGTTCCTATTCTAACAACTATTCCGAAGAGTAATAATTAGGCCTAATATTACTATCATAGACTATTTGTTGTTATTGTTATGCCTATTATTTTTCACTGTTACTCGTTCGAATAAAATACCGAGTAAAATACTCGAGATTATTTGAAGCGCCCACTCTCGCTTAATGGTTTTAGACATCTTGCATCAGCAGTGAATTCAATCATTGATTAGAATTGTGACAGTCTGGCTATTTTATTTTATTTCACATTGAATTAGAATGGAAAACTTACAGGAATTGATTCAAAGACAAGGAACTCTTGTTCGATCTTTAAAAGCCGAAAAAGCACCAGCCGATAAGGTGTGGTTATAGAATCCAGTACGGTGTGGTCTTTTGTAGTATGCGCCCGGTAACCAGTTCACGTGTGCGCCGTATTTCGTTTGGTATTTATATAATAATTGTTTTTAAGTTTTAGGGTGTAATTTCGGGAGGAAAACAAGTAGTTGTAGCGTTCCTATAACGTGAAACTCTTTTATTTGCTTAGCTAGGAAAGTAAATTTTCTCAGTGACATGACTTGGGTTATGCGGAAACCGAGTTTGCCATCTGCAGCTTTTTTGACTTTATTCTTTTGACATTGAGTTGTATTTTCATCTGAACCTGCAAAGTATTTAACCTATTCTAGACATTACTCAAAAGTCAGCACAGCTGAGCTTGACAAGGCTGGCTTCTTTTCGAATATTTTCCTGTAAAATCACTTGTATGTGCTTACTTAATTGGCTTCTGGGTTTTGTTAATTTCAATTTGTTTTGTGAGGATTTTTTCACTTGAAGTGTTGGGACTCAAAAAATGTTACTTATGGTGTAATATCTTGAGGCTCATTTCTTATAAATCAACCAGTTGTCCCCCAGTCTCCACCCTACCATCTGTGAATCTGATGATCTTACCAGTAACTTTGTAAACCAGCAGGTAATTTCATGCGATAGTACTCTTCAGGTTCTTTCTAATAGTGTATGCAAGCCACTAATGTGTTACCTATTTCATATGACTGCTTGTAGTTTTCAAGATTGTCCTGCATATGCAGGTTTTTTTAAATTATACATGGCTGGAATGTACTTGAGAGCAGCTAGCGATCTGTTGAACGTTTGACAGTTTTATTAGAATTTGGACTGTTAAAAAGACTGCTTTTCAAGTAAGTGTTATTTGCCAGACTTGCTGACAGAGAATTGTCTTCTTTGCGCTCTATTCCATACTTGTCGTCATTGCCGTTTCTGAAACGCCAATTGCGTCTGTTCCTCGCTGCATCGTCATCGTCGTCGCAACTTCTGATGTTTGCAATAAATTATGGCGTCCATCCGACTTTCACATTCTCTCCTTCGGTTGGGAAATGTTGCTCGTTTCACCATTTATGCATCTGGGCTTGGTAAACATTTCGGTGGATCCTGCTACTGGATGAATTATTGCACCCAGGTTAGAGCCAAGTGCTTTTGAGCTTTAGCTGACTGGTTGAAATTTTAATTTGCGCTATTTTGTATGATAAAATTTATATGCGGTACTTGATTAGTGCAACTTATTTGGCCTGCTTAACCCTTTAATGACCAGCGTGTACTAATATGTATGGGAAAACATATGCAGCTGGTCGTTAAAGGCCTGACTTATGTTGCCTGCTTGAAAGTCTAGCATATGTGGCCTGCATAGGTGTTTACGCCACGTTATAAAAGTTTGACAAAGTATCACATTGCCTAACCGCCAGGGCACGTTCTAGGAGTGCAAAAATTTATAGTTTACAGATAACTGAAGAATTGTGTCAAGACAGTGGTGGCAATTTCTGCAGGTCACGTCAAGGTCATGGGAGTTATTCAGCAGGTCAAAGAAATTAAATGTAGAGGAGAGATTACAAATTCCAAAGAATTTTTAATTTTTAGCAGGTCATAAGGCAGGTCAGGAATATAAGGGTGCATCTCGAATAACCTGCCTTGACCTACGGTGGTGCTGCCACTGTGTCTCAAAAATTTATTTAGTTGTCATTTCTTATTTAGAGGTTTTGTTTATTTTATTTTTGCAGATTAATGAGGAGGTTGCTAAACTGTTGGAGCTCAAATCTCAACTAGTAGACGATGGACCAAAGAAATTTGTCCTCAAGTGTCCCAAGGTATAACTACTTACGTATTCATGAAGAACATTAATTTAAACTTCTTTGAAAAGATAGAGCACTTGGTAGAATCAAGTGGTTACAGTTGAACAGCAGTGTAGGTTTTGGAGATAATTTTACAGACATTAATTCTTTTGGGTGTCCAGATTCTTAAGTAAGGAAATAACTCAGAATTTGATCTTGTTAGTATGGGTATTTATTTAAATTATAGTCAGCTTCAATGATTGCAGAGGTACGGCCTATGAGAGCGCAACTACATCAGCTGATACCACTGACCTACTAACTATAGTTTGGACAGAACAACATTTTCTACAACCTACTTAATACAAGTTATCACTTTAAACTGGTGTAATAAAGTCGTAGAGAGTTAAGTCAAATTGAGAAAGTAATTGAATTATTCTCGCCCTATATGTGATGTAATGTGCTTATGTTCCAAAGCTTTTTACACTAAGAGTAGTTGTTTTTCCTATCCTGTGCACAGCAATGAGGCTTATCTTATACTTTACGCTTGCACTGACGAATTGAGTTTAGTCTCATTAGAGTGCCTGTGGTTTTATTCACATTAATTAGAATGATAAAAATGTTTTTTATGCTCAATTATTTCTTCAGGTTTTTATTCCCAGCTAAGGAACAATTTGAATGAATGACAAATGACAAGATGATGACAGTACATGGTTTCTTCTGTTTTGTAGGGCACTCGTGATTACACGCCACTTCAAATGATGATCAAAGAAAAGGCATTTGGTATCATTGTGGAATGTTTTAAGCGTCATGGGGCCGAGACCTTTGATACCCCTGTGTTTGAATTAAAAGTAATATTTTCACACTTGCTCTCTATTTGCTATTCAGATAAAACATACAATGTGTCAAACGTGATGCTTATAATTAATCAATAGTTGTAGCCAAAGAACAGTTAGGCGAGTGGTGTATTTTCTTGTGTGTGGTGTGTGTCCGTGTTCTGGTAGTATATCTTAGATAGATAAAAACCCGGTTGAACTTAACCACCGGTTATGTGACCGCAACGCTTTGACTGAATACCATTGGATGGACCTGTCCGCAAGTACTCGACCATCTGTTGAAACTTATTCTCATGTGATGCATGTGTCTATGACAAGAAATTTAAAAAAATATTTTTTGATTAAACTGAATTGGTCACTTAGTTTGATGTTTGAAAATGTAGCATTGCATCGCTGTCAGGTTTGTGGATGGATTCACAAAAAAGAGCTTTATGCTTCTGCAGCTTTTGCTGAACTCTGACCGCGCTGTGTAGACTACTTTTTTGCTATTGATTCTATAATTTTTTGGCAAAACTCTTTATCAGTTAACCTGTTGGTCATCTGAATATTACATATTTGTTGAGATAACATGATGTGACTGCTCATTTTCATAGCTACAATGCTATATTTTAGAAATGCTTTATTTTTTTAGGAAACTCTGACTGGCAAATATGGAGAAGACAGTAAACTAATTTATGACTTAGCTGATCAGGGAGGGGAACAGTTGTCTTTGAGATACGATCTCACGGTATCCTTTACTGCCTTGCTGTGTTAGTACTCCTATAACTGAGACCTTTTGTAGTGAGAGAAAATATTTAGAATTCAGCAGAGGAAATCTGTACAAGTAAAGGAATAAACATTGACATTTGTTGTCTGGATTTTTGTAGAGGATATGGTGAGCTATCGTAGTCAGTAGTCATTCAACTTGGTTTATGTAGATCTGATTTTCAGTCATAGATACCTAGTGTTACATATACAGAGTTGGTGCTAGCATTTTAGCACATGCAGGAAGGAATTCCTGCAGAAGTATTTTGCAGTTAGCGTTTACAATAATTTTGCTTTTCACGTATTGCACAAACAAAGGCATTCTCCTTGACATCGTACAGGTGCCATTTGCAAGGTATCTTGCCATGAACAAGATAACCGGCATGAAACGATACCACATTGCGAAGGTCTACAGGCGCGATAATCCGGCCATGACAAAAGGACGATTTCGAGAATTCTATCAGTGTGTAAGTTTTTGGCATGCCTTCACATTGCAGTTTCAGTTGAAACGTGAGTTCTAATTTGTGTATTATCTTGTATTCATTTGTTCGTTAAAACATTTATATAGCACCTCTTCAAGGAAACTACTCGGAAGTTCTCCCGACTCAAGCACGGTCAAAAAGGACAGTTTTCAAGTGCTTTTAGAACATTGTGTCAGAGTGTGACCTATGGAACAGGTGCAGCTCAGGAGGGAGGCCATTTCGTACCATCGGGCCAACCACAGAAAAAGCATGTGTTCAGTTCTAGCGGAAAGGTTAATATATGAATTATAGTCATCTTGCTGATCAGACACAGAGCATATTATATGCTTTTTTGATTTTTATATGCATGTATGCAGTGCGGTCATGATCAGAACGTTGAAGAGTTGTGAACTTTGAGTTGCTGCAGACAATGTGCGCAACATGATTCTCAAGTGGAAAAAGTTTGCAACTGGATGTCATCACTGACAAATGGCTGCAGTTAAGAAGTTACTGATAGCTAAAGCCATTTGCGTTCATAGCGGTCACGTTCTGTAACACAGGTGCTGATTAAAAGGGTTGTTGGTGGGTATAAAGCCAATAAACTCCGCCACTGATTGCACTCTGCCAGTGCCAGTCCCAAGCCTGGATAAATTAGGAGGGCATCGCTAATGGTCTTTGTTACCGCACAGTGACGTTAAACTGCAAATACCACCATAAAGCCCATACACGTCATACAGGATGGAATACTGCAAAAGTATATTTTCAGCTAGTGTTTACATTAGGGCTGCATTTCGATTAATTTTTTTAATCGCGATTAATCGCACGATTAAAAAAATTAATCGCGATTAATTAATCGCACATTTCCTGAAATTTTTAAAGTACATTTTAAGGGTAAAACATTCAGACAAATTTCTAAAAAAAGGATCTCAAATTTTTAATGATTGTACACCAACCGTGTTATGTAAGCGGTACGTCAAATAAAAGAGTATGTGATTTGGTCTGAACAGCCTAAAGCTGTAAATGCAGCCAGTTACTCAGACATACAAGTTTATTAACATTGTCTGTTGACAAAGATGCTCTCTTTTTGTTCAAAATGTTCCCAGAGAGAGAGAACAATCGTTCACAGGGAACAGTAGTGGCCGGAGACGCTAAGTATTTCCTTGCTACAGTGGCCAGGACTTTGTGGGCTCCAGCATGATCCTTCCACCACTGCAGTGGACAAGAATCCGTATCGATCTCTGGCGCATCTTTGTAGCGAAGTAGCGCATCCGAAGTTGATTTAGCCCGTGGAATCAAAGGTCTATCGTCGTCATCATCCGGATGCTATCCGCAAAACGTCCTGCAAGCCCTCATCCGCAACAATGTTTACGGGTCTGCCGTTCAGTGCGATCCAGTGTGCAATGGCGTTTGTCACCGCATCATATTTCAAGCGATCCATTGGTTTCCCTTGGTGCTCCATGTCCACTAGCGTCGGTTGGCGTTGATTTACAACATCCTTCTTTTCGGAACCACGTGTTACGAAGGCATGCTTTGTACGCAGATGGTACGACAGCGACGAATTACTGCGGTGGTAGTTAAATTCTCGGTTACAATATTTACAAACGACTACCTTATCAGTTTTAAACTTAAACTGTCCGTCCATAACTGTTTTGCCCATTTTCTTCGACTCCATTGTTTGACAAAAACCAACAACATTTATCATAAATCAAAAACGGCTGTTTAAAGTGATCGAAATAACGAAAAGAACATGTGCCGATGGACCGGACGTAGGCAGGCTGTCTCGTACGAGAAGTGTTGGGCGACTCGACAGAAGTGGGCGGTAACCGATAACCGATGATTACTTGAAAAATAATGATTACAAAACTTGACATAAAATGATAAAAATTCATAAAATATTTAATGTATCTTTTGCGTTAATGCGTTAAAAAAATTAATCGCAAATTTTTTTAACGCGTTAATCGCGGGCGTTAACGGCGATTAACGTGCAGCCCTAGTTTACATTGATTTTGCTTAACATCTGTAGACGGATGTTAAAACGGGTTTTTGCAGAGTGTATATGATTGGTGAACACTGAACATGTTGCTGGATTCTGTGACCACTTTTTATGTATATTAGCATTTTATTTGAATTATGATTGTTTGATATACTGTTGACATTCTCTGTTTAGGATTTCGACATCGCTGGGCAATATGATCCAATGTTGCCGGATGCGGAGTGCATTAAAATAGCCGCGGAGATTCTCAGTTCTCTCGATATTGGACAGTTTGTTGTCAAGGTAATGCTTTTTTTAGAATCTGTATTTTTGTCGTATGAATTCAGTTTCTTTTGATTCTGTTTAAGACCCCAATTGATTTTCACTTCCATTGTTCTGTTCCACTTGCACATCTCTGTTGTACAATGGATGCAGTGACCATGTTCTGTCAGCTGGAAAAGCAGTTGGTAAGAGAGAAAGAACTGGCCACCAGCATAATATGTCAAGGCCAAGATAACTAGTAACCAGTGACACTCTAAAGTTCAGAGGCTTAGTGAAACGAATCCCCGATACTTCACACATTTGGTACCACTAAGAAAATTTTTTGGCTAAGAGTTTGCTGTTCTTCTATGTTGGATTTTAAGCTATTAAAGTACATTTTAAATGCTTATGCCTGCATTGATAATATGTATACATAAGATAAGATTAAACCAGGTTTTTAATACAGCAATACAGAAATTCAAATATGAGCTGTTTTCAACTTGGTGTGTGTTTTATTATAATTCTGATAACTAAAACCATTTGCATTCACAATGGCTGATATTTTCTTAAAAATCTCTTATACTATTTGTAAAGGTGAATCATCGTAAGTTGCTGGATGGTATGTTTGCGGCCTGTGGAGTGCCAGAGGACAAGTTCCGCACAATCTGTTCATCAGTGGACAAATTAGACAAAGTAAGTAACTTAAATCTGTTTCCAGATAAGGTTCTAATGTATTTTCACTTACAACTGAAATTAATATGATGTACCCTTCGGATTTGTGTCTTTCAAAAGAACCTACCGTAGTTGGTTTGCGTACAGCATTTAGATACTTTGAAGAACTCACAAGAAGTATGTCGTTTGACACTTTAGCGATAAGTGTGTACTGAAATGCCTGGAAAACAATGCAGCTCGTCATTAAAGAATTAGTGTACTTTGTAGGGGCTTACCTGTTTTCTGTGTATAATCTGAAATGCTTTATTGTTCTGCAGACACCTTGGGAAGAAGTACGTTCTGAAATGGTGAATGAGAAAGGTCTGACTGAAGAAATTGCAGACAGGATTGGTGAATATGTCCAACTTAAGGGTGAGAGCTCAAGTTTTTTATATTCGTAGATAGGCTGCTAATGTAAGCTAAAGTCATAGTTAACTTAAGTCATATCACTCACCTACCATGCACCCCAGCCCCACCCTATCTCCGTCAGTTGTTCAACATGGTCCTCCTCCATAATACTGATCTGCCCTTCCATCGCTTCATTACTAAAATTCATCACTTCATTACTAAAATTCATCACTTCATTACTAAAATTTCCAAATCGCTCTATGGCCATTGCTGTTCCGCCTCTTTGGAACAAACTTGCACCAACACTGTGGCAAATAAATATCTGACCCATCGTGCAGGCTCACCATTCACCAAACTCCACCCCTCACTGTCTCTCCACAGGTCTTGCACTCGAAACAGAAAACATTGCTTACATTTTTTGCAGATCCTATCCTGATTCTCATCACTTTCCCCTTACCTCCGACACCATTTCAACTTTAAACATCATCCACCATAGCCGTCTGTCTGACTGCCTGCATGACTCTCCGACTCTTTTGACATTACGACTTTTTTTTATTGAGTTCCTGTGTATAAGCTGGTTCTCGCGACTTCAATTTTGTGTGCGCTGTGGAAGTTCCGAATTTGCAGCTAAACTACCAATGTAATTGGATTTTGTAGCTGATTTATTAGTGTCCATGTAGTTTCATAATATTTTTTGGGTTTCAGGAAGCAAGGAATTACTTGAAAAGATAGAGAAGGATGAAAAGCTGTCGAAGAATCAGTGGGCAAAAGAAGCTTTTGAAGACATGAAATTGCTCTTTCGTTTTTGCGAACTCTATGGTGTATTAGACAAGGTATTGTTTTGCGTGTAAAATCTTCTGAATTTTCATTTGAAATTCTACAGTGGTGTTTGGGTTTTCTGTGTATCTCTCCTGTCAGACATTTGTTTGTACTGTTTAAAACATGTGTTTTAAACATAATTATATTGAAACAATTTCAAATATATGTTTTGAACATACATTTGAAAAAAATTCAAATTATGTGCAATATTTCTTACATCAGATTCGTGTATATTTTATATTTAATCTCTTCTCATGAAGCTATGGTCTTTTTTGAATTTTTTCTTGATATTTTTCATTTAATCCAATTGTTTAACAGTTCATTGCCTCAAAGATTGAACCTCTGGAGTAATAAACTGCCTGATAATGCCTTGTCCTTGTATGTCCTGTAAAATAGACTTCTATTGATCTAAAACTTGGAGGGCATTTTAATGTATATAAAACTGTAATACTTTTTGCAGGTGCTGTTTGATTTGAGTTTGGCGCGTGGCTTAGATTATTACACTGGTGTTATTTATGAAGCTATCCTTCTCGGTGAGTTGAGTTTCTTTTCTTGTGCTATTCGCCTTTTAAAAACCATTTGTAGTTTAGCATTTTCACTATAGGAATGTTCTGAAATTGACTGGGAAGCCAATGCGGCTCATTTTAACGCTTTAGACTGATTAAGGGTTAGCTTGAAGACTTGTTAATTGAACTGATTTGGTTATACTTTTGCATTTAGTACCCATGATTTTTGTGTGGTTGACAGCGCACGTGATCATTCAGTAATGTGAACATTCTTTGAATTAGATGCATATACGGTTCCATAAAAGAGGAAGGCCGCATTGAGAGTGGACGGATGACATTGTGGATTGGTGCGGAAAGGACCTACAGCAGCTGGAACATGCAGCCCAGGACAGACTCGAGTGGAGAGACATTGTGAGGAAGGCTTCGAACACCTACGGGCATTGAGCCCATGGTTATTGATGATGATGATGACTGTTCCATATGTACAGTAGCTTAACACGAACTGACCAATGCAATTTTTTACAAAATAAGAAATTGAAAGTTGTAATTAGACATGGGACTTCGTGTCTTATAACAAGTCACTTTGTTTCATTCTCAACTCTACATCTCATGCGTATAAAAATTGACTTACAAGTTCTTTTCTCAATTGTGATTTTCTTCCAGAGCATACAAGTGGTTCCGATGGAGAAGCAGTTTCCGTTGGAAGCATCGCAGGTGGTGGCAGGTACGACAATCTCGTTGGAATGTTCGATGCGAAAGATCGCAAAGTTCCGTGCGTTGGGATCAGCATTGGCATCGAACGAATCTTCTCCATCATGGAGGCGAAGCTGTTGGCGAAAACAAAGAAAGTCCGCACAACGGAAACTGAGGTCTTTGTTGCGTCGGCGCAGAAGAAGCTGGTTGAAGAGCGACTGAAGCTTTGCCGAGAACTCTGGGAAGCGAACATAAAAGTGCGTTTCTTTCAAGCTTTGTTCGTGGATGGCACTAAGTCTTATTCTGACTCCTATTAAGTTAATGCCGTCCATTTAGGATTATGCATGGAGGAAGGGTTAACTCAAATGCATATGCCTGCATGCAGTGTATATTATGTATGCATGCATTATAAAGTGGCGGGGGATGAAGCCTCAGTTTGTTTGTATGTGTGCTTGTTATGGGGCCCCTTCAAGATCTCCACTCAGAGGCGCTCCCGACTACAGCGCGGAGACTGCATCGGAACTTCATGCCGAAGCGCTGAGCAATTGCGAGTGAAGGACTTGTCCAAGGTCCCTACGTGGTGACTTGAGGTGGATTCGAGCATGCAACCCTCCGACTGCAAGGCGACGAACATACCCACTGCACAACCGCGTTCCACAATTATCAGTAATTATTTGTCTATTGTTGTCGTCGATTGTTTCTTTATTGGTGACTAGATCTAGGCCATTCTATAAGACTTGGGGCTATTTCAAATATACATATGCAGGTGTGGAAAGTACAGGGAGGGTGGGGCCAATTTTTCGGGATTTCTGAGTACATACAATATTAAATGGATGCAGGTTTTTACATAGCAGTCAATGATTGATTGTAATCTGGCTGTAAGCCATGAAAATGATTCCTATGTGATTTTATTCTTCGTTTCTTTCACAACAGACGGAGCAGTCTTACAAGAACAATCCAAAACTTCTCACTCAGTTGCAGTATTGTGAGGAGTCTCAGATTCCACTGGCAATCATTGTAGGAGACGGTGAACTGCAGAGAAACGTTGTTAAAATACGAAATGTTGCCACCAGAGAAGAGGTGACTTACCTGTTTTATTATAGATTATAGAGCACTATCTTCTTTAGGTTAATCTCACAGGCGCGTGGGGTGTACCTCAGGGTAGTTGTTAGCATACTGGACTGTCAGGTGAGGTGTCGGGGCAGAACTGTGGCTAAACATTTCTGCTCCATTATCCCTTGCCAATTCAGATATAATGGAGTACACTCTGTGCAATGACCATATACACTGTTGATGGGAAGACAAGATGGCAAGAGAGGACTGGCCACCTGCCCTCATAAGCAACGTTCCCTCTAAGCTGCGCGCCTGCGCAGCTCATTTGAAAATGCCGGGCAGAAGTTTCAAATTTCTGCACACACATTTTTGGTAGAAAGTGCAATTAGTGCATATGAGCTAACTTTTTGTCTAACTTGTGGTAAGTCATTGATTGGATTGATAGCTCATCTTTTTCCAATGAGTGGTCAGTACCTAATAACTCCAACTAGAGCTTTCTTGCCATTTCATACAAGTTAATGCATGCGATGCTTAGTAGCAACTTTGTTAGATCACTTTTGCAGATGATATTTTAGTTTTTAGTTTCTTGACGTTGTGTTGACTCAACACCAAGAGTTTCTTTTCCATATTGTAACTCTTTGTTAGTATTTGTAAAAATATTTGATTGATTGATTGATTGATTTGTTGTGAAATGCTTTGTTTGACAGCGAGAGGTTCCGCGTGGAGAGATGATTGAAGCAATCAAAACAGAATTGGCAAAACTATAGGATCAGAATATGGCTGACATCAGTAGCGAGAAGAGAAGAAACAATTTTCCATGTTGACCACAGTGTTATAGATCTTATGAAATTCTGTGTTTTCAATGTTACTGCTGCACATTTGGTGCTTTGAGCTGATTTGCACTTTAATTGGTCAGTTGCAAATATTAATTGGAGACATTTGATTAAACTGAAACTGACATCTCTTCTGATGATTAAGGTCAAAAATCTCATATTTTCAGTGTTTATGCTAATGCTCGTGTTTGCATCCTGGTTATTAATGAAGGTAGAGCAATTAGGATTAGGACAGTTGTATGTTGACAAGACAAAAGCTATGAAGAGAAACAACTTCTACTGCTTTAAATACATGTATAGCACAATAGAAATTTCCCACTTGACCAAACCAAAACAAATGTCATTAGTGAATTGGAAGGTGTAAGTTGTTGTGTAAAAAGTTATTCAGCGTTTGTTGTGATGAGTCGTCTTTTGATTGTTCGTGTTTTCTGAACGTGAGGTCGTGTATCTTCATTCATTTTACCAGTTGAAGTTCTAAGAAACGAGAGCAGACCTGTGAGAATCTGAACAAGTGAGAACTGTTGCATCTGCATTTGACAAAACATCCTCTGGTGGAGCTGGACCTTTTTTAACAGATCTTTGAACCTTTCCTCAAAGATTTCCGCAAAAGCAAGGAGAGGTCGAGTGGTCGCATATGCATGTCATTGAAACACTTTAAACTTCACATATGGTCAACAATAATTTTCGTTGCGGAAAAATTGGACGAGGACACGGCATACGTGTTAATGGAGATAAAATTATGGTGGCATCAGCTAGTGATGTCATTTGAAGGACTTTGCCTATTAGAGGACGTGAAAATTAAACTATAGCAATAGCACAGAATTAAAGCAGGTTGTGGCTAGGCCTATTTTCTATAATAGCTGTACAGGTCCGAGATTACTCTGAGGTGTAGAACAAGCTGCAAACATGACGTGGAATAAGTAAACATGAATAAAAAATGTATAATTGTGGTATAGGAGCCTATCCATACTAGGCCTACGTACGCAAACCTCGTGCATTTGACCCCACCCCCGTTGAAATTCGTGCATTTGCAGATAGGCCTACACCCCTCACACACGTGTTTAAAATAGTTAAGTCATCTATGAAACGTTGATTTTACCGTTGTCTGCTATTATATAATGTAATTTTTGAAACATCATTGCTAGTTAAGATTTGTCAATATTATGGTTTTAGTCACCGCACAAATAGGCTACAGCAGCGACATATGATAATTGGCGTACGTCATAATTATAACGTTATAAGACATTAGGCCTAATTTCATTTTGCGTATGTACATTTTGTCGAGACCACGTCCCCATACGTAGGCCTAAATCGACAAAATTCGGTGTCCCATCCACGCGTACGTAATATGTATGTAGGCCTATGTGCACTTGTTATAGTGCCCCTTCAAGCGCACTAGGCCTACTAGCGCCGGTGACTTGGAGGCGTTCCCGGCTACAGAGTGCCATGGACACTACATCGGAGTTTCACGCCGAAGTGTTGAGCAATTGCGAGTGAAGGACTTTCTCAGGGTCCCTGCGCGGCTACTTGAGGTGGATTAGAACGGTCGAACCTGCAACTCTTCGGCTGCAAAGAATTTTTCTGGGCAAAAGATGGAAAGTTGTAGACCAAGTCTCCGCCCATGCGTGTGATAAAGCCACTAACGTGGAAATAATGATTATTAAATAATTGTTGCTGTAGCTAACCTCTAATTATTTAAGTGATATCAGTCCCAACTTTAAGGTCTTTGCTGGTACTAAGAGGATTTTTAAAAGTTCTTGCCTCTGCCTTGCCATAATTTTTATGAGATTCTGACGCAGTTCTTGGTCACGTGGTCGACCTCCATCTTGGTTCGCTTTATAATGCACGAAACTTTGATAGTGATGACAAATGTGTTGAGTTGTTCCGCTATTCGTTTGATTATCGATCGTTAACAAAATAGTAGTTCGGACCTTTGATAGCAATTCGAAAGGTTAAGATGGACTAAACAGAATCAGTATCTCGACTTACAGCGCAGCTGAGGAGGGCGGACGTGCTTTAGAGCCTACAGCTGTTGTTAAAGGTACAGTGGTGGGTTAGAGAGATAAAGCAGCAGGCCTACGGTTTCATTGAAGGTTAGTATTTGCTACAGCGTTGACACTATAGTCTCTGCTTTCATCCGTATACAGTCTTTGAATTGGTTACAGCGCTTAACTGATAAGGGGCGTGACCGACGATCATTGAAGAAAGTTTGGGGTATGTTTTGACTGTATTTCGGTTGTGAGCTTCGGTGCTTTGGATAAGAACTCCAGGCTTTGCAAACTCGACGTTTATTAAAGTTCTGTGCAGCACTGATGTTTCTCATGTTACTTAAAAGTTTTTGAGTAGTAGTTGAAATGGGTGGAAACGTAGTGTAGAGTATGTCTTTAACGAATGTGGTCCTTCGTGTTCTTGACAGTGTATGATATTGAGTTACTTTAATATAGTTAGCGACAGTTTAATTTTAATTATATGATAAAGGAATTGTTTGTAGGAAGCCTCAGGGTTGTGTATTGGTATTTTAGTAATCTATTGCGTGTTTGATGACAGGGTTATTGTGACTAACCGCTCGGTAGGAAGTAAACAGTATGGCGGTCACAGATACACGCAAAATAGAGCGGCCTCAACTCCGGCGATCGATAGCCCAATTTTCCGCTTAATAGTCAATGGTGCAATAAGACAGCAGGCAAAAATAAGTAAGTAAGTAAAAGTCCAGCTTTTCAATTGCATCAGCTGTTTTATGAATCCAACTTCTGTTTCAATAATGATTATTTTTCATCAATCCAACTCCAATTTAATCGGAAACATTTTAATCAATCCAGCTCCTATTTAATTAACAAGATCCTTATCCATCCAGCTCTAATTTAATCAAGAACATTTTCATCAATCCTGCTCCAATCTAAGCTATAATATTTTTATTAACCCAGCTTCTGTTTCTCGCTTGTTATTTTCGTCAACCCAGCTTCTATTTCAAATATAAGAATACCATCATCCAGCTTCCATTACTTAAGCGTTTTTTCATCAATCCGACTTCTATTTCAGATCTAGAAATACCTTCATCACTTACTTACTTACTTCACACAACATCACTGACTGAAGCGGGACCCCAATGTTTCGCGCGGAAACATTGGGCTATTGATTGCCGGAGTTGAGGCCGCTCTATTTTGCGTGTATCTGTGACCGCCATACTGTTTACTTCCTACCGAGCGGTTAGTCACAATAACCGATGACAGTGATCTGTTTACTGAGGTTGCATCTGCATTGAATGATGGACTTTAGACTATTCACAACATCGCATGTTAACTGCGCACTTCTAAAATTTATGCTAAAATGAACTGATGTGAAAAGCTTGGCAAACTCTCTTCAGATTGATTAGATATTATTTGAAACTGCTTATTTTGTTCTTTCATTTGGCTGACAGACTTAGAGCTTTAAATGATGCACTTATACAACTTTTCATGTTGCTTAGACTTTTCGGAATTTGTTTTTTGAGTGCTTAGAAGGTGCTGTGTGTATGCCATTGTTGCATTCTTGCATTAGTACATTTTTAAAGTTACTCTGATCTATAGAGTGATGTTTAAGGGAAATCTCAAGTTGAGCAACATAGTATGTGCAGTACTGCAATCAAATGGTGCCATACTTTACATATTGATTTTCCTTAGTTGTTTATCTTTTGCACTTGCAGGTAAATACACAAATGAGATCTGACTACCATTAGGATTCACTGTTAATGTGCGCTTAGGAAATCGTTCCACAGCAAATCCGAACAGTTGACGTCGGCCTTACAACATGTCTCAGTGTCAAGGATGTTGGAGTTCGACTCCATCTCATGACTACGAAAACATCGGGGAACCGTACAAAGCGCTTTGCACCGTCAAAGCGTCCTCATGTCCACGTCTTCATTCTCGGAACTTTCGGTCTTCTAGCGCCTTTGCGGCTAGCTCGAACTGTCCTGCCTGTTTGCACGCTTCTTCTGTGTATGGCATGCAATTTGCCCCAGAGGCTCATTTTCGTTGTTGCCCAGGGATTTCAGTTGCTAGTCAGAATAGGGATGCGACTGTTGACTGCAGAGCACTAGTGCCAAGCGACTGTCTCCAACCAGGTGGATTTTATCACCATGTTAATGGATATGACTTTTCCGCTGGTGTTAGTCACGGAACAATGCCTCTGTGTACATGTCAGCACGCTCAGAGCTTTGTCTGTGGTACACATGCCACCCTTCTGGCTGAGCACGGTGCCATGTTTGGCGCTGAGAAAAATATTCTGCCGCCAGAGTACAAAGTCATTTCATCGCTGAAGGATTACAATGATTCACAAACTGTTCATGACTGCACGGTCAGTAGTTCAACGTCATACTCTGATCGTACTCCGATTAGATATAATCCGATTAAATCGGCTGATTCATCGTTTGTCATTAATGCTACACCTGGGAAGAACGACAAAGAGGATGATTTTCAGTATTGTAAACAAGATGCTTCATTGCCCGAAGACATTTTAGAATGGAAGAGAAAGCACATAGAGCAACTGCAAGTGCAACAGACAGAGGTAAGTAAATTCTAGCTTTGCTAACCGAATGGGTTTTAAATATATCTGTCTTACTTGATTTATATTAGTAAGGTTATTGTAAGTTGCTACTATAAATGTCCATATACATACATACATACATACCCTTTACCCAGGCTTTGGGGATGTTTTTTAAATTGTGCCAATATGTAACTTTATACTTTTATGTGTACATATATTACATGGTGAGAAATATTCCATTCCTCCACTTTTCCTTTTTTTTGTCTTGGCGGTACTTTCCTAAGTCTTCTGCTGATCAGCACTTTAGAATCATTTGACTTCGCTGAAACCATGTTTTGAACAGACCATTCTCAGTGTTAAGTTGCATGTATGCCTCACATAATGTGCAATTTAGCAAGAATAGTCTGTTCAAAACATGATTATAAGCTTAAATGCCACATACTGCTGAATGGTGCATTATGCTGCCTTACACGCAATTAATGAATTTTGGGGTGGGTCCAGCAGCGCATTGGATAGCACACGTGCATTTAGATCAACAGAGTCGAGTTCGATTCTTGTAGCCCCCGTAGGATAGATGTCCTTTGTACGCTGCTATTTTAGCCATTGTGTTGCAGGCTGTCTGTTCTATTGATTAATAAAATTTAAGATTAATGTTATTTAAGCTTTTTATTATAATCATTGTGCGTTGTGTCATTTTGAAAAATAAAGAAGATTATTTTAATATATTGTTATATGCTTTAGAAATATCGCCAAATAGTTTTTTGGTTTTGCAGTTGGTGAATTTTGCTCGCTAGTGGAGGTTTTTTAATGTGAAGTACATTTTTATTTCGTGCTAGGCCCATGGTGCTTAGATTGGGCTGCTCATATGACTGATAGTTTTTAGCCAACAGGGGCTTGAAGCATATCCAACTGAGACAATTCGAACTCAGATCGATTGTGAATATCTCGTCTCGTTCTCAACTGACTTGGCTGAACGCTGAATAAAATTCACTCTGCTTGAAATTTTAATGGTTTTTACCTGAATTAAGTGATGAACTTGCAAATACTATACTATATTCGTTTTATTGAGAAAAATACATTCTGACAATAACGCAGAAAATGTTAACATGAGTGATAAAGAATAATTGAAGTTAAAAGTACGTTTAGTACTTTAGTTAGTCTTAAATAAGCTAGTATATATTTTTATATAACGATCGTGGAATAAATTGGGAGTTGTCCTTAAGTGGGAGGGTGAAGTTGTGTGTTCTAGGTCTTAATTGGTGAGAGGATGGGGTCGGAGAGGAGGTAGGAGTTGGTGAAGTACGTGTTTGGGGTTGTTTTTTCTTTAGCACATGCAATTCTGGATGCTGTAGTTTGTTATAGTTAGATTAAAAGGAAAGTTTATTATTACCTGCGAATAATTTTTAAGTGGTAAAAGCATAAGTAGTGTGCGTGATGATGACAGTGCAGTTACTTGCTTGATTATTGCACATTCATTGTCATTCAACCTATTCAAAACCATCTTCTTAATTAATCATCGAATTTATATTTGGTTGTGTGAATAAATAGCCGTAATATTAGTACTTTCTTAGTAACTTTTTGCGAATATCTACCATACTAAAAAGTTAAAAGAGCTCTGACAATGTAGAACTAGGTTGCATTTAAACATGAACAGGACACATGTCAAGTATGATTATTGCAAGTCATCACAATTGAAGAAAATTGACATTTAATAGCTGCTCTACATTAAAAGTTAATGAAGCATGATAATTTGGAGCTGAGTTTGTGTGGACGTGAACCCAAAATGTAGGTTTTAAAAATTAGTCAGCACAGTATGCAAGAATGTCAATTCCTTAGCTGCTCTGTTTTCCAGTATATATGACAGTCCGCAGACCCGTTATAAGCGCTTATACCAGTGTCATGGTCAATCTGTAATTGAGTTTCATGTAGACAATAACCATCTGGAGTGTATTCACGGCATTTGCCATGCACCATTTTTGATGCCATTAGCTCAGGTGCCTTCATAAATATATGATGTTGACAGGTGTCTGAGAACAATATAACCGATGAATTGAAGGACATTAAGACGTCCTCTTCATCTGCTGAATCTGTTCTATCAACGCCTGCAACAACGACCACCATGACTTTGACCCCGACATCACGGAACTGTTTACCGCAGGATGAAGCCAATCAGTTGAAACGTGAAGCAGAAACTTTTGCGGATTCAACTCGGTCAAATAATTCTACAGAAAGCCAGATGTAATACTAATTGGTTTTTCTATAGATGTTAATGCAGATTTAATGACTTGAGTACACTCCTTGAATATTGACACCAGTAACACGTCATATAGCTGTCTTTCAGAGCCACTTAATTAAATTATGCGCATATGATGGGTTTATAGCTGAACTAAATATTTGATCCATGTCCCTGACCCAGTTTATCAGAAATCTGTTATAAGGTAGCTGGATATTATGTACTCAGTGTATGATATTGAGTTGCTTTAATATAGGACATGAAACGCCTCAAACTGAAAAATGAAGACACTGAAGACAGAGGAAAGTTGAAGAGGAGAATCCGAGTGGCTGACCCTCTGTAGAGAGGGATTAATTCAAGCCTGAAGGAAAAGAAGAAGACATTTGACTTCAGAGTGTAGACTGTAGTGCTTGCAAATATTGCCACTAAGCTGTCACTAGGATATAATAGAACGCTATACAGTAAATTTTATTACTTTTAAAGATGGTCAAAGGTGGCAATGTAGGATGTCAACTTGTCACGCATGAAGAAATTCTTAAGAGTTTATTGTGGATGAAAATGTTGCATGTTTTCGACCACTTGGTTGATAACTTGATATACAACATTATGACCATGCCTAGCTATTCATTAGTTTAGGTGACGTGGAATTTTATTGTTATGTTTGCATCAATACACTTGTGGTGATAGGTTGCCAAGTTGTGTGTTGTCATGACTACAAAACATATCCTTCAGCTACAAGGGTTGCTTTGTTTGTACTATATTAAGTTTTATCTAGATAAGAGAAAGTGCTTTAGACTAGCTGCAGTTGGCTATGGTGTCAAGTGCTTCTGAATTGGTTTCATGGTCACCACAGAGCAGAAGTCAATGACCTGTCTTGAATCTTGATTGCCTCGTCTGATATGAAATCTAGTTCAAACCTAATGAACTGGTACTTTTAAATTTTGTATATTGCTGGCTGAAAGTCAAGCAGAAATTTCAAATTGAACTTGCATTAAAGTTTGATTCCTGGCACTGATTAAAATGGAGCTATGCCAACCATTTCTGAATTGGTTTCATGGGGGCCCGGTAGAGTAGTGGTTAACACGCTGGCCAAGAGAGCGAGAGGTAGTGAGTTCGAGCCCCCGTTGGGCGGATTTGCTTTGTAGGCTGCTATTAGCGCCGTGTAATTACAAAGCTGTCTGTTCAGTTGGTGTAGTTAAGATTTGTGTATTCTGTGATCTTCGTTCTTGTGAATTGTTTAAATTGCATAAGTGTACATTGTAACCGGTTGCGGTGTGTCAACCGGATTGTTAATAAAGAGAATATTATTATTATTATTTCAAAGTTAACAGTTGAGTGTTGTAACCACAGACTACCCCTTTCAAAATTGTATTTGTGCACTGTTCTATATTTTAGAAATTTTCCGAGATCATACAATAATATCGTTAACATATGCTACATGGATTCCATGTTTCATAGGGCACTCTGGTTTCAAAGCACATTTTTCGTGAAACTAAGAAACCATTGCTGGACAAGTGTGGCATAAGTTAGGCCAACAATTCACATGTGTGTTATACTGAGTCAGACAGAAAAGACGATTGATCAAGAAGATTGATATGATATAGATGAGAGAACACAGTGCGAGGGCTTAGAAGCAAAGGTGCATAAGTACCATTTTTATCGAAAATGAGTTCTTGGTATCAAAATTTTCAGAATTTTAAGCTCTTTCTTCTGGTAAAAGCAGATAATAAACAACGCAAACCATCATGTCGCAAATCACGTTTAAATAATTCGCATCTTCTGGACTGTCTAATTTTCGACAGGCAGAAGTGCATATCTGAGTTGTGTACTACTACGCGCAACTTCGCCATTGTTGCACGGTGACATCTTAACAGGCAGAAGTGCATATCTCGATCATGTGAACTTCTGCCTGTATGTCAATAGTTATTGGTTCGCTTGTGCATTAACAGCAAAACTTCACAATTGCATTTAATTTGCATGTCTACTTTTGAATGTAAATGCCTTAATCGTTTTCATACGTAGCCTAATTTCGGCTAGACTTACATGACTAAAGATAATTATGAACTTTGCTGCTATTAACTGTGACCGTAAGCTTAGGTTACATAAAGACAGTCAGACAGAGGTTATGTACATCTGCGTGATAGCGTGCACATAGATAATCTTGCTTGTATTTTCAGTGTTTCAAAATACCAAAAATGATTTTATCTGGCTGAACAGCCAGTGGGTATAGCATGTTTGTACTTTTCAAATAATTATTCTAGCTATGGGGTAGCTATGGGGCTATCTTGTTAGTCTAGTTTAATATCTTTGGAAAGTTATGATATTTATCCCACTCTCTATTTTCAAATAATGGCTGATCAACCTTCAATGAAAGGGTGTTATCCAGCCAGCACGTTTTAGAGATAACACTTTTAAAGAGCCAATAATATAAGGCAAATGGTAATATATTCTATTATAAATGCCTAAAATATGATAAAATGCCAAATGGACTCATTTGGATATAGAAGAGGCTTAGGCCTATTAATTTACCTAGCCAAAATGAACTCTTAATGATGGACAATTAGTTAGTGTGATGAAATACCAGGTGGGTTGACATTTGTAAAAGATTCCAAATTAATCTTTTTAGACTGCAGCAAATAAAAATACGACAAACTGCATAAGAGAAGTCCTTCAAAAGATAAGAAAGGAAAGAAACCTAATCCAGTCTTGGATACCGCTGAAAATCCTTCATCCAGTCCAGTCTGGGATATCACTGAAAATCCTTCATCCAGTCCAGTCTGGGATATCACTCACGATCCTTCATCCAGTTCAATCTTAGATATCACTGACAATATTATTATCATCCAGTCCAGTCTTGGATAACACTGCCAATCCTTCATCCTGTCCAGTCTTGGATAACACTGACAATCCTTCATCCAGTCCAGTCATTGATATCACTGACAATCCATTATCCAGTCCAGTCTTGGATAACACTGACAATCCTTCATCCAGTCCAGTCATTGATATCACTGACAATCCATCATCCAGTCCTGTCTTGGATAACACTGACAATCCTTCATCCTGTCCAGGCTGGGATATCGTCGACAATCCATCATCCAGTCCAGTCTCGGATATCACTGACAATCCATCCAGTCTAGTCCTGGATATAACTGACAATCGTAATCTCGAGACTTCTACAGCGCCCACAAAAGTCAAGTCGCGGGAACCAGCTTATCTTTCATCCAGTCCAGTCTCGGATATTGCTTATGATCCTTCGTCCAAAGCAGTCTTTAATATCACTGAGAATCTTTCATCGGCTCAAATTTTGTCTAAGATTATCAAGTGATCAAGCATAGACTTTCCTTATTATATAATTATGCATTATAATAAGGAGATAAAATGCATAATGTTAAAATTAGCTTTAGCTTTAATAATAATTTATGTAAACAGTTGATAAAAATAATTACTTTTAGTTTTAACTCAGTTATTGTTCATAGTTCGCAGTTCCCTTTCAAATGCCACAATTGCCAGTTTGCCATAAATGCATAAATACAACACGGACTATAAGGTAAATGTTTACAATTCCATGATTTTTCTGTTAAATATGCTTTTGCAGGCAAAGGTGCATTCTATTGACAGGCAAAAGTTCGCATCTCTTTGCTTTTGCAGGCAAAGGTGCATTCTATTGACAGGCAAAAGTTCACATATCCTTTCCCTTACAGGCAAAGGTGCATATCTTGCAACTTTTCGACAGTGTCTGTTATAAAAACATTTTTTCCAAATTAATTTATTACCGCAGTCCTACAATTTTACATTCATGTTGTAGAGCACTGTCTACAGATATTTAAAATGTTTTTACATTTCTGTTGCTGCCAATTGTTGAATTATGCAAGAGGCGCAAACTTTCGAATTGGAATATCTCTTAATGCTGAAAACCTGAGATGTGCACCTTTGCTTCTAAGCCCTCGAGTGTTCATTTTGAGTGAATTTACTGTAGTAACCTACTTCCTTGAAAATCGGATCATTTAACGTAATGTAATCAGTAATTAATATAGCACCTGTTGATTGTTGCACATGTGATTGCAGGCTGCGCATTGAGCATCTGGAGGTGGAGCTGCACAGACAGCAGCTGAAGGTGAAGCTGTATGAGTCAATGCTTCGGAAACACCGTCAGGACATGAAAGCTCTCCAACTGTCTATGCAGGCAAGTTTCATTTTCAAAGTCATATCTTATTTTCTAGCTTGAAATTATGAACAGTTTATCACTCGGAATTTAATTCAAACGGGTTGGCTTTATTGAAATTAAAATGCTGACAGGAATTTTCTTCATGACGTAAATTTGTTGATAATTTTGTTTTGTGAAGTAGCTTCTGGGACAAGAGACCTTCCAGAACAGGTGTAGCCTATAGCCTAGCATATGCTGGCAGAGGAGTCAGAAAGGAGAGAATGCTGTCGCAGTGTGCTAGCAATTCCTCCTTCTCTTACATTTATTTCATAGCCCGGCATCTGAATCGTCTTGTAAGTAATTTTAGCAATCGAATA
This sequence comes from Lumbricus terrestris, assembly GCA_949752735.1. Classification (NCBI taxonomy): domain Eukaryota; kingdom Metazoa; phylum Annelida; class Clitellata; order Crassiclitellata; family Lumbricidae; genus Lumbricus; species Lumbricus terrestris. Next base: position 32,465,575 of record OX457047.1, read on the forward strand.
GAGTGGGGGAATTGCAAATTTTGTGTGAGTAAATAGCAGAAAGGAAGGAGCAGGTGGTAAGGACTTCTTTGTAACATGAACTTGAGTACTTCTGTATAGTTATCTGGATGAGAAGCTATATAAATGCTCAGAATCAATGACAACATGGATCTTCCAATGCGCTGCATGAATTTCTTCATTAATCTTATCTACTTCGGAGCAAGACCCATTTGAGACTTAAGGACCAAAATCAGGACTTTGTTCTAAGATTACACAACAATGCCCTATGGAGTATTGCTAGTAATTGCCATGGATTCCCTTTAGAATAGATCTACTTACAGGAATCAATGTGTATTTTTATCACATGCTTTGTGGAGTTATAAACTCAGTTGATGTCCCCCCCCCAATCACATACAATTAATGAAAATTGCCTTTCCAGATTGTTGTTCTCTATAAATTTCTAAATGTTAGTATTATTAATTCAGGTGTTTCAGCCTATTGTAATTATATACCCTCCTCTCCTCTTTACGTTTTGTGCAATAAAGATTATTAATTTTCTTGTGCTATTCTGGATGTTATTATTGTTTGCACTTTATATTTAGCTGAAAGTTTTCAATTTGTAGGCAGCTGTTTATTATAATGAATCAAGGTGAGGATCATTTGTGAACTTTGTGGACGGGAGGCTTTGGTCAGTGTGAGTCTGCTTTCAATGTGTTTTGTCACAGCCAGAGGACTTCTGCACAGCTGCTCTACAGTCAAACTTGTCTATCATGAATACACTACTAAATGCAAAACTAAATGTTTGATAATAAATTTTACATGATGACACCTTAATGAGGAGCTTATGAGACATGTTGGGCATTATTTCTGCTGCTACTTAGCCTGGGGTTTGAAGTGTGCTATTTTGAATTGGTTTCATTACCTTCAGAACTGGAATTCTGTTTTTTTAACTTTACCTCACTGTGGTAGGAAAGAGAACATAATTGTGTGAAATAATGATTGCTTATAAATACAGGCAATGGAGACAATGTCCTCTAGAGGATTGTCAGTATAATTTTGTTCCAAAAATATAGTGACAATCAATGCTAAGAATTTCAGGGATGGGAGAGGTGTTAAGTGATTACATAGCCTGTCTGTTGTAAATGCTGGACAGTAAGATGCAATTGTTTAGTGATAGAATGAAAATTACATGCAGATTTGACTGTAGCAATTTGTCCTCTGACGTTCCTTTTGTCTTGAAGACATGTTTGACAATGACTCATGGTTTTGGAATTATAAGTATTATAGTGGTGGCAGCCAATTTATTTAAGACTTCTGGTGATTGGAGGAGTTCTTTCTTTGATAAATATCCATTGCAACTACCGTATAATTATTGTCCTTCATTGACAAGAAATTTTTTGCTGCAATGTTCTATGTTTTCTGTGATATCTGCTGTAATTTCTGTGCCAACTCAAGTTACAAAATTGGATTAAGTACTCTATTGTGAGGTTATTTTGTTCTATTAGTATTGAAAAATATAACAATTTTTTCATTTCTGTTAGCGCTTTTAAAGGGTCCTGTTGTGTACTTTGTGAAGTTCAGATACATGCACCATTGTGATGTTGTAAATGAGCATTATGATTTGTTGATTGTGAGTCCATTTTCATAAATTGGGATAGTAATTTAAATAATAAGTAAATAATAAATAAATAATAAGTAAATTACCCAGTAATTTCATACATACTATTCTGTAGCTGGAGTTTCATGGGATGAAATGGCCCACAGCAAATGAAATGGGTTCTAGCTTTTGGTATAGTGAATGGACTGCGGAAACCCTTGATATCATGGAAAATATGCAAATGGATGATGTGTCTGTATTTATAAGCCGAAGAGATCCATTTTGGTGGTGGTGGAGAGATTGCTGTAAAGCTTGATGTTGTTCTTCTCAGTTATCACAAAATTATTGTCTGTTGTGTTGCACGGAAGCTCTATGCTGGTGTTGCTGCTGCACTGATATCTGTTAATTTCTTAATTATGCTTTCATATATGAGGTTCACCTATTATGTGTTTTGAATCATTGGCTCTAAATTATTGAATCTGCTCTTGATACCAAGGTACGTTATGAAGTCACTAAATTCTAACCTGTGCTTGTACTATTTATCATTCACTATTTGTCTGGCACTGCATTGCAGTTACGATGTATTGCTTACTTTTTGACATTTTGAAATTTGAATACCGTAGCTAGGGAATGCAGCATTAGGTGTAGGTTCACTGCCAGACCTGAAGCCATTTGTTTTTTTATATTTCTGAATTTTATCATACATTTATGACTACATTATAAATTTATTATAATTTTACAACTTAAGGTTGTTTAGCTTGTTACTGTTTAATGACGCTGTCATGTCAGAGATGATTAGTGCTGCCCTCCTCCACTATTCAGGCTTGGGACTGGCACTGGTGGAGTACAACCAGTAGCAGAGTTCTTAAGCAGAAATGACCTGAAATGCATGACAGTTTGCAAAGAAGAACTATTCAACCTTAGAAAGGATGTTTATTAATGAAACCTTCCTAATGTTCTTAAGTTGAAATAGTTTTGTCTTTGCAAAGTGTCAGTGCATTTCAGGTTATTTCTGTTTGTTGAATTCAGTGTAATTCAGAGTTCAAACCATTTGAAGTGAAGTGCTTGGAAATCCATAATGTCGAAAGTGATTATTATTATTGATCTGTTTGTTCATAGTCTTGAGCGTTACTGTGAACATCACACTCAAATTTAACATCATGCACTTGACTTGTAATTGTTGTCGGTATGAATGGCTTTATACGAGGTATATTGTTCAAGGTATGCACACATGTATCACCTTGTCACCTTGTGCTGTCGACTCGTAGAGTTCTAGTGATCGTCCTGACACACATTCTCCATTGTTCTCTGTTCGCAGACAAGTCCCTCAGTTCTTCCAAATTCATGCCAGTTATGTCGTGTATCTCGTCCATCCATTTCATCCTTGGTCTGCCGAGTCTTCTCCTTCCCTCACCGCAAGCCAGCATCATTTCCTTCTCCAAACCATCAGATCGCATTACATTCCCGAAGAATCTTAGCTTCAATCTTGTCGCGAGTTGTTTTAACGACTCTTCGTTTTCCAATCCTATCTCCATTCACATGTATACCGGCATATATTATATTGTGTATGTGTGTATATATTATATATTACTAGCTGGGGTACCCGGCGTTGCCCGGGAAATTTAGGATTCGACCCGGCCTCAGCCCCACCACACCACGCCCCACCCCTTCAACCCCCACCCCACAACACCCCACAGCACTCCGACCTCCACCGGTACGCCACCCGTGAAATTACGGTTTTCGAGAAAAATTCCCCCCTGACCCCATCCCTCTCACCCGCACCCAACCCTCCCCACCCCCACCCCACCAAACCGACCCACCCCTACCTTCGCCTCCCCACCCCACCATCCTCCACCCCACAACGCCCCACCGACCTCCGACCTCCACAGGCACGCCACCCGTGAAATTAGGGTTTTCGGGAAAAATTCCCCCTGACCCCCACCCCTCTCACCCCAACACAACCCTCCCCCACCTACCCCACCCTCTCCCCCACCCACCCACCCCACCGATCCACCCCTACCTTCGCCTCCCCACCCCACCATCCCCCACCCCACAACGCCCCGCTGCACTCCGACCTCCTCAGGTAAGCCACCCGTGAAATTGGGGTTTCGGGGAAAATTCCCCCTCACCTCATCCCCTCCCCTCTCCTTCCCTCCACCCAACCCTCCCCCCACCCCCACCCTCTCCCCCACCTCATTCCACCACACCGACCTGCACCAGTACGCCACCCGTGAGGATCTTCGTGAAAAATACATCATTTGCGCTGGCCTTTTATATAATGACCATGCAAGCGTTTAAAAAGGTGTTTAAGAAACTGCCGTCTCAGTGTTTTCGGCCCCCACCCTGGCCCTCTTGGTGGTAGAGATTCGCCAACCACTGATCCGGGTGGTTCTGATGGCCCTCTATCTGGGTAAAAAAAATCATATAAATGGCTGGGTTTTTTTGAAGAAAAATTTGGGGGTTTCGCCCCCCATCCTGACCCCCATGGTGGCAGAGAATCGCCAACCCCTCGACTTTGTGTCTCCTGCCGAGACCTACACAGTAGTGAAGGTTTGGAGTGAAAAGCTCAAAAACTGTGGAAATGCATCCCGGACAAACAGACAGACAGACAGACAGACAGACACACGTTACAGAATCTTCTCTTTATTTATATAGATGTATATGATGTATAATACATATTGTGATATAAAGTATGATCCACTGCTCTCAAATAAACACTGAAATAATGGTAACTGTGTGAATAGGCGCTATATAAGTGAAGGAAACTCATCAATTGTAGAAAATTTTTAATTCAAAGCACCGGTAAGGGTCGTTGGGCAAATAAGTTAGATGACAGCTATTCATTGCTACAAAGGGCAAGGGTAGTCCTTGCAGGAGGAGGGCATTGCATTTCCGTTTGCTGGACCCACCCTGTGGAACTTCCTTCCCTTCTTGGACTCGTTGTCCGGTTAACCATATAATTGTATTCAACATATCGTTTGGTTGTTTTGGAGTGTGGAGATCGGCTGCAGGAAACACAAGTATACCCGCATGCAGATTTGCACTGAGGTCGCGAATGTAATACCGGATATTCCCGGCGGCCGTTTCTAGGCAACACATGTAAGTGAGAAGAACAAGCAGCTGACAGCATGGGATACCAGCATGCGGCTGGTCTTATGTCAACATTGACTCATCATCGGTACCTGGGAGGAGGCAGGAGACGGAGGAGGAAGAGGAGACGGGCTGACCTAATTTATCTTATTGATGAGCACTGCTGAACCTCCCTTCATCCATCTGACCTTTTCATGGTGTATCAAGTTATTAATTTGCAGCTGTGAGATACATAAATTTAGTTGAGGCCACGATGTCCTAAGCAGTAGAACACATGTTACTACTAGTTCACCTGCTTAGAATGGCCCTTCCACAATCAGATTACTCCCCAAAAATCAAAGGATTATAAGGTAATGTTGCCTTTGCAAATATTTACATACACTTATTAATTTCCCACGTGAAATATATGCAGACCTGTCCAAGGGGAGACACTTTGAAGTATTACCTGTAGCTTCATCCCCTGGTGATTGATGGCTAGTCGAGTACCTGTTCAGTATGGATTCAAGTACCCATGTCATATTTTACCAGACTTATGAAACTACACTGGCTTTAACAATGCACTGGCAACGGGCCAATTATAGTACATGCAATGCATTGTATTGAAGTATTTACATGAAAGCTCTATGCTGGTTTTTTGTGGTTGGGATCAAAATGAATTGTGATTGCCAGGTCGTAGTGTGCTAAAAAATCTACAATCTGAATGTGGTGCTGAAGATGACTTTGGTGAACTGTAAAGTTGAAAATAGTAATATTTGTTTGTTCCTGCTATGCTAGAACTGCACATCGATAATTTGATATAACTGAATGTTGTCCATCTAAATGATTATAACAGTTGTTTTGTTACTCGTGCTGGCTATGCAAAACGCTCTTTGTATTGCATTAGTTTGGGATGTATTTCGTATATCCTTTTGTGTGGTTAATTTGTCGCTACTTGTGTGTATTGCAGCTGTTTAAGCTTGAGTGTTGGATGAATCATTCGAAACCAGTTGCCTAGGAAGCTCACCCTTGAGCCACATTGGGTTAGTTATTGGGTTGGGGACCTCAAGCAAATTCCTCCCCTTAATCCTTCACTTACAATTGCTCAGTTCTGCTTGATAGATGTTCAGTAATAATTTAGTAATATAACTAAATTAAAATGATTGTTAATCTGTTGAATGTAGGATCAAAAGGACGCTTATGAGGAACAAATTAATGCACTACAGAAGCAACTGCTGCGATTCCAAGAACAAAAGGTAACTTATCATGTCACCGTGGTATTGTATACTAGTAACTGTCATCGCTAGATTGACATAGCACAATGTGCAAATGATTTTCTATTGCACAGTGCTCAGGAAGTTGCTTGTTGGTATTATGCTTGGTGTGTTAAGGAAGAATGAAGCAGGGATTAGGATGGTTCAGGGAAGGCCACAACAGGCGGCTGCATAAGAAAGATTGTAGTAGAAAGTTTTGTGTCGCAACTAATACTGATGCTTTATTCTTTCTCTTATTTTATGTTTACTACTGTTTGACTGATTTTGATTTATTAGCTGTTCATTTGCCAACGTTGTGCTTATCACTCAGAGAGTTACTAATTTAAGTTAGTTTTACCTTCTAGGCTGCATATATCACTTATTTGTGGAATTAGTATGGCCTGCATTTACCAACTCCTTATATCTGATCTTTGTGTAAGAAGCTGGCTACATGTGTATAAATGTATTTTTTGATTTGATAAATTAACAGAATGGTTTTCTCTTTGTATTTTCACTTTTATTATCAGTGTTTCCTGTTCTGAACTTTTATATAATTAATGACTCTTGCTCTCCTAAATGATAGGTTTCTCTTTTCGTACTGGTTTTGTGCTACTAGGGTTGTTGTGTAACTGTTGAGCAGATGGACACTGCGACTGAGTACATAAATGTGGAGAATTGGACAGCTTCTGATGCATCAAAGCAACCAGCTGGCCAGAGCGTTGGAGCCACCCCTTCAGAGAACAAAGTCCACAAAGAGATTTTGGTGTCGGGTGATGTTGATGTATCGCTAGAGTATCGCTTAGCCACGCTTCAGCAGGAGATCAGTAGCGAAGAAGAGGCGTTACGTTCGCTGAGGGGGGATCTGGCCAACAAGGATCATCATCTGAGGACACTCAGGATGACCCTAAAAGAGGTATGATCCGGTTATCAAGCTCAATCTCACATCACGATTCTTGTAGTTTTCTTTCTGCAAATATTTCCGTGAATTTGATCCTGATAATGAATAGTTTGATCTGCCGTGATCTCTCAAAACAAACACGCATGCGCCATTCTGAGCATCAAAATTCTACTTCGTTAGAGTTTTGTCTTAAAGGTTTTCTTTATTCTGATAATCTGGAACCTGAACACAATTTGATTTGATTGAGGCAGTGTGTAATTAATCAATGAATGTTTCAGCTTTATAATCCTTATGTGCCATGTGAATAATAAAGATACGATGTGGAGACGTGTAGCTGATGAGTAGCGATTGTCATCTTGGTGTAGTGCCGTTGGTCTGAGCCATATGTACACATCAGCCAGACCTAGAGCTGACCAATCATGTTAACAATGGCCAGTCAAGTGTGAACTGTATATTATAGCATATGTATGCAGATATATCACACATATCAGTTGTGGTTCACCAACGTTGAAACCTTTCACTTCACTGACAGCTGCAGGAGCTGACTTTTAAAAACATATAATTTATACCTAGTAAGTGGACACTTTCTAATTTGACTGCGATTTAGCTATATAGTTTTGACTGACGCTTAATTGGTTGTTTTTCGTTTTTAAGTTGTCCAGCTGCAACTGTGAGCTTCTGGAGAAGAACTTAGAGCTCGAAGGTCTTCTACATCGAAGACGAATTCATTCAGCGGGTGCAATCAGAGTGGATGTGGTTGAAAATCGACTTCTAAAGGAGATTGCCAGCTGCGTTTCCGAGCTGAACTCAATAGCCACGGCTCTGATGGCTTTAGCCAGTGGACGCGATCCTCTTCCAGCCTTTCTGCTTCATGGTTGTGATGATGGTAAGCTGAAGTACACAGGCAGCCATGTCATCCTAATTCTCTGCTGCTCAGCGAGTTGTAAATGTTATCATGTGGACAAAAGCAGTTTTATAGCTTCGTTAAAACTAACTTCAGTACAATGATGTGAATGTTTATTTTAGGGATGTTAATATCGGTTTCTATTAAAAACCAATTATCGGTTTGTAAAATTCGGTTTTAAACCGGTTGTAGGTTTTTAATTGTCTCTCGGAAATATAGTATAATTCAATTTAATCTATGCGAGCTGTTATGTAACACAATCCAGCATCAACGACGTTTTTTTAATTTTCTAATTAGATATTCAAAATTAACATAATTTACACTGTATGTTTCTAATAAATCTTCATGATTTCAAGATAAATAAAAGATATTCGTAATAAACACGTGTTTTTACAACAAAAAAGGAACTTCCTGAACATAGCGATTTCCAACCATGCTGCTCGTCAACAACCACCATGCTTTCCAGTTATCATTTAACATCCCTAGTTTAATTGTCGTGTTACCCAATAGTTATGTGCGGAATAGTCAGAATGTTAATGTACCTTTACATTGTTATGTGAGAAAATAGCCCAAAAACATGAATATGTTGTTGTGTGAGAAAGTAGCCCAACAACATGAATAGTCTAAATGTTAATGTACCTTTACATTGTTTGACATTGTTATGTGGGAAAGTAGCCCAACAAATACTGATCAGGCGATCAATGAATGATGTGGTGCTAAAATTAAGGTGTGCTGTATTTATTGTCTGAATGATGGAATGATTAAATAGAAAATTATTCAGTAAATCATGATTAATTGATTAATTTGGTGTTTGTTTTATTTATTTATTTCCAACTCTTATTATGATCACAGCGACAGTCAATCGGATTCGGAATATGAGTGTTTGTTGAGAGCAAACAAGATGGAGTTATGAAGGCGCCTAGAGTTAAGCACTCTTGACTCGTAATTTTAATGATAATGGAAAGTTGACAGTATGAGCCTTTTGTGGTGTGGCATCACAGTATATGACAGGTTGAGCAGATGAAAGCTTATTATCCCACCATTGCCACGGACCTTGACTCAGTTGACTTTTGCTGAGTTATATTCTGTTTGAGTGGAGATGTAATGAACCGTGGTATGATTTCTTTTCTGTGATCAGGTTTTGGTCAAATCAACACGGTGACTGGAAATGGTGCAGATACTGTGACGTCAAAACTTGACAAAGCTTCCGAGCTGCAAAAACAGATTGGCGAACTTCGAGAACTGGTCATGCAACGAATTCTTTCAAACCACTACAAAGTTGCGTCTGACTACGCACCAAAGCCAACGTCTTAGCCTTGCAGATACTCTTGGAACTGCTATTATTATTCTTGTTGTCGGTGTGTGTGTGTGAAAGAAAAAGACTTTCTTGCACTGGTTTCATTTTCTTCTGAGTGGATCAGTTGAGTATTATTGTCTCCATTTTTAGCACTTCAACATTCAAAACGTTTATGTTACTCAACTGACTTGAGTTGGATGGTACAATACGGGTGTTGGTTTTTATACTGAAGGCAATGTCTGCAGTCTAATGTTCAATATTTTCAACAGCACAATTGGTGACTTACCGTAGTTGAATTTTACGACGCACATTTTGTAAGTGTGGCATTAGTTGCATTTATAAATTCCATATGATGTCACTGTCACACTTTTGTTATTTGAATCCGAGTCAGTAAGCAGCATTTTTTAACAAGCTGTCAAAAGTATTGAGAAAAAAATATATGCGACTCTTTATTGCACAGTATTATTTAAATTTGCACGATTTGTCGGATAGTATTATTGCACAACTTTGAGCCTGCTGAGGTGAAAACCGTTAAATGATTTTATGCAGGTAGTAGTTTACTGATGGTAAATTGTGATGGCATATCAAGTTTTACAGTCCAGTCGATCAGCCTTGTTACAGAATAATTTCACCATGCAGTGAAAGGCTGTGTTTTTGTCATCATGGCTAAATGCTTGTTGGGTGATTCGTTCGGAGCCTGCCCATCATTGTGGTTATGGTCAATGTTGCAGTGGTTTCAGTCATGAATTTCATGTGCATTTGAGATCTTTTGAGAAGCATTATTTTACATTATGTGTAAACTGCAGAAGATAGCACTTCCTTGCGTCGTAGTTTGATGCTTTGGTCTGACTGACCCGGTGAAAACGTGTAGTCTGTTCATTTTGGCTTTTAACAATGTCAGATTATGTAGTGCAACTTTTAAAGTTTCTTTTCTAAGGCTGACGTTTTTTCGTCGTTATAAATAGGTTTATTGTGCAATGTGACACTGGAGTGTGGCTCCTGTTACTGTCACTGTCAAAGAGTTCTAGAGTTCACTTGGTGCTGAATTGTGCTACAGTCATGTGCTGAATAGTCATCGTGTTTGTGTGTCGTCTTATTGATGCAATGCATAATATTGCAGAGTTGGAAGCCTGTGCAAGTTGTGTGATGTGTCTGCAAATTGCAGAATTGTATGTACAATGTACAGAGATACTTGGCAATGTTAGCATAGCACTTGTATGTACCATTGCATCCAGGAGTTTCTTACTGATCTACACAAGTGCAATTCAAAGCCAATTTGACAGCTATTTGTGGTTTGTTTGTTTGTATGTGCATTTGTTATAGAGCCGCTTCAAGTGCACTACTCAGAGGCACTCCCGACTGCAGCACGGACACTGCATCGGAGTTTCATGCTGAAGCCTTGAGCAATTGCGAGTGAAGGACTTGCCCAAGGTCCTGACGCAGCGACAATGAACATACCCACTACATCACCGCGTCCCACAGTGCAGTGATGTACTGTGTAACCATGTTATTCAAGGCCGCACAATCAGAAGTTGCAATGTGGTCTACATTATTTGAGGAATCGACTTCCATTGTTCTCCATGGAGTTGTTTTTTGAGGTGGAAGTGTTTACCAGCTGGAAATTGGCATTTGTCAACCATAGGTTATGTGTTCATTCTTCTTCTGTGGTGCTGTAAATTATTTTATGTCTGACAGAATTTGGCAGCTGCTGTTATTGCTCTTATTATCGCTAAATATTCGCTTGGTTAGCCTGTAGCTCAGTTCCCTTCACATCGTTTTGTTATTTTTTAATTGAGTGCAACAATTATTGATCAGTTGGTGTGTTTTGTTATTGGATGTGGCTGACTTTCATAGATGTCTTCTGCAGCTGAATCAAGGGTCTGTCCATACATTACATACACTTGGGGGAAGAGGGGTCACGAGATTTAGGCAATTTGCGTACGGGCGCACACGAGGAGAAGGGGTCTCGGAAAAATGTGCGTACTTAAAATAAATGTCTAATTGTGATGTACACATTAGATTGTTCGTAACTCTGTGATTGTATAGTCCTCCAATGTTATATGACTGCATTAAATTTATATTCTGTTCAGATAATAAATCATGATGTCAGTTAACAAATTTTAGCAAACAAATATGATGTTTAATAAAAATAAATAGTAATCTATGGTAAAATGCATTTTTTCATAGATGACTTTTGCAAAATAGCCTTTTGTAAGGGAGGCAGAGAAGTTTTTTGTATGCACGCATAGTGGGTGGGAGGTTCAACAAAATGTGCGGGTGCGTATTGGGAGGGGTCCCAAATATTATTTTTTGCGTGTGTATGGATGGCCTCCAAGGCATTTGTCAAGATGTTACCACACATGATTGTCACGTTACATTACACAATGTGGTGTTGTCTTTTATTCAACGCTATACGTTCAGTGCAGTGTCGATGATATTGCTTTCCATGACTCTGGGTCTAGTCTATGAATTCAAAAATCTGTTTAATTAAATTGATTTTCTGTGCGGACTGTTGCAGGTAATATTGGCAGACCATTGCGAGAACCGGGGTTGTGTATCTGATGTTTACTATTGTTACCCTTACCGCCTTAATTCAAACCCAGTCGATGATGATGACCTCTTTGTACAGTAAGACCTCGCTTTACCCTGTGCTGTTGTGCCTGCTTGTTCTGTTGATTTTTCTATTTCACACCTTTACACCTACGACTTTTTGTTTGGCACTTCTTTTGTTTGAGTGAAAATGCTTCTGCTGTGTTGTATATAGCCTGGTGCTGAACAGCAGTGACTGGTTTTGTTTGCTGTGATATTACAGAAATACACATGAGGCGTTGCATGTTTATAAATAAATGTCAGATAGTGTTTTTTGTGTAACTTTTCACATTTTCTAGTTGCAATTGAAATGTGTTATTTTGTAACATTTTCTGTTTAATTCATTTTTGAATTAATACATGTGGAAAATTTTAAACTATTTTCATTTATCAAATCATTTGATTTGAAAAGGTTTAATTAATTCGTAAAAGTCATATCATTTTGGTGGTAAATTATTTTTAAGTTTACTGTCTCAGCATGTGTGGTGATTTGAAAGTCTGGAAGTAATATATTCAAACAATTGTGTATTTTTACTAGACATTTAAAAACTGGACATTTTGTAACAGAGAATTCGAGTTGTCTAGTTGTCTCTGTACTAGATGTGGTGGATAAGTTGTCCTATCTCACAAAGTACAAAAGGTTAACACTTTAATTAATTATGAGCGTGTGCTAAAAGCAAGTGTGGAAATCAACGATGCTCATCTTAAAAGTGTTAAACAGACTTAGGTAATTCTAGTTTTTTCGAGTTATGCTTTGGCATTCATTCACTCATTCGTTCACTCACTCATTCATTCGTTCACTCATTCGTTCATTCATTCGTTCATTCATTCGTTCACTCATTCATTCAGAATAACAGCTGAGCAGTGCTACTCAAGATTTATACTCAGCTGCACTGTTTTTTTAAACGATAGAATTATTGATGATAAAAGTACTAAATATGTAAAATTGATGATTTTTATATCTTTTCAATTATCAGGTATTTCTGTTTTGATAGAACAGGCAAGCATTATGGTCATATGGGTACTAAACTTGGCAGAATGACATTTGACTTACCATAATTTTGTTATCTTTGTATCTTCAGTTCTGTTAAACTTCCCTTTTAGTATCAGATTCTGCACATGTATAAAAATGACAGCATTCGATTCGAAACGTTGGCATTGAATGCTTAGCAAAGATATGTTTGTATGTGCACTTGTTATAGCGCCCATTCAAGCACTCTACTCACAGGCGCTTCCGACTGCAGAGCGGACACTGCATCGGAGTTTCATGCCGAAGTGCTGAGCAGTTGCGAGTGAAGGACTTGCCCAAGGTCCCTACGTGACGACTTGAGGTGGATTCCGGCTTCAAGGCAAAGACTACACCACCACGGCCCACAGAATGGGCAGTCATTGCGAATGCGGGTCAAGATGTGGTAATAAAATGCACGACAACTCAGTATTTCATAGCATAACGATATGTGCCAAATATTCTGTGTGAAATACCTCTACATGTATTACTAGTTGTAGTTGTGACATTGAACGTGTGGAAGAAGCCTGATGCTTATTTGTTCTGCTGTGTGTAAAGTACTATTGATTGTAGATTCAAGCTGCTATTTGGCATTTCTGATGTGTGTGCTAGCGATTTAGAAGTGAAAAAGGTAATGAAGTACTGTTAATTAAATAATTGACGATATTTTGTTATCTGTTTCCCTGTTTCAAAATTTTGATTAGAGAAATTTAAAAAAATACTGATATCGCTATAGTAACTTGATCTGGTTACCACAGTTACTCTGTCGTTGGTCCAACAGCCTGGAATGGGCTTCCCATGACTATGCGACACCTCCCAAACTGGTTACCACCGGTTATCTCAGTTACACATTTCTGGCCTCCCGCAGAAATACTGAAATAGGACATCTCATTGCCTCTACTGGTATATTAAGGTTACCATACATGAATTATCAATTTAGTCAATTTTAGTTTGATTGATTTATGAATTTAGGAGCTGAAAAGACCACTGCTTTTACTTGTTCTGCCAGTCAAGATTGAAGAGTATTGCAAGAATTTTGTGTCAACTCTGACCTCTAGTGAAGTTGGCTGCAGAGAAAACACAACTGATGCAAATGCACCTAGTGAGATTCTTGTTTAAAAGGTGCCTATGAGAGAGAAGTCCTTGGAAGGTAAAACTGGAATCGGCTTCCCTTGACTATGCAACGCCTCCCAAGCTGTTCTCAATTTCACAAACTGTTGAAGACTGGTTTTTTCGCTTGATCTCGGCCGGGAGCGCTTCTGAGTAGATACATTGAAGGGGTGCTATCTAAATTCTGATTGATTGAATCCACCTCTAATGTTGAAGCCATTGTCGTAAACATCTAGAATTCTAGATCGCACACTGCTCAGTGCATAGATGCCCGTCTTCAAAATATCTTGCTCTTACTGTGGACTAGTTCGTACTCTGCACAGTAGCCTAGCTAGTGACAGTAACCTAGTGACCTACTCCGGTCAATTTATGAGAATTCATTTTGTCGGGACAATTCATTAGTAGCCCAAATATCGCGACGACGAAATTTTCAGTTGCGAGCGCATTGGAAGTAGCCCAGCTGGCACTTTTCGCGACGCTCTGGCGTATGAAGATATGTCTGTGTATGACAGTATGAAGAGTTAGTCACTCGTACTTTCTCTCTCACCTTCCTGTTCCCGTTGCGTTGATTTACAGCTTCTTTAATTAAACTTGATGGTGTATGGCACATCTCTGAAAGAGAGGCATGGCCGGATTGGCCCCTTGGATCCGCCTCTGAATGAGTATGATAAAGAGCTACTATTTAGGGCCTACATGTAGATGTCAATTTTTAGAATATAAAACTCTTGTGACGACAGTGACGTTACTTCTATTATGATACAATTCTACAATTAAATTAGTTCACTGAGAAAGCGAAATTAGGCCTATTGTGATGTCACTTCGATCAGGATACGGATCTACTATAATATAATTTCATTAATTTTTGAGAATACAAGACTACATTCCTCGTCCGTTGTAACGTCACTCCAGTGCCTAAAGTGTGGAAAAATAAGTGCCCGGACGCCCCTTACCTCTCCAAAAGAAGTGCCTGGACGACCCTTACCTTTCCAGTCTGTGCTCGCCAATAAGTGGCTGGACGGCGTTCAGATTTTAAAACAAGTGCATGGGCGCCGTTCATGACCGTCCAGGCACACTTTAAGCCCTGCGTCACTCTGATTATGATGCAATTTTATTATTTCATAAGTTCACTTCAAGAATAAAAACTTGTCCTATTGTGACGTCGCTTCGATAATGATACAAATGCGCTATTATAGAAGTACGTTTTGAGAATATAAACAAAGCCTATTGTGACGTCACTTCGATTATTATACAGATCTTTCAGTATATAGATGTTCATTTTCCGAATGTAAAACTGGGCCTTTTATGACGTCACTTCGATTTTTATACAATTCCACTGTTGAACAAGTTAACTGAGAAAACGAAATTAGGTCTGTGATGGCGTCATTTCGATTATGATACAGATCTAGGCCTACTACCATATTATTTCATTTTCATAATGCAAAACTGATTATGATACAAATCGATTCTGCATGAGTATTTAAAACAAGGTCCATTGTGACGTCACTTCGATCATGATACAAGCCTACTATTACAGAAGTTCATTTTGAGAATAAACTAGGCCTATTGTGACGTCACTTCGATTATGATACAGACCTACTATAATAGAAGCGTATAAACAAGGCCTATTGTGACGTCACTTCGATTATTACACAGATCTACTGTAATAATTATTGAAGTTCATTTTCGGAATCTAAAACGAGGCCTATAATTGTGACGTCACTACGATTTCAGTGCAAATCTAGTATTATATAAATTCACTGATAATTCGAAATTAGGCTTATTGTGACGTAACACAGATTATGACACATTATCGCTATCGTATAATTTCATTTTGAGATAACATAACTGTAGAGGTGAGCAAGAGACAAAACTAGGCCAAGTCGATCGTAGCCCACGACTCGATTGACTGCGGGGTATAATATTTAGTTCAAGATAATTATGTCTGTATGTATGAAGATACGTCTGTGTATGAAGATAGGGTTCGATTGACTGATAAGAAGACTCTTGGCACAATATTATGTTTGTTGAGCACATTTTAGACCTATATACCTGTAATACACCAATCATGGTTAGGGCTAGAGCTAACATAACGGCGAGTTGTAGGTTAATTAATTGTCCAGCCGAGTGCCATGTGATAATTCAGGGAGGTCGATCTCCGCATAACATAGCCTAATGCGTGTATGTACGTGTGTGTCTGTGTGTGCTTGTGTGCGTGTGTGTGTACGGTGGTAGGCTACTCTGATTGGTGATGTTGGTCGCTTGGTGGCGCATATGCTAATCAGGATAATAATTATGATAGCTTGAAGCGTTCGGTTTTCAGTCGCAATTGGAACGCTTCAGAGGAGAAAGCAGACGACAGGTGAAATTAGCAGACGAGATAGGAAGATGAGAAAGCAGAGAGAAATAATTAGGCAGCCAGGTCAGATTAATTATTGTGCAAATATAATATTTGTAGGACTATAATATTTGAAATATTGGGTCTATCGTCTATACATGTGAGTTAGAACAGACAAGGCTGCTGTATATATATATTGTGGCGAAATTCGCCTGAGCCGCCTCCGCGGTCTTGTTTACGCCGTCGATTGGCTTCGTGGGCGGTCGATTCGCGTCGTCGTTCGCTCGTGCCTAGAGGTCCCCTCCCCTCCTCCCTTGCCTCCTCGCACCTGGCGGATCTTTTGGCGCGAAGTCCCCCCTGTAGTGCGCATGCGCGGATCTTTTGGCGCGAAGTCCCCCCTGTAGGGCGCATGCGCGGATCTTTTGGCGCGAAGTCCCCTTGCCTCTTCCCTTGCCTCCTCGCACCTGTCGGACCTCTGACGTAGGTCCCCCTGTGGTGCGCATGCGCGGATCTTTTGGCGCGAAGTCCCCCCTGTAGTGCGCATGCGCGGATCTTTTGGCGCGAAGTCCCCCCTGTAGTGCGCATGCGCGGATCTTTTGGCGCGAAGTCCCCCCTGTAGTGCGCATGCGCGGATCTTTGCCCGCCAGGTCCCCTCGCACCTGTCCGGACCTCTGACGTCGGACCCCCTGTAGTGCGCATGCGCGGATCTTTTGGCGCCAAGTCCCCTGTCCCCTTGGACACGTATAAATAGGACCGCTGCCCGCGTGCATGAGCTGAGTTGTCACCGGGAAGTCTGCGGGAGCTCCGTCCGTATTAGAAGTCCAGCTCAGTTCCGGAGTTGTGCCCGAGTTCGTCAGTCGTTGAGCGAGTCGCCGAGTCGTCCGTCGCTGGGAATCGGTCGTTGGGGCTCGGCGTTGCCGCCGCCGCCGAACGTCGCTGCCGCTGCCGTGTAGTTTCCGTGTTCGACGCAGTGTGGCGCCCCCGTTGTCAGCCATTGCTGTGGGAGCTGCCGTTGGGTACATGACCGTCCGCTGCTGGGGAACGATAGTTCGCGGTATATCACGTGCATGCCTGCTGCTGACGTGTGGAGTTGTGATTGACAATATATCGTCTGAAAACGTCTGTTGTCTTCGTGTCTTCGTGCGGTCGACGAACACTGTTAAGCCCTTCGAAAGACGACGGAGGCCGGACTTGCGCCCACCTGGAGCGACACGCAAGCCTTACCACCTGGTGGGAGAGATCGTCATCCACTCTCCCGTCAGCCGCTAGAGGGCGCGGGCGGTTTCCGTTACACTGGTACCAGAAGTGGGGTACGCAGTTGTTCCAGCCGACGAATAGACGAGTCTACCGAAGATGATGGACGACGACGAGGTAACGTTCCGGCAGCCGAGACTTTTCGAGTTCAGCACGCCTGCTGATGTCTCTCCGCCTGCTGTGGGAAGAACGACGACGGAGAAGCAGCCGAGCCGTGGCCGACTGATCGAGCTCATTTCCGACGATGGTGAGGAGCTGGTGGAGACGAGTCCCCGTGTGAAGACGGAGACAACGGATTCGTCGAAGGAGTTGTTGGAGAACTTCGGAAGTCTCCTGCGGAACCGACCGACGCCAATGAAGCCGGGTCGATTCGACGGGACTGGGTCCCTGGAATCCTTTCTAGTACAATTCGAGGTATGCGCTCGTCACAATCGATGGACAGACGCGGACAAAGTGGATCATCTACGCTGCGCGCTAGAGAAGGCTGCGACGCAACTTCTTTGGGATTTCGGCGCGCAAGCTGACGTAAGTTACGCCCAACTGGTGGAGCGTCTCCGACAGAGATATGGGACGGACGGACAAGCTGAGACGTTCCGTAGTCAACTGTATTTTCGACGTCAAGGGGCCGGAGAAAGTTTGAGCGACTTATTACACGAGATTCGCAGACTCGTTGTATTGGCCTATCCTGTCCCGTCCAACGAGACGACGCAGATTATCGCAAGAGACTCGTTCCTGGAAGCTTTGCGAGACAGGGAACTTTCGTTGAAAGTCAGGGAGCGTGAGCCGAAGACTCTGGATGAGGCTTATCGGACCGCTCTACGCTTAGAGGCCTACCAGAGAGCCTCTGAGAACGACGATCATCGGAGACCGTCGAACCGTGTCCGTGGAACGCAAGAAGTCGAGCCGACCGACCAGCTCCAGTCGACCCTGGACCGCTTCTTGACGACACAGCGTGACGATCAGCGTCGTTGGCAGCGAGAAATGGAACGGAAGATGGACGAACAGTTCCGGGAGCTACGGAACCAGTCTACGATCGACGACGATGGATCGAGACGAGATCAACGGCCTGGGGACCGCCGATTGGGAGATCGCCAGCCGGAGACTACGAGGAGAACCGTGACCTGTTATGGATGCGGTAGAGCCGGTCACGTGGTCCGAGATTGCCGTCAGCCGCGCCGTTTCCGGAACCGGCCGAGTGACGAGGAAACGACAGGAGGAGACGCACCTGCGCCATCGACATCCGTGGTGGTGAACCACACGACACGTCCGAAGCTGCCCGACCGCGCCAGCAGTAATGCCGTTTACGTTCGTGGAAGGATCAACGACCGACTGCAGATGTCTCTCATCGACACCGGATCCGAAGTGAGCCTGGTCCCGTCTTCAGCAGTGGAAGGGTTAGAACTCCGTTCTTGTACACGCTTGTTGATGGCTGCTAATGGCTCGAATATTAATGTTTTGGGCGAGGTCCGGTTACCCCTTAGATTTTGGGATGGTTTTGAGGTCCATGCTAACTTTTTAGTCTCTGACCAGATTTCCGAACCGATGTTAGGAATGGATTTCTTGAGGGAACAGCGTTGTCGCTTGAGTTTTGGTAACGGGGCTCTGTTTATTGGTCGCAAACGTATCCCCTTAGTGAGAGGGAATGGCTCAATTTGGTGCCGTCGTGTAAGTGTCGCCGAGGAAATAGAGTTACCGCCCAAATGCCAAAGTGAGGTGCCTGTGAAAACCGTATACGGAGATTTGACCTCGGTGGCTCCCGCGTGGATGACGGAGGCTCACGAGATCCGTCCTGGAGTTCACCTTGCCCGTGTTGTGTTAGGCGATAAGACTAGCTCGCATGTGAGAATAGTGAGCCCGAATGATAGTCCGGTTAGGTTTAACAAGGATACGTTCCTTGCAGGGTTACACCCAGTCGAAGTTGAGCCCGTTAGGATGGACGAAGGGAAGATTAATAGGAGTAAAGACGCTTCGCCTAGTGAGTTGATGTTGGCGGATTTGCCCGAGGATGTGTCGCCGGAAATCCAGGAGCGGATGAGAAGTTTGTTAGGAAAGACGTCGGTGAGCACGCATAAGATCGATACAGATGTCCATCCGGTGAGGCAACCGTTAGGAAGTCACCCGATGCCGCATAGGATTGTTAGTGATAGCCAGTTGGACAGTATGCTTGCTGATGGAATCGTGGAACCAGCGGTTAACGAGTGTGTGCGTAGGACTAGGTGGAAAGTCCGACGCAGGGCCTTTAGGGTTGGTTGGTCGGGAACCGTAAAGAGGTTTAGTCAGCGATGCTCTCCCTCTGCCCAATACCACCGAGGTCAACTGCCCAGGCAGGGTCCCTTGAAACCCTTACCCTGTGGGAAGCCTTGGGAACGGTTTAGCATGGATATTACTGGTACCCACCCGCGTAGGCGTAGAATTTTGACGGTGATGGACGGGTTCGCTAAATGTGTAGAAGCCATTCCACTGGCTGATTATAAGGTTAATTCCGTGGCTGGGGTTGAGACAAGTTTTGACGGGATCCTTTTTGGGGAAAGTCGCAAGCAGCCATCAGAGTGTGACATTGCCCCTCGTCCGCATAACGAGTCCGCCGATGTTGATGCTCCGTCGCCGGTGACTGTGAATTTCCAGGATGGCCGACCAAAGCGTATGGTCCGTCGTCCGGCTCGCTACGAATAGACGTTTATTGTGAAAAGAGACTTGAACTCTGAGACTTTTTTTCGTGAAATGGACTATGG
This sequence comes from Lumbricus terrestris, assembly GCA_949752735.1. Classification (NCBI taxonomy): domain Eukaryota; kingdom Metazoa; phylum Annelida; class Clitellata; order Crassiclitellata; family Lumbricidae; genus Lumbricus; species Lumbricus terrestris. The sequence continues at coordinate 32,485,594 of OX457047.1, forward strand.
ACATTTGTGAACGCTCAAGTTATTGCGTTGGTTAATTATACGTTGTTATGTGTGGCCCGTTGGCCGTTTCTCGCTGTTGAAATGTGTATAACTCGTGCTTTTTCGTCAGTTTGGCCCGTTGGCCGTGTCTCGTTACGATGAAACTTAGCGTAAAGTGTTGTGGCTCGTTGGCCCATTTTTATGGACTCTTTGGATAATGAACGATGGACATTTCGTGGACGTTGGTCCTTTCTTTTGTTTGGTTCCGCTTCTGTTGTTACGACTTACAAGTCGTTCGAAGGCAGAATTGTTGCCATTGGCCCGTTGGCCGGTTACTGTATAATGCGGACGGTCTAGGGGGTTCCTTGTTTCCGGGAGGGTGTGTGGGCCCTGACCCCTCGAAATAGGGACATTTCGAATCGTGGTGGGAGGAAGATGTGGCGAAATTCGCCTGAGCCGCCTCCGCGGTCTTGTTTACGCCGTCGATTGGCTTCGTGGGCGGTCGATTCGCGTCGTCGTTCGCTCGTGCCTAGAGGTCCCCTCCCCTCCTCCCTTGCCTCCTCGCACCTGGCGGATCTTTTGGCGCGAAGTCCCCCCTGTAGTGCGCATGCGCGGATCTTTTGGCGCGAAGTCCCCCCTGCAGGGCGCATGCGCGGATCTTTTGGCGCGAAGTCCCCTTGCCTCTTCCCTTGCCTCCTCGCACCTGTCGGACCTCTGACGTAGGTCCCCCTGTGGTGCGCATGCGCGGATCTTTTGGCGCGAAGTCCCCCCTGTAGTGCGCATGCGCGGATCTTTTGGCGCGAAGTCCCCCCTGTAGTGCGCATGCGCGGATCTTTTGGCGCGAAGTCCCCCCCTGTAGTGCGCATGCGCGGATCTTTGCCCGCCAGGTCCCCTCGCACCTGTCCGGACCTCTGACGTCGGACCCCCTCTGGTGCGCATGCGCGGATCTTTTGGCGCCAAGTCCCCTGTCCCCTTGGACACGTATAAATAGGACCGCTGCCCGCGTGCATGAGCTGAGTTGTCACCGGGAAGTCTGCGGGAGCTCCGTCCGTATTAGAAGTCCAGCTCAGTTCCGGAGTTGTGCCCGAGTTCGTCAGTCGTTGAGCGAGTCGCCGAGTCGTCCGTCGCTGGGAATCGGTCGTTGGGGCTCGGCGTTGCCGCCGCCGCCGAACGTCGCTGCCGCTGCCGTGTAGTTTCCGTGTTCGACGCAGTGTGGCGCCCCCGTTGTCAGCCATTGCTGTGGGAGCTGCCGTTGGGTACATGACCGTCCGTTGCTGGGGAACGATAGTTCGCGGTATATCACGTGCATGCCTGCTGCTGACGTGTGGAGTTGTGATTGACAATATATCGTCTGAAAACGTCTGTTGTCTTCGTGTCTTCGTGCGGTCGACGAACACTGTTAAGCCCTTCGAAAGACGACGGAGGCCGGACTTGCGCCCACCTGGAGCGACACGCAAGCCTTACCACCTGGTGGGAGAGATCGTCATCCACTCTCCCGTCAGCCGCTAGAGGGCGCGGGCGGTTTCCGTTACAATATATATGCGTGTGCGTGTCTGTGTGTGCATGTGCGTATGCGTGTATGTACGTGTGTGTCTGTGTGTGCTTGTGTGCGTGTGTGTGTGCGTGTGTGTGTCAACGAACTCAGATGAACTGGCCCAGATGCAGAAGAGAAGAGATCGGTAAACAGATGATTTTTGCCCACAAGAGTTGGGACAGAATACTGAGAAGAGTGTATACAGGCTGATGTCAATAATGTTAGCCTATTATTATTATAGGCACGCTAAGAGAACACACACATACACACACACACACACACACAGTTCACGGAGTTCATTTTTCTTTATCATTTCTTATTTGTAACTGACTGCGGTATGCAAGGCTGTTTTTAAGGAATTTTTATAACTGCACAACTCCTTTCCTTTCCCATCATCCAAGGTAAATTAGCCTACTTCCAATCGGAAGATAATGACCTTTTTTACTGGTTTTAACTGTAGGCTACAGAAGAGCTTCTACAACTGCACAAATCCATTTAGAACCGCACATTTTGTGTACAACTGCACGTTAAAAAAGCCCGGTAGGCTATGTCAGGAAGAACTCAATAAAACGAATTATCATCTTGAACTTGAACTTCAGCCGTCCTCGCCGCGAGGGTCGGCCGCATCATGAATTATCCCTTTCCATTCTTGTCGACCTTCCGTGCTCCTCGTGATCTGCTCCACCGTCATTCCAGCCCAGGCTCGAATGTTATCAATCCATGTCATATTAAGTCTACCTCTTCCTCGTCCACCCGGTACCGTGCCCTGTATCAAATCTTTTTCTATAGGCCTACAGCTTCCTTTTTCCTAATTATATGACCATAATATCCAATCTCTTTTATAGCCTATTTGAAACTAACATTATCATCACGAATCGTAAAATTGTAAACACAAAACTTCTGAAGCGCATAGCACCAGTTGTTAACGAGCGCTGCGTCAAATCGGGAGGGTTGTCCAGAGATTTCAAAACGGATTCTAGAGGCAAGAGTGAAGAGTCTATAATACAGAGAGGCGCTGCCATTCAGCTGGTCATTTCCTCGTTTTCTTCCTCTCCTTACTGCAGACTCTGAATTTTATTATGCATGGATTATACTTGTTCCGCTGCGTAAATCGCATTATGCAAAGTGCAGCCAATGCGACGACAACGACGACGAAGACGATGCTAGAATGCAGTAGATGGCAATGACGATGACGACGACGGCCTATATGGCTCGATACACGGTGCCTCGCCTGCCTCGCTTGCAGGCGTCATCAAGCCACCAGCCAGTCGGGCAGACAGCCGTGCGCGCAAGCGGGGCGCGGCGGGGATTGCGAGGGAAAATAATGGCGAGAAGGAAGACGTGTAGGAGGAAGAGGAGCGGGCGGGCGGCAGGGGATGATGAGCGGGAGGAGCTGGGGACGTGTGCAAGAGCGTCATTTCCAACCGGTTCCAACCGGTTTCGTTCGCGTATTTAGTGCGGCCGGGCGATTCGTCTATCAGTCGGTCGGGCAGATTGGGTGCGTGAGCCGGTTGCTTTGCGTCTTATCAAGCAGCTTTGCCTTCAGCAGCAGCTTCGGCCTCGTCTGCTGTGGGTCGATCGGGCGTTGCACTGGGGGCTGTTGCTGCGACTTTGTAGGAACTGCGTGATGGCCTTGTTGTGGGTCGTGCGTGGATGAGCATGTGATAGACCAGCTGAGAAGCCCTTGGACTGTAATTGGTTAACCTATCGTTACACATAGGCCTCTATGATAGGTCGACGTCTTGGTTGGTCTTACTGTTACCCATCTCGCTCCGATTTAATAAGTGAACTGAAATTGATTCGGATTCTGAAGACTCGTTGAAAGTGCGTGTCAGCTGAAGGTAAGTGTTGAACTAAAGAATTCGATTGTGTTTTAATAGGTACATGGGAGCGGGAAGAATGCTCACCATGTAGCCTATGCCTGGAAATTCATGGTAGTAGGTAAGTAGGTAGGCCTATTCTGTAATCGCCACGATTTCTCGACGAAGAACAAAGACTGCGTCTTCTTGCTGCTGTTAGGACCAGCTGATACACACTGCCATAACAAAGATGATTATTGTCGCCCTCCTCCTTTATCCAGGCTTGGGACTGGCACTGGCAGAGTGGCGGAGCTCAAAGACTGCGTCATTGAGGCCAGCTTTACAGGGTTGCCGAGAAGGGGGTAGGGGGAATTCCCAGTGCCCGGCGAGTTTTAGAGGCTACGTAGTTATACATACAAAAGTTTAAAATTTATCCCTTTTTAAATATATTATTGCGGAGAAATGTAACTACAATCCGTTTAAACTTCAAACTAACAACTGAATAATATCATATTTTATATATAAATAGAAAATAAATTTTAGGTCGTGCTTACACCTTTAACACTTCAGTTTGTGATATTTTCTCATTAAGCCTTAAGATAGTCTGTGGCCCGTGACTACTCTGTGTAGTGGCCCGAATTTCTTTTTGTCAGCCCTGAGCTTATCCATGCACCGACGATTAGTCAGAACAAAGTCTCACAGAACTAGGCCTGTAATCTGTTATGGTCATATCGTAATCGAAAGCTCAAGAGTTTCCTCTGAACCCGATAAGCGAATTCGCGGGAACCAGTTCAGCCACGTGCGCTGAGTCAAAACATGATCGATTTGCGAAGGATGAAATCGGTTCCAGATCAAGATGCAATGGTTGAGACGCACATGCGTGTCTCCATGGCAACTAATACAGCAAAAGATTGCAAGACATTGTGATGACAACACGCCTATTCACCCTTCAAATGAGTCGCGCGTCACTGACGTCACCATGTCTGTCGCTGGGTTGACAGTGAGACCGGTATTTCCTTGTTAGGCTAAAGCGCATAGCGCATCGGAGTGGGTGGGGTGGGTGTTGGTGATATGAGTCAGCGATAAAGGAGGGGAGGAGTATTGTGTTCAATGTTTCCCCACTCGTATCACACATGAATATCGGACCAAAGTTCTTATGGCGGAGTACTCGAAATCAAGATTAGTAGAAAAGCAACTACATGGGGTCAGACTAAAATATACGGAGTTAATTAGATGTGCGGACCTAACCGTATAATTATGACCCTAAGAAAAACAGTGGATTTTAATCCACACATGGGATTATACTTGCATGTGCAGCTTCTGTTGTCCTTAGTGCTTGCATGTGCGTGCGCGTGCGTGTTTCTGTGTGTGTGTGTGTGTGTGTTTGCATGTGTGTGCGTGTGCGTTGGTGTGTGTGTGTGTGTGTAAATGTATATATAATAAACGTAGAAGGTAACGAAGACAGTCTTGCCTACACAGTACACACCTGAGACTACTACACACCTGAAAATACTGGGAGGCATCCCAAGGTCGAAGAGCAGATGCGACCACATCAGTGCAATGACGGGTCACGACCGACCGAACAGTCAGCACAAATTGAAATTGCCGAACCTTGAAAGGAGGAAGGGTTGAGTTATTATCCACAGACGGGGCTTGATTAGAGTGTGACTGGACGGTCTACTTTTTTTTAATCTGAAGGCCGTCCTGCCACTTATTAGCCAGCTGCCTACACCGTATAAGCCAGCAGAGCCTGGAAATGTATATTGGCGTCCGGACACTCTTCTCCTTTTGCACTGTCAACACTGTTGACAGATAAAAATTAGACCTACATTCCATGAACGGTATAGGCCTACCTCTCATTGTGTTTGCCACAGACTGTACACCTGTCTTATCGTCACTAATGAGCAGTGGCCTATTTGGATACACAACAGTGGCCCGTCACAAAATTTAATTTTATAACTGCTTCACTCTGTTTCATTCCCACTGTTAAATTATTCTAAACCGGAAGTGAAGGAAAAAAATTGAACTATTTTTTAAACTGCACAATAAATGCTTTTACAGCTGCACGAATTCATTCAGATCTGCACTGTCTTGTTGTGTGGAACTGCATGCTCACTAAAAAGACCTTGGCTCGTGGCACATAGAATTGTTGCCAAGTTCGAAGTGATGGATTACTCTGCAGACTGACGTGTTGATGTGTGCGCGCGCGCGCGCGTGTGTGTGTGTGTGTGTGAGTGTAAGTGTGCGTGTGCATGTGTGTGTGTCTAGGACTCTTGGCTGTATGATTAAGAGCCTCTGGCATGGCCACGCATGACTTCGAGCGTTAAGTAAACAGTTAATGGCAACGTTGACAAGAATCCTTTTGTTTTGGCATTTAAGGATTCCGAGGCAGTTTATAATTATCAGCTGTTGCTATTTTTCAGGCTCCCCCTATTGAATTAGGTCTACTCTACAGTGTAAACAGTATTAGGCTACGTGTGCAGTAATGAGGGCGCCTATTGGCATTGCATAGAGCTATTACACTTTATTAGAAAGCTTTGGAAACTGCATTTATAGATGCATGAATTGAAGATCTGTGGCCTATATTTGATGTGTATCAAAGCAGTTGATTGATCAACCTAGTGATTTAACACATACAGCTCTTGATGTCACGATGTGTTCATGTAATTTATGGCCTATATTTTATATAAATATAATATATATATTTATTATATATATATATTTATTATATATATATAATTGTATATTTATGTTGAGAGGCAGGGACAAAGAAAGAGATAAAGAGACAGAGATACACATACAGTGAGAAGCACCAAGACAGAGAGTTATAGGCAATATATATATATAAATTATATATATTATATATACAGTGAGCACTGTTGGCAATATATATATATAATGTCATAGATATACACACATATATATTATATATATATATATATATATATATATATATATATTGCCAACAGCGTTCACTGTTGTGCAAAATTGGGGAGAGTAGATTAAAAAGAGCAGAACAGACAATAGCAAAATGTTTGTATATATATATCAATCATATTTATAATATATAACATATTAACATATTAAGTGCTTTGGTTTGTTTTGCTCTTTTCAATCTACTCCCCAATTTTGCAAAGCAGTGAACACTGGTCATCATCGAACACTCAACAACTTATTAACTTAATGCATTATTTAAATTCTGCCTTATTTAACAGTTACCCTATCATGTTAAGTGTGATGATGCGGTGCATGAAAAGACCTTATGAAGCACTACAAAAGATGTTTCCTCATATGACGCATGTTGTGTGCACGTATATGTGTAAGCATGCACTGTCAGCACTGAGGTCTCCTAATCGTAATTTCCAAATTTCTATGGTGCCTCTTGAAAGCCACGGTCAGGGCACCAGCTTATTCACGAGCGCTGTGTCTAGTCAGAAGGGTTGTCCGAAAGAGTAGTCCGAACTCCAAAGAAGGTCATATAGTCAATAGTCGATATACAAAACGTATCTCAAATCGAATCGACGTGTATTGTAGCCTACTATAATTATTATGTACATGTATTTGAACTTGTAGGGTAAGTGGGGCTGATAGAGCATCACTACCGCATACGTCACTGCACCGTGTCAGAGAGGCACACAGCCGGACAGACAGACGTAGCGGAGAATGACCGTAACGTACACAGGTCGTGTGGCAAACGCTCGTCTGTGCGCCTTCTCCTGTCTCCTATTCCACTGGAAAGGAAGCATCTACAAGCTGATGTACAAGGAGATGGCCATCTTCTGTACCCTGTACGCCGCCATCAGCTCCATCTACCGTCTGGCTCTCGATACCGAACAGAAGAGGTAGGGACCGTAGGGTATATGTCCACCGCACGGCATAGTAGCCTAGTAGGGACTAGGGAGGGGATTATGGTACCCAAGGGTGAAAGAAGGCTGCTGCTGAAGGTTGGCTTAAAAAGGTGCCTGCGTGGATGATGTGAGTGCCATGGTGCACGGTCTATTGTATTGTATTGTATTGTATTTAAACATTTATAAAGCGCCTCTAGTAGGGTGAACCGTTCAGAGGCGCTCCCAGTGCGCAAGGCCCACGAGAAGAAGCAGGTTTTGAGAAGAGACAGAGCAGAGGAGAGACTGACAGACAGCAGTGTATAGAGCGAACAGAAGGAGAAAGAGCATTTCAAAGAGAAGGACCAATTGAGACAAAAGATCGAGACCGAGCCATAGCAGTTCTAGACCGAGGAACCAATAGGTCAAGTCTGTTGGATGAACGAAGTGGTCTATGGTGGTGGATGATGGCCGACGGTAAAATGGTGGCAAAGAGTTGAATTCATGGTGCACAGGAGTTGTGTTCATGGTGACACGATGGTGTACAATGGTGGAATTATTGTGGATTATAAAACTGATGTGCATGGTGGCCAAAGGATGGCATGCATATAGCGCATTATTCCTAACGAATACAGATTAATATGTCCATGAAAATGTTGACACGCAGCGCATCACCTGTAAGTGTCTTTTCGGTTGCAATTACTGCATACGATTTTTTGATACGAATAGCATTTTGCGCAATATGGAGTACCGTGTATATATATATATATATATATATATATATATATATATATATATATATATATATATATATATATATATATATATATATATATATATATATATATATAATAGATTCCCAAGTGCGTGATAATACACATTTGTAGAAATTCGGAGATTCACGGCCACCGAATGTGACCATTTTATGTGTAATAATAAATAATCATGTACTCATGCATAATTTATATATATATATTATATATGTAAATGTATATAAACCTATACAATATACACAATATCACACACACGTATATATATATTCATGATATATACACAATATAATTATACACAATATATACACAATATAGCATATATATGTATATTCCTGATCATATCGAAACCGTCCCGCTGACGTCTGCCGTCCGCATACATGTGGCGTGTGTACAACAATCTCGTTAACTGACGTATTATGTCAATTATTGTTACTTCCGTCCATGTCTATATATATACTCTATGCCGCCTGCATAATCTATAATATAGGGGCCCGGTGAACACGGTTGTTGCCTAACAACCGAACATTATGCATGTAGATTGGTCTGATTGGGCTTACAACAGAATTGGCTGTTTGAAAACAGAATCATCCAGGTCTATAATATATACATGTAGACCCTGCAGGAGGCATTGGTAATGGGAATATGCCCAGGGCCGCCGAAAGGGAGGGCAGAGAGGGGGAATGAATAGGGGCCCGGTGAGTGCGTGACTTTTGGGGTCATGGTTAGGTAGTGATATGTAGAGAAGTTTATGATTTATGCATTTTGAAACATATTGCCGAGAATGAACTGCAATCAGTTTGAACTTCAAATGTAAAAGTAAAACTAAATAGAATCGTTAGAGGTCTAATTATTATAGGCTAAACTTGTTGGTTCTACTTGCACTTTTATCACTTCATTTTGTTTTGGAAAAAAATTGTTTCTCATTAAGCCTTAGGGTAGTTTAGGAACCGTGATTGCTCTGCCTGTAGGGACCCGGAATTTTTTGCGCCAACCTCAAATAGGCCTAGGCTATGCATTTGGCTAAGCACCACTCGTTAGCCTATAGCCATGATTGTTAAAACTCAAAACCCCCTCTTTTCTTCTCATCCTCCATGGCAAATTACTCCCAATCGGATGACAAGGACCTTTTTACTATATTTTTAACTGCAAAGAAGGACTTCTACAATTACACACATCCATTTAGAACTGTACATTTTGTGTAGAACTACAAGTTTAAAATGTCCTGTAGGCTATTACCGGCGATCTTGACTGTTTTCTCGCTTTTATTCCCTCTTAAGTTCTCGGCGTTTCCTGATCTAGTTTCCCTTATCTGATATAAAAAATTTCTCCATCCTTTCTCTTTAGTTTTCCAGTTGCCTACTCCTCCCTCAGGACCTATTCCAATTTCCGATTTCCGATGGCTATAGCCGCACGCGTTTTTATCCTAGAACATCTTCGGCTAAAACATCACATTTGAACTGACAAGTAAAGAATGGCTCCTATAGCCTATATCAGATGTACATGTCTGATTCAGACCCTAGATATCATCGATTATTAATGGCTCTTGACTGCTTGTTTGTATAGAAATTTCAAGTGCTCATTCTTAACCACAAGATAGCGTTCTGCGTCAACTATAGAAGCCTCAAGCGGACCTGCAGATGATATATAAAAAATATAATTACCAAGGACTCGAACGAGTCGATCAACAAGAGAACGAGCAAAATATTTATTCTACCTGACCTTTCCTTGTGTGTTTTTTGGTTCAGCGAAAAAACGTCATTATCATAATAAGCCAGAAAGATCCTTCGGTCAACACCTTCGTACACTTGTTGGCACAGTGTAGTCTAACCTTCGCCATTTATCCAACAGCAGATAAACAGTTACAGTGCTATTATAATAGGCATATATATATATTACATATGTATACATGTGTCATATATATGATATATATATCATAGGCTATACAGGGTGGCCCATAAAAAGTGGGACCGCCTCGTTAAATATTCTGTATTATATATTAAATTTATGTTTTTTTGGTGATTTTTAAAATGTAAAATTATCCTTACTCACTAACTCAACGTGTGACGTCACCATTTCGTGAATTTCCGGTCGCCATATTTATAGTTTATGTCATTTTGTGCGCGCAGTGTTTATAAAATGACAAAAATAACAGCAGAAGATCGAATTCTCATTAAAAATTTGAGAATCGAAAAACAATGGGGAGCCAGGCGTATGATAACTGAGTTTCCAAATAAATTCTAGAGTAAAGCAAGTCTTAAGACAAGGATTACTTCCGGATATTCGAGCGAGATGTAATCGTCAAAGCTGGACGCTGCAACAAGACGGAGCGCCGTCGCACACAGCAAAAAACACGATCAACTTTCTTCTTTGGGAGAATGTCACATTTATCGAACCAGACATGTGGCCCCCAAATAGTCCGGACCTAAACCTGGTAGATAATGCTATTTGGGGTGCCCTCCAACAAAAAGTTTACCTTCGTCGTAAATTTGCAACAATGGATCAACTGAAACAGGCCATTGTTGAAGAGTGGCAAAAACTCTCTCAGCCGTTTATAAACAGAAGCATTGACCAGTGGCGCAGACGTTTAGAGAAAATTGTTGAGAACCGAGATTTCTGATTGTGTATGAATTAACATCTGGCAACAATTTACTTGTTTTTTATGGAAGAAAAAGTTTTAACACGATTTATTATTTGGATTTATACCTGGCGGTCCCACTTTTTATGGGCCACCCTGTATGTGTAAACAAATATATATATATATATATATATATATATATATATATTATATATATATGCTAAAGCCTATATGTGTATATACAATTATATAATTATATATTGTTCCCGGTGTAGGCCTGCACTTGTCTTACTTGAACTGATTTCTTCCCAAACATTTAGAACATTTGAGAAGATCGCTCTCTACTGCGAGACGTTCATCAATCTTATTCCGTTGTCGTTCGTTCTCGGCTTCTACATCGCAATCGTGGTGACAAGATGGTGGAACCAGTACATGTCCATTCCATGGCCCGACAGGTATTACCACACAAGATCATTCATCCAGTGGAAAGATCCTAATTAACCTAGATATTAGGCATACTTTAATAAACAGCGCGCCTAATAATATTTTGGGATGTTCTACGAAGATCTCAAAATTGACATGCGTGAATCGGAGTGGGACACTCATGATGTTGCTGGGCCACTCGATCAGCTCTGATGTCAGATACCGTGGTCGCTGACATTTGTTGTTAATGATCTATAGGACCTAGCAGTCAACTGACTGGCGTACAAGTGCACATAATATTTCTTTTGAAGTCAACTTATCCTTTGTGTGTGGGTCTATATTTAGAATCTAGGTCCATACGGTCATTCCTATTATATAGGACCTACAAACAAAACAAGTTACAAATGTAGAACAGTTTAACAGATGTAATAATATTATTAAAAATACATTGTTAGCTCAAAAGAGTTCTATAAGTGCCTACAAGGGTTACCCTAGAAAAAACCATTAAACATTTAATTAAATAGTGACCAGATGGTTATAATCAGCAGAACTGAAAGCTTAAGGTTTAAATACACAGATAAAAGGTTTTACAGAACAAAAGCTTAACCATAGCTGCCTCTGCTGTCCGTATTATGTCACATGCCACTGACTGCCTTACTGCCTGGATGTCGTCCAATCGACTCCGTTTAAACCCTTCAAAAACTCAATATATCTGGCTTGGAACTCGTCAACAGCTGGCTAAACTAGATCTAAGGTCTCTAGCCTCTGAATTCCCCACCTTTGTCTTTTCCACCTCTGTGCGCAATCTGGGTATTATCCTGGACCAGGAGCTGTCCTTTGTTGATCACCTTAAGGCCTTGACTCGTTCTTGCTACTACCATTTGCGTCAGTTGCGAGTCGTGTCTCGCTCTCTGTCTTCCTCTTCCGCTTCCACCTTGGTTCATGCCTTTATTGCTAATCGATTGGACTACTGCTCTTCTCTCTACTTTGGTCTTCCTCAGGTTCGTCTGCGTTGTTTGGAGGGGGTCCTGCGGGCAGCTGCTCGCCTGGTGGGTGGTGTCCCTAAGTTTGGCCACATCTCTGATTACATTCGTGATGTCTTACATTGGCTTCCAGTTCAGTCACGCATCCACTTCAGGGTTGCTTCTTTTGCTTGGCGCTGTGTCTTGGGCACAGCACCACCTTATCTCTGTGAGTTATTCACTTTGACCTCTACTACTGTAGGTCGCCGATCTCTGCGCTCGGCCACTAGAGGTGACTTTATGGTTCCTTACGCCCGCACTGCCACTAGGCAGAGCAGGGCATTCTCGGTCATTGGCCCTTCCGTTTGGAATGACCTTCCCTCTAACCTGCGTTCCCACCCTCGGAACACGTCGGGCTCATTCTATGGATTGCTTAAGACTTTTCTTTTTGACCGGGCTTGGGTCGGGAGCGCCTCTGAGTAGAGTCCTTGAAGGGGCGCTATATAAATTGCATAGATAGATAGATAGATAGATTTGAATCTAACTGTGAAAAAAATAATTACTCAACTAGACCAGATCTACGACAATAGACAAATTATAAATAAATTAGGTATCGAATGTCAACACGTACCGTAACTGATGCTTATCATCAATGCAGCCAATGCCTGGTTGGTGCAGTAATTAAGTTTGTTATATTTAGCATTGAACTCTTGTGGTCTAATGAGTGACCTTTTCGGCCTTTTTCGCAATGAATCGTTTGATGTTAGCTTCTTGCCTGTACAGAGAATGCATCGCCTACAATTACTGATGAAACAGCTGGTCTTTGCTTCAGAGGCTGCTAGGAAATTGGTTGCTAGCGACTTCACTATCGCAACAATAATAATCTGGAATAATGTTTTTTTCTTTTCGTGATCCTGTCTAACAACTTCCAAAACGACTAACTACCTAATTAACAACTGGCTTACAACTGTCTAACAGCTAACTACCTAATTAACAACTGGCTTACAACTGTCTAACAGCTAACTACCTAATCACAAACTGGCTTACAACTGTCTAACAGCTAACTACCTGCTTACAAACTGGCTTACAACTGTCTAACAGCTAACTACCTAATTACAAACTCGCTTCCAACTGTCTAACAGCTAACAACCTAATTACAAACTGGCTTACAACTGTCTAACAGCTAACTACCTAGTAACAAACTGGCTTACAACTACCTAACAGCTGACTACCTAATCAACAACTAACAACCTAATGCCCGTATTATCTACAGGGTGATGGTCTACGTTAGTACGATGATCGAAGGGACAGACGAACAGGGAAGGTTAATCCGAAGAACACTGATGCGATATTTAGCGCTGGGAAGCCTCATTGTTTTCCAAGCAACGAGCGTCCGAGTCAAGAAACGTTTTCCGACGTTCGACCATCTTATCGAAGCAGGTATAGTGGTATACATATTACATAGGCGGCTGATTCATAGCATATATAAATAAATTACGCTATGTTCTATGTGGTACAACATGGTGGTCTATTACTAACACGCTGGGTAACTGATCATGCTCTGTGCGTTGTGTAATGACCTGAGGCAAGTTCTTTGTGAGCATGTACATTATGTCAGGCAGCAGTAATTTGGTACAGATTCAAGCTAGGAAGCATTTGGCAAGTTGTACGATGCACTGGTCCCTGTCTAGGACTTTGGTGATTCGTCCGTTGTTGACTAAAGGGTCACATGCAGGAAATGAGCGTCTCCTCTAAGTTCCACATGCAATAAGCTTGAAGCAGCTCTACATTAGCTGATTCTTGGGGTACGAGATGAGCAGGGCTGAAAGTGAGCCGGGTATCAGACCTGGCATTAATTTGTAAGCACTTGAATAAACACTGCTATTTAGCACACTTTGGCCCAAAGAGACCCGGCAATTTTTTCAAACCACTTTCGGCTCTGGAGATGAGTAACTTCCTCTTGCGTTGATTTTTACTCTCCACTCATTTTGACTCAGTTTCCAATGTGTTTATTTTTCTTAGTAGTCCTTTGTATCTGGTTACCTCTTCTGAGAACCACAGATTGCACCTTGTACAGATCGCACTGAAGTTTCCAAAGCCTGTTTAGGCTGTTAGTTTAGGTTGTCTATTTTTTATGATATGCTGCTTAGTGCATGTGGTGAGTCAGTAAAAGCCGAATTATGTTTAGGACTTGCATTTCTGCAGCATCATGACCAAGCTATTTTCTGTATTATTTGATGTAAGCTGTTAAAATTGACTTGTACACAACAAACTCTTGCAGCCTGTCGTCCAGTATACCGCATACGGCCAGCTACCCTTCTGGCCAAAATTTTGTTTTGGCAGGGTTTGATATAACCTTTGCACTTCCATGGTATTTGAGGCAACACAACAATAAAATAATAAAATCATGGTCCTTCTCTTGTTAAAAAGTTAAATAGATAAAGATTGTGCTTTCATTAATTTAGTTCAACATCAAATGCAAATCCTAACTACTTTTTTAGTAGTCTGCAGAAGAATATTATTCTCTCAGTGAAGGAAGGTGCTGTTCAAGAAGACTTTGCAAGATATTGGCGTTATATGCAGGGCTTAAAGTGTGCCTGGACGGTCATGGACGGCGTCCATGCACTTATTTTAAAATCTGAACGCCGTCCTGCCACTTATTGGCTAGCACAGACTAGAAAGATAAGGGGCGTCCACGCACTTCTTTTGGAAAGTTAAGGGGTGTCCAGGCACTTATTTTCTGCATTTTAAGCACTAGTTATATGAATTTTTTATGAAGCAGCTAAAAGTCCAAACCATGTGAGACTCTTTTAAAAAGTGTTGTTACGTGCAGATGATCATGCGAGTCTCCACGATTTTATTGCCGTACCATAAGGGAAGCTTAGTCTATATGAAAGAAATCTTTTCCAGGTATTGCATCAAGGGCAGAAATCCAGGCGCTTGATGACGTCAGCACTCCACATGGAAAATGGTGGATTCCTTTTGTGTGGTGCTGCAATCTGGTTAAAGATGCCCGGAAGCAGGGACGCATTGCGGACAACTACCTGCTGAAGAGCTTGATTGATGTAAGCTCATATCAAGCACAGTCATTGATTGATGTTTAGGTAAGCATAAGACTGTTCGTGAAAGCGCTACCACTGAACAACGATAATCTGTGATGGCCCACAGCTGCATGTGCTATTTTAGTGCTATATAATTTGTCGTCGTTATTATCATCTAAAAGAAAGGTTGAAGCATGAAAATTAAGAAACATCAAAGTTTACTACATCAGACTGAACAGTGATTCGGCTTACCGTGTTGTGTGCTGATGAAACACAGATGATTATGGTATTGCTTGAAATGGCAGATGGCTTTGAGTTTTACTAATAAAATTACTGTATTTTCTTAGCACAAATAGTTCAGGTGGTGAAACTTGCAGCAGTGTAATCACCAAACCCTTTACAATAGCATCACCATAGTTCAGAATCTTTGATGGCCACCTATAGAATATACATATTAATATATTTTATAGCACGACTTTTGGACATGACGAATGATAATGAGAATGTGGTTGATGACCTGGGAGTAAGTTACAAATATACTTACCAGTAAATATAAATGTCTACATTTCTATAGTGACCCTGTGGCCTCAACCCTATTCATTTTGAGTGGTGAGATCCTTCACCACAGATGCCCATATGCTCGAGTGTGGTGCCTCTTAAGGTTCCTATGATGGTCCAACATTAAAATCTCTTAAATATGCCATTAATCGGTACGCAATAGGCAGCCTCATGTAATGACAACAATTTCTATGGCGCCATAACACAGCCATGCTGCTACAATGGTGCCTTGACAAAGACCTCATGCTCAGAAGTGCATTGTATGAACACTCCAAGGAGCAAATAATATTCGGAGGAGTTTCCTTTGAATAGACAATAAATGCATTTGCAATTGTTGTGATTCGATTTATTTGCACAGTTGGACACGGTTTTGTTGTTGAAATTTTAGGAAATATCAGCTTACCGTGGAAGTCTTGGAATGCTGTATTCGTACGACTGGATAAGCGTTCCACTTGTTTACACACAGGTAATAAAACTACACAGATAGAGTATGGGCATTGCCAGTGTTAATGCATTCCTAAAGTCTTATCGGGCAAGACCTGCAATTATTAATCAAAGTCTTATGATACAGAGTTAAAAACATAGCAATACAATCAGTAAAACGATTTTTCAAACAATCTATCACTTTTTGTTGAATCTTTGAAAAGTGTAAGTCAAGTCACGCATGATCTCTTCTGCCAACTTTCATCAAAATGCTAACAGTGGAGTATTTCTGCTAAAAGGACGTAAAAGTTGCAAAATTCCCCTTGCAGGCTATCATTCATAGGCCTAATGTGAATAATTCAATAATGATGATAGCAATGTTTTTATTTTTCATAAAATTATTTGCTTTATGAATTTTCTTGTATGTGATGATTTGGTGTTTTTCTCCTTCTGCAGGTGACCACGCTCGCTGTGTACACGTTTTTCCTTGGATGTGTATTTGGCCGTCAATATTTGGATCCAGAACAAAACTATCCAGGACACAACATTGATCTGTACATACCGTTCTTTACCCTCCTGCAGTTTTTCTTCTACATGGGGTGGCTGAAGGTAAAAACTGCTCCTGTTTATACATGATATTCTAATATACCTACAGACCCTTTTTTGAACATTGCATTCAATAATGGAATGAGAAGATAGTCCAGTCCCTGTTTATCTTATCAATGGGGGGCCCGGTAGCACATTGGATAACACACTGGCATGGAGATCAGTGGACCCGAGTTCAAGACCCGAAGCCTCCGTAGGATAGACGTGCTTTGTAGGCTGCTATTAGCGCCGATGTATTGCAGGCTGTCTGTTCTGCTAGTAGTAATAAGATTCATATCTTCTGTGACTTGTGTTCTTGTGATTTGTTTCAATTGCATAACTGTTCAGTGTAACCGGTTGCGGTCTGTCAACTGGACATAAAAGAATATCATTATTATTAAACTGATTTTCGGATGTGTTTCTGTGGATCCTTGGTAAAGGATATTAAAGCATCTTGTTTGAGATCTTTGCTAAAAAAAAGTGGAACCCATGGAGACTGAAGGTCCTCGTTTTATTAGTAGGAGCATGACTCCCCACCCAGTCTGTTCTCTGTCAATGTCGTTTGTTTATTCTTCTCATCATAATCGGTTTGTTACCATTTTTAAACAGGTTGCTGAGCAGCTCATCAATCCGTTCGGTGAAGACGATGATGACTTTGAGATGAACTGGATTATCGATAGAAATATGCAGGTATTGTGTTTATAAATACATTATGTCCCAGGTAAAAATTAAGGATAGCATATCATGAAATTTTAGGCCTGCAGCTTGAATTGCCAGCAAGATTACTATATGACTGGTAATTGTTGACAGATTGGTGTGTAAAATTAATGTATATGATTATGAGAGAGTAACTGTTGATAATTTGTTTTATCCAAATGTAGATGTTGAAATTACAAATTATAATAATGCACTAATAATTATGATGAAGATATTGAAAATGATGATGATGATAATAATAGTAATAATAGTAATAATAATTATAATGATGACATATAGTGACATAATTTTTTATAGTATCATAGCTCTGCTGAAGCAAAATAGGGTGTTATGCAAGCATTCCAGAATTAATGACATTTGTATGATAATATTGGAGATATGCTGATACACCACAGTACCATGGCCTACACAGAAATTTGACAGATAATTTCTGGTCCGATTAGATGTAGTCATAGGCGTACGAGACGGGGGTCCAGAGGGGGCAAATGCCCCCAAATTTCGGGCAAATGTGTTTTTCGGGCAAAGGAGGCATGGACGGGCCAACAAAATTCGGAATTTTTTTCGGGCAAAACAGGTACGGGAGGATTTTTTCGGGCGCGCAGGGGTAAAAAAAGTTGTAAGATTTTTCGGACGGCAAAATCCTGAGAATTTTTGGGAAAAGTCGTCAAATTTTTCGGGCTAAAAATTTTTTTTTACCCCCCCACTGCCGAAATGTCCCGTACACCTATGGATGTAGCACATGCATATTAAATTATATTTTATGCAGTTCTGCTTTCATAGGTTTCTATATCGCTGTTATCATAAAGCGTCGGCAGATGAGGTAAATTCACAGTGCACGGTCCACCAAAATATGGTTGGTGCACCAAGTCAGAATCTGAGACTTGTGAAAGACAGTCGCTAATAATGACTTATTTCATGGTGTCTGTTCTAGAAGATTGCCTAACCTGTATTTACTTGTGTTGAAGGTATCATTGCTGACAACAGACGATCTGTACGGGCAAATCCCTCCAATTGAGAAGGACCTTTATTACGGGGAGCCACCCCCAGACTATCTACCGTACACGAAGTCGTCCATTAAGGCCATGTCTCAACCTCACATGGGATCCACAATTGATATCAGGTTTGACGCCATATTCACTCTTCTTGACTACCTTTGAACAACTACCGTATTAGGCATTGACCAATGTTTATCAATATCAACTTTACATTACAATAATAATACAATAACAATGAAATTTAATATCACCCTCTTTGCAAAGCTCAGAAGTGCACACACGACTTGACGGCACAATTGCAATCGTATTGCAGAGCAATAATTGTGAGTGAGTGACTTGCTCAAGGTCTGTACACAGTAACCGCCTCGGACGAGGATCGAACCCGTACTCTCCGCGTTATAGGCCAATCGCTCTAACCAATCGTACCATTTTTAGACCATAACATGCAAAAACTTTAATAGCTGGAATAATATATTCATATTGACAAGCCATTGATTACTTGTTATATGTGCTCTGGAATGCTAGTTGCATCTGGTTCAATAAGGAATATACTTACTTACTTAATTACTTGCGTACCTCAAGACTTGCGACTAAAGTTGTAGCAATTAATAATTAATCAATGGCTGCCCCATATCATCTGCACAGTGATGAAAGCTCAGTTGCATTCCAGTGTTCAACAACTGTATTGTTGTCTACTCTTCATTGTGTTGAATAATCTTAAGAAATTATTAAAGAGCATTGAATCCCATTTTGCAAACAAATCTTTCGATCAATTGTGATGTAAAGTGAGTTTCACAAATTGTTCAATTTTACCTTATTACAGGGTGTCTGACGAAGGCATGAAAGTCCTAAGTCCTCTGGAGACAATTAAAGAGGGAGTGGCTCTTGGAAACACCACATACGCATCGTCCTACCTGAACACTCCACGCCGAAACACGCCGCTCGCGTCTCCATATCTCGGCCACGGCCACAACCAGAACTTCATGAGCGGAATGCTCACTCCTGCAGAAATCCGAAGTCGGACAAGTCTCCACAGCTGCGAGAAGGACGCGGACGAAAGCAGTCTTCCGGGAACGGGTCAATCCATCGTCAACCGAGCCACGGAGAAGCTCGGAAAGTGGTTGACTGATCACAGCTCCCGCACAGATCTCAACCGTAGCTTTCACTCGACGTTTGTTGGCATCGTCTCTCGACAGACTTCAGTGACCGATGACCTTGATCGTATCTCTGATCCGCTGGCCATGATCGGTAAAGATGGACAAATGATCGACTGCAAAGTGGGCAGTCTACCTTCGACGAATGGCGCCAAGCTGTCACCGGTGGCCGAGGTCTGCTCCAGCAAGCTACAGAGGGACGGCGTGAGAGGTGGAGCCCTTATCGAGCTAAATGACCACGTCACCATAGAAATGGAAGGCGTGGAGATGACATGCGCAACTCCACAATGCAATGAAGTCTTGGCTAGCAGCGACACTGACATTAGTCTTATTTCGACCGGCGAACAGTGTCCAGATGAAAGTGCTCGCCTGGACTTGGAGCATGGAGGAGATTGTGAACTTGATTTGGGGGATGCTGTCATGACTGACTTTGGTCCGGTGCCGACGTTGGCCCAAGAGCCTGAGGAGCGCAGAGATGGACTGGCCAACCTCGGCGATAAACTTGGACTGAAAAATCGGGTGATTGTGACACAGGTACCAGAGGAGAGCTTGACATGGGATCATAGCACCACGCATATCCCTGCTGAACGACAAGAGACCAGCTCCAGCAAGGCACCGCTGCCACAGATAAAACTAGGAGATGGGAGGCTAGTGAACGTTGAGACGATCCTTCCCAGTCATGCACCGCAGGGACCAGCGGAAGGAGGTGGCGGTTCTTTCCAGGAGTTTCCATCTCTTGGCTGGATGCCTCATGGCGCTGCATCGTCGAATCTCGAACATCTGGCTGTGGGTCTGGCCGCTCACTTGCGCGACAGACACTGCTCCGACAGCAGCGACGAGTACGAAATGCCCGAGTCGAACCAGTGCTCGGTGACGAGCATGACGCCTCTGCTCACGTCCGACATGTCAAAGAGCTACCTTCACGAATTCAATGCAGCTGCAGTCGATAAGACAGTGGTCAGCGGTCAAGTTCAGGTGACCAGTGTACTTTAGTGTCCGGGTCGCAGTGGTCGCTACAGTCCACCCACCGTTTGCTACCAGTAGACAACTAGATGCTGAATCGCCGTGCATTCGTCGCTTAAATACTGATACGCGTTTTGTCACGTTTTTCGCATGAGGCCAGTTGTTCTGATTAGGAACTCGGTCATTTGGCCAATCATTTTAAAAGATTAGATTTGCTGATGAGAGTTATTGAGATTATTAGAAGCAGGGTTGATAATAATGATGGCTGATTGCCAAGTGATGTGGAAGTGATGCTTCTCCAGCTCTGGCGTTTCCGTTATGTGCATTGTGTGTCAAGGTGCCTTGATGTTGCTTGTGTTGTGTACACGAATGTTTCCCAGATCGTCTCTCATCGACAGAAGGAATATGCAGCCCGTGGCGGCGACAGGGGAGCTAGGGGGCTTAGCCCCCCTCTAAACAAGAACATCTGGGGCTAAGCCCCCTTTAAAATGGCCATCCGATTGTTTTTATATATGGAATTGAAGTTGCAGTGGATGAAAATGGAACATTTCCGTGAGATTTCGGCCGAATGACTAAAAAAGTCCTCAGAAATTTTGGGGGATGAAAAATGAAAATGAAATTGACCTCCGCGAGGGTTCAGCCCCCAAAACTGAAATCCTGGCGACGCCACTGTATGCAGCCCACAGTTTTCAGGTTTATCGACAGCGTTGTCCACCGATAAAAGGCACCTTAAATGGAACATGCCAGGCTGTTTCAGATACCCATTCCTATAGGATTTTAGAGATAGTATATTCCAAATGCATTTGTTCTTCATAAGACGTGTGCTTGACAATGTGATATGTTTCAGAAAGCTTATTTAAGTCTTGCTTAGTAGCCAGCGGCTGGCCTCTGGCATTTTTTAATTAATAACTATTTATATTTAACTAGTTGGTCGAGTGCATTGTATCAGCTGCATTTTTCACTTGATGTCACTTGATGTCAAAGGTTATCATTACTATGATTACTCTGATAACCAGGTTTGTACGCGAAATTTTTTTAGTCATTGATTTTTTCCGATGATTTTTTTGGTCATCAGCTGATTTTTCACTCGCTAATTTCACCATTTTCACCATTTTTGAGCAGTTTTATTTTATATGTGAGCGAGATCCTTTGCTGTTTTTTGCTCAGAATTTGAGTTTTTACACTTTTTTTTATCTTTGTGCCACTTTTTGTGAGGTAAGAACATGCTGTATGCCCGCGTATACCCTCGTTTTCGGAACTAAATACACTATGCCAATTTTTTTAGGTGAGTACGTGCTGTGTACCTGCGTATACCCTCGTGTACAGCCCTGCTGATGGCTGCCTGGTGAATCATGCTATGTAGAAACACAACAGTGTCATTTAACCATTTTTAAAATCTGTGTGTGTGTGTTGTTTATATATCTATACAATGTGACGTTGTGACTCTAGCAGTAGGATTATGCAGATGCTACTTAAACTTTAGGAAAGATTATATGCTGCCAAGTTATTTAACTGTTTATTGTCTGTGATTAAAATAGTATCAGAGAGATTACTGGACAGAAAAAGAAATAAATTAAGGAGAGAGAAAAGACTGTTAAGAAATGTATGCTTCATTGTTTTATTATGTGTACCGTTCTTCTATTGTATGATTATAATAATGTGCTTTCTTCTTTTTATTCTGCACATGCAGGATATATATTTCAATATTTGTATACATACATATGTATATATATATACAAATATATATATTAACAGGAATAATTCCACTGCTGGCTTACATAAAATATGCACCCTGTTCTATTACTAGCTCATTTGCATATGAAGCCCATCAGAAAATACTCTTATATATAAGCTAAGTTTCATAATAATTATGGCCTTCGATATGGGACCATATCTAGATCATGCAATCCAGATATAAGGGCATAATTATATTGTTACCATAAGGGCATATGTTGTAGCCATCAGGGCATGTCATTGTCCGACGGTGCTTATACGTGCGACTTTTTTTGGGGGGAGTCTGTTTGTGATGCGGGGCTTCATTAATGATAGACAGTGCAAATTATATGGGGGAAATGGTGGTCCACAACTGCTAGACACACCCTTGATTGTGCAGAATGATTATGTTAAAAAACATGCTGAACTAAACAACCTCCAATGGATATATATATATATATACATATATATATATTCGTATATATATTCATTTCATTGAGTTCTTGCTGACATATTACCGCAACTAGCAATGCATGTTCAGAGGAAAAGTCGAGTCAGTCGAAGGTTTATAGATCGTAGCCTGCATCGCGTATTATACTGAAGTGAAGTAGGGCCTACACATTATAGATGGCATGCTTCCATTATTCCATATCGACACGCTGTCGGCTGCGGTAGAAGTTGTCTAGGCTGACGCTCAGTAACTGGCATGCCCTTGGAGGGAAGAACGCTGTTTAGACCAGGGTCGGGTCAGCAAGCCATTGGCCCGCAGAGCAGATGCATTCAGGGCCTACTATCCCCCCCTGGAAGGTGGAAGCAATCCCCCCCTAACAGAAACTTTTGCCTATATTGTAAGCGCCGAAGGCGCGAAGCTGCGAATGCCGAAGGCACGAAGCCCATAGCGACTAGGAGGTCTGGGGGAGCGTCGTAAGCTCCCCAGTGGGGTCTGGGGCGGAGCCCCAGAAACCAACGCATTTTCAGCTGTTGGTATCGACTAGAGCGCATGTTTTAGGCTCTTGTTTGCTAGCTGTTTATGAACGATAAAGTCATGAATATTTCACTTTTTTGGATTTGCACGCTGTAATTGTAGGCCTACCTTTTTAAGCTGTCATCTTCACAAAATTGCTCGTGAATTCAATGCTCAGAAACGTGGTGTAGGATATCGTAAAATGTCGCCTCCCCATTATTTATTATTTTGTTTAATTTGCACAATATAATGGTAACATTCTAAAATTTCTCATTATGGGTTAACAGTGCGTTACACTAGTAGTCCTGTGAAGTTTGGAAAAGTCCAGCATTCGGTAAAATATCAACTTCTTGTATATAACAAATGCAGTGTCAGTGGATATAAAATATACTTTAATTTTTTAAACAGTTAATGTAATTAATTATGAGTTGTGAGAGCGAGTGCCATATAGGTACAGGGACAAATGTAAACTGACTGCAAAGCAAAGGTCATACTAAATGAATATATACCCTTGAGATGGCGGGATGAACGTTCAAGGGGAATCTACCGTTGGTGCGGGGAGGGATGGTACAGAGGGAGATGCCGGGGGGATATGTCCAGAAGGAAATCTCTTATGCCCATCTATCAATAGGGGGGGGGATTTCCCTCTGGCACAAGTTGGATCAGAGCATCAGACTACTTACTCCCCCCACTTGGCAAGCCCTGATGGGTGCGAATTTTATGGAAGTGCAAGGACAAATTTATGTGAGTGTTAAGCAAAAGTCAAATTAAATGAAGATTTACCCTGTGTTATGACGGGGAGGGGTTTTGGGAGGATTTACCAGGAGGAAGTCCATGGCAGATGCTGGGGAATATCGGAGGAAATGTTCAGGAGTAAATATTCTATACTCAACTTTTATCATTAGGGGGGAAACCTTTCCCCCCCTGGCCCAAATTGGAAGCAGTCTGATTCCATCCCCCCATGGCGTAGTAGGCCCTGGATGCATTCGGTGCATTTGCATGAGTCACGTTTCGTCAAGTAGCGTGCTACTGTATAGAGTGCTATAGCAAGGTCTGTACGAATTATTTCAAGATTTCAAATAGGGTCTAACTGTAAGGGCCTATCAAGATCAATCCACACAAGAACCTTGGCGGCCTATCGACGATCTTAGAGTAAAACATTTAATAGATCTAACCCTAAGATATAGGCTAAGAAGTAGGCTATAGGTCTAGACCATTCATTTTCCAGAGGCAACCATAGTGCGAAGTTGTTGGCAGCGCAGGGCAAGTAAATGCAGTGGTAGAAACCTTCGCCAGGGTCGTTGCCCTGCAGAAATATTTGCCCTGGGCAGAATTTATTTGGAACGTAACTGGTCACTGCATTGGTCACATGCATCATTTCGTCACATGCAACATTTAAGCTTACATGATTGCTCTAGCTGGCTAGAGGATACAATCGAGTGTTTAATCTATAGACGTCTCTCCGGATTGACATTTCCCACCAGAAAAATTTGACAAAATGATATTGGTTTTTAGTTGCTAGTTTCATCATTGTTTCACATGAAATGTTAAAATATACCGTGATTTACTGTTATCTATATCTATAAGAAAGGACTTGGCTGTGTTTGTATGTTTGTTTGTATGTACCGGTATATTTGTCCAGAATGCACGCTCACAGTTTGTGAGCTTTTCACTTCAAACCTTCACTAATGTGTAGGTCTCGGCACAGGACGCAAAGGCGAGGGGTTGGCGATTCTCTACCACCATGGAAGCCAGGGTGGGGGGCAAATCCCAATTTTTTTTCTCAAAAAAACGCAGCTATTGGTTTGAATTTTTTTCCTAGATAGAGGTCCATCGATCAGAACCCCCCGGATCAGTGGTTGGCAAATCTCTACCACCAGGGGGGCCAGGGTGCGGGGGGGTAAAAACACTGATTTTCGATATAAATTTTCATTCGCTTGCCACGTATAAAAGTCGTGATTTTCGCCGTCTTAAAGGTGTTTAACGTTAGCTCTTTTGCAAGTACGGATTTCACGGGTCGCTTACCGGAAGAGGCGGGGGTGAGGGAGGGTGGGGTGGTAGGGGGAGTGGAGGAGTGGGGGTGGAGTTGGGGGATGGCGGGTGGGTGTCGAGGGGTGGGGATGGAGGGGTCGGGGAGGGGGTGTGGTGGAGGGGTGGGATGGGGATGACTGGATGAGGGGTGGGATGGCGTGGGGGTCGAGGGGTGGGGGTGGTGGGGGTTGGAATGGAGGGGGATGGAGTGGGGGTGGGGTGGGAGGGGTGGGGGTGGGGTGGATGGAGGTTGTGATGGGGTGGGAGGGTTGGGGTGGAGGGTGGGGTGGGATGGGGTGGGAGGGGTTGGGGGGTGGAGGGTGGAGTGGATGGGGGTGGAAATTTTCGTGAAACCCAAATTTCTCGGGTCGCGTTCCGGTAGAGGTCGAAGTGTGGTGGGGTGGGGGTTGTGGCCGTAGCGGATCGAATCCTAAATTTCCCGGGCAACGCCGGGTACCCCAGCTAGTATGACTATAATAACATTATTTACTATTATAAATATATGATACTACACAGAGATGACATCCCTCCAGAAAAATTTGACAAAATGATAGTAGTTTTTGGTTGCTGTTTACATCATATCGCATTACAAGAACTGTTATAATATACCATAATATTATTTACTATTCATTCATTCATTCATTATATGCATTTATATAGCGCCTCTTCAAGGGGGCTACTCAGAGGCGCTCCCAACCTCAGCGCGGCCAAATAAAACTGTTTTAAGATGAGAGAGGAAAGTCTGAGAAGGATTTTTACAAAGAGAGCGGAGGGTCAGAGGAAGACCATTCCAGCTAGGTTGAGGGTCCCACCACCGAGAAAGCACGGCTCTGCATAGTGGAAGTTCGAGCAAAAGGTACTGAGAGTAGACTTTGTTCAGTCGAACGAAGGGAGCGGAAGGGGTGAGAACTAAGATTAGGGCTACAAAGCTCACAAAGATAGGCAGGAGCAAGGCCTAGCATGCAGCGCCAGACTAGAGTAGATATCCTATACTCAATTCGCTGCTTGAGTGGAAGCCAGTATTATATGGTTATAGCAATTATCTACCATTATAATATTAATATATGACACAATACTGCTAAAATGAGTATAACTTACTGATAATATTTGTATAAATACTATTTTTGTATAACTGAATAGCTTCTCTCCTTCAAATTTTAAACTGTCAAATTTCAAAATGTTTTGGTCCTATTGTTTGAAAACCTAGCAAAACAATATCATTACAACATGTCACTTCTAGATTTTGGTACGGTAGTTTATTAGTTCTTGGTTGAGTTGTATACCATTAAATATGATTTCGGAAAGTGTGTTCTCGTCAGCAATTGAATTCAGGACCATATTGGGAAACAGGGATAAGCTTATTATAGCGCTTAAAAAGTCAGCTTAAAAATAAGTATCAGCGCACAAGGATTCTCAACGCATAACATTATCTATGGTTTACAATTATTTTTGAGCGATAAATGAGGTTAAGTAGGCGCGAACTGTGCCGATGAATAAAATGG
Organism: Lumbricus terrestris; assembly: GCA_949752735.1. Lineage (NCBI taxonomy): Eukaryota > Metazoa > Annelida > Clitellata > Crassiclitellata > Lumbricidae > Lumbricus > Lumbricus terrestris. The sequence continues at coordinate 32,512,109 of OX457047.1, forward strand.
AGTCAAAACGTAAAAAGATTGAAGTAAATGCAAGCTCTGTAAGTTATTTGGTCTGCTATTAATTCATTTTTAACTGCGATAAGTTCATTTAGAATGAAACACCGATATGCGAATACATACATAGTACATACAGACCCAAAGCCCGAATCCTCTGACCGAATTTCGGCCGGATCATCGAAATCGATTTTGCTAGCGTTTGAATGATGGAGCACGGTTTTTTCTTGAAAGTCAGCGTATATACGATGGGGTGAAAACATTGGAGATGCTGTGCGTTCGAGCTACTATTTACGGATGCGACACGCAGAACATACTGAATTATATATAGACGCTAAACTGTGTTTTCAACAACACTAAAAGGACCATTATGTCGTGTATTTGATTTAACAAAGAATAACCTTCGGGTGTTTAACCGCTTTGTATAAAACTGTTTTTGGGAAATCTAGCTTTTTTATATTTTCTGAGTTTTCTGGAATTGGGGATTTGGGTTTACCCTGTACAGCTAGAAGTTATGGTCTAGTATTGATAGTAAGGCTTTAATAGGAATCGGCATTCCGGGTGAAGCAGCCATAAATACATGTTCTTTTCATGAACGATTATCTCAGCAGAGGTGATTGGTCTCCTATGTTTGAGCTACACAGATTAATTTCTAATTGTTTTTGTCGTGTTCTCTGCCTGAAGGCATGTTCATTGGCTTTACGCCCCTGGGAATGAGATAAGTGAGGTGGTTTCCCGTTGCCTACCTCACAGATAATTGTGGTTGGGCAACTTATCCAAGGTCGCTACGCAGTGGCTTGAGGTAGATTCGAACCTGCAACTCTTCGGTCACAAGGCGCCGAACTTACCACTACACCGCCATATTCATCCTACTTCTACGATAAAACATAACTTTGGCCAACCTGCTACACAATAGTAAATACAATAATTCTAAACACTTAATAAAGCACCTTTTGAAAACTTTTAATATTTGCTGTGCACATCAATTTTATTTATTTTTTCTTCAGAACCACCATTATTTTCTGTTTGATAGACTTGTACGAGTTTCCCGGAGACATGTTAAATTTCTTGTAGTTGGTTGAGCTGAAGGCAGAACTGTTTCGAAAAGAAGAGGAATTGCGTCAGAAGAAACTAAACAAAGTATCAGCGGACGTCAAAGCCTCGAAACCACTCACAAATAAGGTAAACTGGTATTTTAAAAATCAATTGAAAATTTTGAAGTCATGCAAGTTTGAACAATGCCACAACTTATTGCGAATGCACAAATGTCTGGTGAGTTGTGGATGTTGAAAGAGCAGAGTTGGTCTGTTTCCAATTTAACTTGTTGTTAAGGTGGTAGACTTTGTCAGTACTCAGTGGTTGATGTGATTTACTAATCCTAACTTTATCCAAACTTGTATAATGCACAAGGTATGAACCTACCAGTTGCTACGGACCTACGGTACTAAGTAAAACCTTTGTAGTCCTGAAGGAAAGTTCAAATTACTCTCTACACTCTGACAGAGATTGTCCAGTCAAGAAAATTTTATTTTTTTGTAATTTAAAGCTGTTTTGAAGAATGCAGTTTCTTCCGTGACCTGAACTAGCTTGTGATCCAATTTTCTGTTCTGCCGGGTTCTTTATATTACTTCCCATTGACTCATCTAACGATGTTTATCAATTTCGGTATTGTTGCATTACTACAATTATTTCTAACCATGATAAGATTTCATTCACTCACTCACTCACTCTCTCATTCATTCGTTCCAAGAATTGGCCAGGATTTTCCACTTTCCATATTACCCTTGTCTGGATTATGCATGCAGAAGTAATGAATAAAAGATCAATTTGTAAAAATGTTTTTAGAAAGGATTCAGCTGGAGCAAGAAGGATGCTGGTAAAGTTGAAAAGGCACAAGAAGAGCTTGCTGAGAAGATAGAAGAAGTCGATACTTTTGACAAGTCAAAGTAATTAAACGTTTTGCATCATTAATAAACCGTAATTTGGTAATTTAAACTCTTCTCTGGAAGTGCGCATGGCACGATTGCATGGCATTTGAATGGAATGGTTTCCTGTTGATGGATTATTTGTGTTGAATAATCATTTTCCATGGATGGTGAATGGTGATACTGCTTCTTATCTCTTGGACTTCTTAGGATTTAACCTGCCTTGTTCAGTCAGTTACATGGGCGGAGTTTGGTTTTAGTCCTCAGGCTGAAATCTAAAATCTTGCAGAAAAATCGAAAAATGCTAATTTTTCCCACCCAAAAAGTTGACCTTTTTTGTCATTCAGAGGTTTGCGAACAAATTTCTGAGCCTGCGGCCTTCTTGGGGGAGGGGGAGATAAACCCGAGAAAATATACCATTTACACGGTAAAAAAGAATCTGGGTCTTCTTGGGAGTTTAGACCGCCCTAGCCCCTGATAAACTCCGCCCATGGTCAGTTATTTTGTAATTTTAATCCAATATTTATATAGCGCCATCACAGGATTGTACTCGTAAGTGGCGCTATTGTCCTGAACCAGTTAGATTACTGTAAATAATGCAGGCTTCATGCGCTTGTGAAACTGTGGAAGGAACAAACGGAGACGATTTCAGCTGATGGACCCGACGTGGGGTAAATCTTTCGGTCTGAAATCTTATCTATCAGAGCAAAGCTATTCAAAGGCACTGTCAGCATGGCAGACCCATGAAAAGAGGGAGATGTCTTCAAAAAACGACGAGACGTATGTGAATTCCATGCCAGAATCCTGTTAGGAATTGAAGTGGAAGGTCATTCCACATTGACCTGCATGAGCATTCTTCTTCTCTGTGGCATTACTTGCAGATACTTAAATGTACGAGAAGTGTTGATATATGCAACTTTCTTAGCTATGCATTTTACACCATGTTCACTTTATGCAGTTGAGACTGATAGCCTTTATATGAAACCATAATGTTTACTCACTGTTTGCCTTACTTACAGTTTGCCGTATTGTAGTTGTTTTCGTTGTTTTTGTTTGTAAGGAAAGCCTTAGCAGCCAAAGCCAGCTTGTATGAGAAGCTCACCAAAGGTGACTTTGTACCAGGTGATTTGAAATTTACCCTCCTGAGTCTTTATTTGGAAGTGATATTATAGGGTTTGTCAGCATAAATGTGAACACTTTGCTTCTCCACTCAGTCTTACTATATAGTGAGGATGACTAGATGAGCTTTTGAGCTTCTTCTCCTCATGAGTCGATTCACCCTATCCTATGCTGTTACTACATTCTCATGCCTTCCTGACTTTTCTGCTAAAGTTTATTATTTGCTACATTTAAAACTTGTACTACAGAATGTGCGTTGTGAATTATTTTCCACTGAATCATTGCCAATAAATTTCATTTTATATGTCTACCAAAGTTTGTTAATGAAGTGAAATTCTGCTGTATTTCATTCATTCATTCATTTCGAGAATTTATATAGCGCCTCTTCAAGAAATCTACTCAGAGGCGCTCCCAGCCCAGCCACAGTTTAAAAAAGTAGTATTTGACCTGGATTCAGCCACAGTTTAAAAAAGTAGTATTTGACCTGGATTTCTTTGTATACTTTTCAGAGGAGGATGGCAGCCAGTTATATCTCGTGGATTTTCAGCAGAAGGCGATTGTCACAATTGCGGATGAACGTCAGAAACGTCGTGGCGAGGGGCAAAGTGGAAGACCAGCAGAAGGGGAGACAAAGGATAAAGAAGTTGTGGAGAAGAAAAATCTTGTAGCAGACGATGAAAGTTTACATCGTGCAAGTTGTCCTGACGAGGAATGGTAACTGGTGAAATAAATCACGTAGAATTTGTTTGTTTGTTTGTTTGTGCACTTGTTATAGCGCCCCCTTCAAGCTCTCTACTCAGAGGCGCTCCCGACTGCAGAGCGGACACTGCATCGGAGTTTCACGCCGAAGCGCTGAGCAATTGCAATTGAAGGACTTGCCCAATGTCCCTATGCGGCGACTTGAGGTGGATTCGAACCTTGAACCTTTCGGCTTCAAGGCAACGATGCCACCACTACACCACCGCGCCCCACAATAATATTATGCATTGATTAATTATTAAAAAAGGAAGTGCTGCTGCTTTTGATATTGATTTAAGATAACTTTAGCTGTTGTGTTTGAGGCATATTTGTTTTTTGTGTGTTTTGTCTAAAGTTCTGGCACTTTCGCGATCATAGTTAGTCGTGTATGTAGCATCTCAAAACAGTTCTGACTTGAGATAGTAAGACTTTGATCAAAATAGAATTTAGGCCGAGAAAGATGTATACTGTACTGTATAGGATTACATTATCATCATAGTTCGCAATGCATGTCAGTTGATGACAGTTAAGTACGAATAAATTATCTTTATTGTCCTCAGTCTTTTGTCAAGTCCTTTAACGTTAGTCCATGTGATGTTATGTCTTCATTTTTATTATATACCTGGTAGATGGTATCCAGCATTGTCTTGGTCTGCCTAAGTCATAGGTTGTTTCTTTCTCCTGTAAACTTTTGAGTGTAGTGCATTGTATGGGATTCAGAGAACTTGCAATTCACTCGGCTTGTCTCAATCATCGAGTCATTGTTGAAGACTTTTGTTTGGCAGTTTTGTTTGTTTGCCTAACGATTGTTTTATGCCATTGTTCCGTATTTTTCTGTTGTCTGGAAATCCCTGCAATCTTCTGCAGCCCACTCATTCATAATTCAAATGTTATGGCGCAGTTGTCCTAATGCATTCTGGCAGATTTTTATGCTATTATTTGATGTACCGTTATTACTGGTATCTGTAGACCTTGCCAAATACAATTTTTGTGTCCAGCAATTTGTCTCCTTCTTATACTAATAAGTGTTGGGGCTGTCTGTATCTTGAGCACACTGATGGTGGGTTTCTTCATTGAAAAGTTTGCTGCTATAAAACGAAATACTCTCTGAGGCATTTAAAATTTGGTTTAACTTCAACTTGCCTTAGGGTCGATTATGTGGACTCGTTGGGAAGATCACGACGGTGCATGAAAAAAGATCTTGCATCTTTAGAGGAAATGGATAGAGAACTGTGTGGAAAAAGGTAATGTCCGCCTTGCTTGTTCCTTCTATGCAAATATGAGATACCATGATGGAATATATGTCAATAGCTTAATTTTATATTAGGTTAGTTGTAGTTTCTGTTCAGACAGCTTTATGTAATTACCCAGCTATGGTGTGTTTTATGCTGCCAATTCATCACCCTTCTCTGCGACTGGATCTCTTCTGAAAACGGCAGTGACACAAATGGCCAGTTTAATATGATTGCAAAAATTACAGTCTATGCATGTATTAGTTGATATAAACCAGAATACGTAAAACAATCCCAACTTATCTGCAGGACCTCTGTCATCCTGTTTTAGATGCCTACAGTTGTCACTTCCTCTGCTCTTCTTGGAGGGGTCTCATAGTTCATGGGTGCCCAAATAGCTACTGTACAGAACTGTGCTTTCTTCGTAGTGGTAGTAGTATCTTCGTTTATTGGCTATGCTGGGTGTTACACCACTGTTTGTTACTATAATTATTCTCGTAGGAAAGGTTTGTTTTCTATTTTCCTATATAGTGTCTATTGTCTTTGTTTGGGAGCTTAAAATTTTGTGGTAGACCCGTCGGTTTGGAATGGACTTCCTTTGGAATTGTATCTGCTTTCCAGAACCCTTTCCTGACATGTTCTATTCTCAAGTGTTGTATTGGTCGTGCTCTTTGAAGAAGTGCTGTATTAATCCCTGAATGAATGAAGAAAGAAGAAATTGCTCGTAGTAACGGTGTAACTATGGATGTGGAGTTAAGTTTTGCATGCAATTCTCAATTGTACAATGGAAATATTTCAGTAAAGTACACGGCTCATTTATCATGGTCTTGCAAAAATTTATGATTTACTTTACGTGTTTATTAAATGCTAGAGAAAAACTGACCGTGTCCGAAGACAAGATGGATTTGATGTCGTCAGACATGAAACGAGAGCTGGAGAGGCAGGAGTGGGAAAAGGAAGCGCAGATGGAACTGGGAGGACCTTCTGGACCGCTTCATTATTCCAACGTACAGTTCAATGGTCAGCATCCAGTTTCACATTGTTTGTTTGTATGTGCACTTGTTATAGCGCCCCTTCAAGATATCTACTCAGAAGCACTCCCGACTACAACGCGGACACTGAATCAGAGTTTCACGTCGAAACAATGAGCAATTGCAAGTGAAGGACTTGCCCAAGGTCCCTACGAGGCGACTTTAGGTGGATTCGAATCTGCAACTCTCCGGCTGCAAGGCATTGAACATACCCACTACACCGTGGCCCACAAAAAAAATATAAAAATAAAACATAAAATAAAAAATGGGTTTGATGGGTAAAGAGTTTAACGACAGCTTATGACAACAGAGAAATTTATTGCCTTTGACAAAATTTTTAGCATTTGTAATTATAAATGAACAAAGAAAGCATATACTATCTGGCAACTTCTGTGAAGCTGGTGTCTTATGATGAAGGCATACTGAAGTCAAATTGAAAATCGGATGGGGTATGATTTGTGATTAAAGATGTTCCTATCTAACAATGAACTTCTTGATTAGATATGTTTTTATTTTTAATGCTGTCTCCCATTTGATGAACATTGATGTATTGGCGGAGTTGTTTGGGTTCAATTTAGTTGTTTTTGCTGGAGATCTTTTTGCGATAACATTTTCTGTGCCTGTTACATATATTTATTTTCCAAGTCATTATTGAGCTTTTATATTGCACACCTTAAGGGTAATTCTACTCAGAAATGCACCTAGTTAAATATTGTTTAAAGTTAATTCGGATCTTGTGTTTTTGCAGAGGTGCGTGATCATGGAGTCGGGTTCTTTGGTTTCGCGAAAGACGAGGAAATTCGACAGCAGCAACTCGACGCTCTGAAAGAACTTCGTAACCAGGTAAACAGTCTGCAAGCTTCACCAGTTTATTAAGCTTCTACTTTGTTTTGGTCTTATCAGTATTTTTGTGCTGCTATACCTTATTTTCTGTTCTTTGTCTAACTTGACTTGGAATGAAGTCCAAGATAAAAGTTGAATTCCTTCTTTTTACTTATTGTTTGATGAAAATCCTCTGTAGCCTGAATTGCTTTTCAGACAATTGATTTCTCTGTGTTTACAGTTTCACTTGTTGTTACTCGTATTGTTGGGTTCACTTGCTCTAGTCTAGAAGATGATGAGTAATACTCAGGTCCGTAATGTAAAATAACATCGATTTATTCAATAACAGAGCAGTCTGACAAGAAGTAGGTTAACGTTACCCAAAGCTGACATGAAGTACGACCGATACAGCTGATTCGACAGAGCTGACGTGAAGACACACCAGGCTAACGGAGCCCAAAGGAAGACGGATGTAGGCCAGTTCACCAACGAGGTGGGACGGCAATCGAAGAAGACAAACGTCGTAGAACACGAACCACACGCCACGCTCAACAGGAGTCGAACACACACCACAGAGTATACCCACGACAAGAAGCAAGCCCCCACAGTAGTAGCCCTTTAAATAGGCCCTGCCCTTCCCTCAACTCCCACATAGTCAAGGAGAGTCCAAGTAAGGAAGCCCAGAGGGGTAATAGGTAGCTAACACTCACATACCCCCCCACCAGAACATGAGGAGTCCAACGGGGACGACGAACTATACGAACAACTGCTACGCCTAAATGCAAAATCACTCAGTACAAGCCATTACACGTACTAAGCAATTCAGCAAGACTTAACTAAATAATGCATCGCACTCATAAATAACGTAAGAGTCCGATATAATCATGATCTGAATACACAAACTTCATATAACCCAAATCATCAGTTCACACGTAATCACGATATATATACATACACATCAATAGTTCAAATGTCCAAAAAACTATATCTGAAACACAAGAAAAAATTTGGACACCAACTGGTGTATCAAAAATGAACCAAAATGTATAATGGTCATCGGCACAAGCCACCCTACACTACAGACACACTGAAGAGTTCATTGCCGAAGAATTCCGTGCTTTCCTTCTATGACAGAACGTTCCATTGAAACTGTTTCTGGACAGTGTTTGACTTTTCCTGACAGAATGTTCCATTGAAACTGTTTCTGGACAGTGTTTGACTTTTCATGACAGAATGTTCCATTGAAACTGTTTCTGGACAGTGTTTGACTTTTCATGACAGAATGTTCCATTGACATACGACGAGGATAGACGTACCAGAGAGCATCTCTAGCACGCCCGACGACTCCGCTGTGAGGAGACAAGTGGAGACACTGATTGACGTGTGCCCTCACCCGCTCCCACTCACATTACGCAGATGGACGACTCAGAATGTCCGGCAGAACATTCCATTCGCCTGGACGATGTCTAATGTCCAAGTTGTACTGTTCAAGCTCCAAACTCCATCGCAAGAGCTTCATATTTTTGTTCGCCATCTGATGGATGAACTGCAAAGGTTTATGATCGGTGAACACCAGGACGACTGCGGATCCAAAGTAGACACTAAAGGCCCGCAAGGCGACCATCAGTGCCAGCGCTTCCTTCTCTATGGTCGAATAGCGAATCTCCTGCGGCAGCAGCTTCCGACTCAAATAGCAGATCGGGTGTTCCAATCCATCCTTCATCTGAAACAAGCACGCTCCCAGACAGAATTGAGAAGCATCAACACCCACACAAAACTGTTTAGTAAAGTCAGGAGGTATTAAGATAGGTCTAGAAGCCAGACGAGATTTTAGATCAAGAAAAGCAACCTCCGCTTCCTCATTCCATCTAAAAGGAATCCCTTTCTTTGTCAAAGCCGTGAGCGGCAAAGTAATATCAGAGAAATGAGGCAAGTACCTCTGATAGTATCCCGCTAATCCTAAGAAAGATTGCACCTGTTTTTTAGTAGCAGGCCTAGGAAATTTCAACACCGCTTCCACCTTCTTCAACCTTGGCTGAACTCCGTCAATCCCAATGTGATGACCCAAGAAATCCACAGACGCATTAGCAAAGACACATTTAGCCAGATTCAGAGTTAAACAAGCATCAGCTATTCGAGATAACACTTTTCGCAAATGAACCAAATGATCCGACCATGCTAAGCTGAAAATGATGATGTCGTCTAAATAAGCATCACAAAACTCATTCAATCCATTCAGCACTTTCGTAATTAACCTTGAGAACGAAGCCGGAGCATTCTTCAGGCCAAAACTCATGTATTTCCATTGGTAATGCCCTTTCGGGGTGACAAACGCAGTTAACGGAACTGACTCCGGATGCATCGGGATCTGCCAGTAACCTTTAGTCATATCCAGCTTTGTTATAAACCGTGACTGACCCACTCGATCAATTAACACCTCCACCCGTGGCATAGGAAATGGATCCGGAACAGATAATCCATTCAGTTTCCTGAAATCTGTACAAAGACGATCTGTACCGTTTGGCTTAGGCACCAGGACAATCGGAGCTGCCCACGGACTCTCGGACTCCTCTATTATCCCCGCTTCCAACAACTGATTCACCTCTTTATCCACCCTCGCCATTTTCTCAGGATTTAACCTGTAAGGGTATTGTCGAACAGGGCGAGCACCTTCAACCAAATCAATTCTATGAGACACCATAGATGTTTTACCCGGTACTTCACTAAACACATGTGCAAAGTCATGCAAAACATCCCGCAATTCCGCACGACATTCAGCAGACACTTCACATTGTAAGACCTTATCCTCTAAAGTCACATCATTCATCCTCACATCCGGATTTACCACCAACACAGAAGCCACCACCTCCTCATTCGGTCGCTCATACACCACATCCATACGATCCACATAGCGCTTCATCAGATTCACATGTACCACCCGTTCCGTTTTTCTTCGATCCGGGGTACTCACTAAATAATCGACCGGACCAAGTCGACGTACAACCACATACGGTCCACAATATTTGGTCTGTAAAGGTTTACCCACCAACGGAATCAAGAGTAAAACCTTTTCACCTTCCTCAAAAGACACAGCACGTGACTGCTTATCATACAGTTGCTTCGATTTACTTTTCGCATCAACAGCATTTTCACCAGCAAGTTTCAATCCAACACGCATACGTTCACGTAATTGTAAAACATAGTCAATCACGTTCTTGCCAGACACTTCATGTACAACATCTTTCGCCAACCATTCTTCCTTCATCAATTGCAACATGCCACGCACATCTCTGCCATACATCAAATCAAAAGCAGAAAAGCCAGTACCCTGTACCGGAACCTCTCTATATGCAAACAAGATCCACGGCAACATTGCATCCCAAGAACCCGGATATGTTTCAGCCAACGCCTTCAACATATCTTTCATAGTACGATGAAAGCGTTCGCACGAGCCATTCGTTTGTGGTCTATAAGGACTAGTTTTCAACTGCACAATACCACATTCATGCACAAACACTTGCATCAAATCAGACATGAATTCTGAGCCACAATCAGATAACAATTCTTTCGGAAATCCGAAAAGCGAAAAAACTTCACACAAACATTAAGCCACATCCTGCGCCGTATGATTCTTCAACGGAAACGCAAATGGAAAATGAGAAGCCAAATCAATGACCGTGAGAATAAACCTATTCCCCGTTCCCTCACATACACTCAATGGGCCTACGATATCCATTGCCAAGCGTTGAAACACTTCCTCCATTACAGGCATACTGACCATGGGCGCCCTATAATTTCTGTTTCCTTTGCCTAAGCGTTGACACACATCACATAAACGACAATACTCACGAACGTCTCGATTCACATGAGGCCACCAGAAATGCTTCGTCAACCGATCCAGTGTCTTTCTAGTACCCAAATGCCCAGCCGCTGGCATATCATGGGCCACATGCAACAACTTCTGTCTTAAGTCACGAGGCACAACTATTTGTACCACACCCATTCCTAATGGTGTACACTTCTCCTCCCATCGACGCACCAAGACCTCGTCCACCAACGCATACGGTTGTACACGCCCACCGACAGACACCGTCTCGTCTACTTGTGCATACAATGGTCTCAATTCAGGACACCGGCGCTGGCGCAATATTAATTCCTGTCGGCTAACATATAGCTCCGATCTTTCTGTCACAACAGATTCTGTCGCTGCAAATAAACTCGATAAGTCGCCTTCATCGAAATTCATTCGTTCAACTTGTCTGTCAATTATTTCACCTGGCGTTCGCTCTTGGTCGGCCGACTCCGTACTTTGACCCACTATCTCCGACTGCTCGGGCGCCGCTTCACTGCACACCGCCGTCTCCCTCTCACTCTGTCTCAGTGCATGTGCTCTAGCCTGTGCACGAGTCGTCACCGCGACCTCCAACACCTGTCCTGCCAGCGCTGTATCATTACCCACAATGCAATGCACCCCAGCCATTGGAAGTGAATTCATTAGACAGCATAACACCTCACCTTGAACAAATGCACAATCAACATTCACTTTCACCAGAGGACATTCCACAATAGAACCAGATATACCTCTGAGTAATCGCGTTTCATTCATGTGTACAAACTCATGCTCATTCAACCATTCATTAGACACCAAAGACTGCAGCGCTCCACTGTCCCTCAAGAACACCGCCTCCTTTCGTGCACCCTCATCATCAATTACACATCCAATCACACAAAATGGTGCATACAGTTTATCAACAGATTCAATTGGCTTCGGAAAACTCTGTGGTTTAACAGGCGCCGAAACAGTCTGAACCAAACCCACAGGTTTCGCACCCCTCCAATTTTCCATTTGAGTCCCCTCCTTTCGTTTTAATTTCCAACAACTGGCCTTCGTATGACCTGGCGCTCTACAAAATGCGCACGTGACCGGTTCCCCAAAACCAGTGACGTCATCATTTTCCCGCACAGGCTTATTAAACCCATACGTTCCTCTTTGAGGCGAACGTCGACCCCAATTTGTATCACGACGCGTACCATCCTTGTACCCCACGCCTTGACGCTCCCATACATCTTTCTTCTCACTTTCATCAGATGAGAATCCTCGTGTACGGTCGAAAAAATCCCTGCGGAACCCCCCAGAATAATGGTTCGGCCCCTGCTTGTATAACACTGCATATTCATCCGCTAAACGTGCAGCACTTGCAACAGTATCAGGACTCTTATCTATCAGCCACCTGTGTACTTCAATAGGTAACGCTTGTACAAACTGCTCCATGAGAATTACCTCTTTAAATTTTGCTAACTCCTCCCACGAGTTTGTACCCTCAATCCATCTCTGAAAAGGACTCTGCAGTCGAAATGCATAATTCGCATACGTTTCCCTCGGTTCTTTTCGCAACCCCCGAAATTTCTTTCGATAAAATTCCGGAATACGTTCGTACGCCGTCAATAGCGCACTCTTCACAATATCATATTGGACGCACTCCTCCAACGATAAAGCCGCAAAAACTTTCGCCGCCTTCCCCGACAACTGTGGCTGTAGGAGGGACGACCATTTTCCCATCGGAATTTGATGCAACGTCATTGCTTGCTCAAACGCCGCAAAATAATGTTCGATATCGGCCGAATCAAATTTTGGCACAAATTTCAGAGCTGCCCCAAAACGCAAATCCTCATTTCCATGCGCTGGTCGTTCGACAGCACCACCTCCTTCTATTCTCCGTCCGTCCATTTCTAATCTCTGCTTCTCCAATTCCATATTCATTCGTTTCTCCTCCATGTCAAATCTCCTTTTCGTCTCCTCTGCTTCAATCCTCAATTTATTCTCCTCTCTCTCTGCTTCAATCCTCCATTTATTCTCCTCTCTCTCTGCTTCAATCCTCAATTTATTCTCCTCTGCTGCAATCTGCATTTTCTTCTCCTCGAATCTCATTCGCTCCTTCTCTCTCTCCCACTCTCTGTCCTCTTTTAAGTGCAAGCGCTCTAACTCGGCCTCCTCTTTCTTCGCCTGTGCCTTAAGTTTCCAAGCTGCACTACCCAATTTCGGTGACAATGGTTTCATAGCCATTCTCCTCACCTGTGACCTAGACACGTCCTCCACATCCTCACCATATGTCTCACTCACCAGTCGAAGTGTGTCACTTGGTATGTCTCTGACATCCCCAAATTCAGGAATTAACTCCTCCTCTAACGACGCCATTTTACCTCTACGCCCTGTCGACTATTCGACGTGCAGACCAACGCACAGCGCAAAAATTCACCCACGACAGCTCACTTCAAAACTGTCTCGACCAAATTTACAAAACTCGCAAAACTCAATGTCGCAAAACGTCGAAATTTCCCGCACTAATTTTCCCGACCTAATTCGCCAAAAACAACAACCATTGACCTGTCATCACGGCCAACCACCATATAACACTTTTCCAACGGAATTACCACCGTACTATTCGCTAAATTTCACGGAAACAACGCCCCTTTTTTGACGCAAATTTCAAATTATCGTGAAAAAAATCCCGAGAGACCCCATCTGTTGGGTTCACTTGCTCTAGTCTAGAAGATGATGAGTAATACTCAGGTCCGTAATGTAAAATAACATCGATTTATTCAATAACAGAGCAGTCTGACAAGAAGTAGGTTAACGTTACCCAAAGCTGACATGAAGTACGACCGATACAGCTGATTCGACAGAGCTGACGTGAAGACACACCAGGCTAACGGAGCCCAAAGGAAGACGGATGTAGGCCAGTTCACCAACGAGGTGGGACGGCAATCGAAGAAGACAAACGTCGTAGAACACGAACCACACGCCACGCTCAACAGGAGTCGAACACACACCACAGAGTATACCCACGACAAGAAGCAAGCCCCCACAGTAGTAGCCCTTTAAATAGGCCCTGCCCTTCCCTCAACTCCCACATAGTCAAGGAGAGTCCAAGTAAGGAAGCCCAGAGGGGTAATAGGTAGCTAACACTCACAGTATGCCAAGCGTAAGAATGGGAAATGACAATGCTCTAAAGTCTAAACCCTAGACCGCCTTTATGGGCTAATGTAAGGAATTCATCTATGCTTTTGTGAGACACTAAGTACTTTTTATGAGGCACTCTGTGCTTTTATAAGGTACTCAGTACTTTTATGAGGTACTAAGTGTGTTCATTAGCTACTTTGTGGCTACAATCAGTGAACAACAAGAAACTGATAGTTAGCTTGCTACTCATGGTACTATGCAAACTGTCATCATTAGAAATAGTTCGTTAATATATTAAAGTTAATAATGAGGTGCTAGGTGAAAGTGCTATCATAATGTCATTGATAATTGCATGCATGTTGACATCTTTTATAATGATTACAATAGCACTATTCGTAATGATTGTCAAGAGAGGAAGTGCTATCACAATGTTGTTGATATTTGCTTTCATGTTGTCAGCTTTTGGCAATATATATATATTTACAGTGATGATTGCTACAAGGATTAAATAATCACAATGATCATCAAGAAGAAGCAATGAGCAAAGTTAATCTGATCTTGTTCATTGTTCGTTTGTTTAGACTCGGAGTCAACGAGAGAAGCACGACAAATTGAAAGAGAAACGAAAGCATATGCTCAGCGCTCGTCTTGAAAAGGTTAAGCAACGACGAATTGTCAAGGACACAGTGGCAAACATTGACCTTGACCCAATGGCCTTTGGAGGTAAGTGGTTCGTGTAGTGTTTTTCTCCCGCAGTTTTGTAAATTGCTTAATGCAGTGGCACTCTTTTTCAATGGCTAGTCCTAGAACCTGGAATGGGCTCCCTGTTGCGCTCCACCTTGTGCCTAGAGGTCACATCACTATGTCCCTTTCTCGCTTATAAACTGCATTATTTAGCCGTTGTTGAACTGGGAGCGCTTCTGAGTAGTTACCTTGAAGGTGCGCTATTTAAAAAGTCAATAATAATAATAATTGCATCTTGTCAGTTTATTAACCTAGTTGTCTTTGCTGATTCTCTTTGTTTCTTTCTTTGCTATATTTGGAAACTGTGCATTTGTGCTAGCCGGCCCAAATGAATAGAATAAACTTCCAGAATTTATTCACATAATATTTTTTATCACTCTTTGGGGAAAAACCTAAAGACTTATTTTTTTGGAAATTTGTTATGAGTAGACTCTCATGTTATGCTCTTTCATGCAAGTTCATTTTTGTCTAGGCGCATTTTAAATGACATTTTAATGATAATAAGAGTAATAGTATACTGATATTATTTGCACAATGCGCTTTGCTTGTTTATTGGCATGTTTTATTTTTAATATTTTGAACTCACGTTGGTTATTTACTTGCTGTGCAGATGAAGGTGAAGAGAGGGAAGCTGAATCAATAAAAGAGCCGGAGTTAATTGTTCGAGATGATTCGTGGAGGAAGAATGCGCCTGTACGAGAATGGGACAAGGACAAGAAACCGATCTTTGGTAAGTTATCAAAGTCTTGCTTACCATCCAAATGTATTTAGTTAACAAGCTGAGCTATCGAATCTAATCTTATGACTTAAGTAGCACCATTGTATTGTATTAAAACATTTATAGAGCACCTCTAATAGGGTGAACCTATCAGAGGCGCTCCCATTGTGCAAGGCCACGAGAGAAGAAATAGGTTTGAGAAAAGAAATGACAAGGAGGGATCGCTAGCTAGAATATGAGATCGAGTAGATTGGGACAGTGTATTCCAAAGAGAGGTAAAGGACCGGGGCTGAGCCGTAGATGTTCTAGTTTGAGGAACTAACAGGTAAAATCTGTTTGAAGAACGAAGTGGATGATGTGAGGAGACTGAAAGAGACCATTTTTATGGTAAATCAAAAATTAGCTTCAAAATGAATCATAGTCAATGAATCAAATGAATCTTTACTCAAAATTTGCAGTCCTTTGGGGAAGCGGAGTGAAAAATGCATTAGGTTCTCATAGAAAACACAGTCTTAAGTTGGAGTCCTGTTAGGTGATCTATTCCTTTTGGCGCTCAACAATTTGCTAATGTGTACGATGCTGGCTGATGGGGACTTCTCCAGTTTTAGGAGTTGATGCTCTTTCCAGGTGATCTGGTAGAAACAACATCCACCTATCCAGATGCATTCCATGCTCTTTGCTTCTCTGCATTCTCCAGCATTTTATATGCGGTGTGTAGTCGGCTTTTATATTTCATCTGGCATTATCAGCACGGGCGGAGTTTATCAGGGGCTTGGGGGGGCTAAGCCCCCAAGAAGACCCAGATTCATTTTTTACCGTGTGAATGGTTTCTTTTCCTGGGCTTAGCCCCCCAAGAAGGCTTTAGCCCCTCCAAGAACGGAAACCAAACTCCGCCCATGATTATCAGATTCTAGCGTATGTTTTGTGATTTTCTGTAGATCAAGAATCTTGGCTGGAGAAACAGCGAGAAGAAAGACTTCAAGACTTTGCTCCTCCTGTCCTATACGAGCAACAACAGCAGAAGATGGTATCACAGTTCAAGCGGACAAAGCTCATACATCACACACAGCCATCTTTAAAGAAAACACTGGCGACATCTGTTGATGAGCAGGCAACCAGTGCGATGCCTTTTGGAGAGAAATTGTCTGGATTCGAACCTAATATGACTAATGACAGAACTTGCGTTTCATCCCCCTTTAGCGTGACTCTCGAAATGCGTCCATCTACTGACCAGGGAGCTGGTACGGTTGACAATCATCCTCCAAGTAACGATGTTTCTGAAATTCCACTTCCATGCACGGACAATTTGGAAGGGAATAGCGCCGCACGTTTGCCTGCTCTAGAACAGGGATCCACAGTATCATCAAATTTTACCAGTTTCCCTTCTGGACATTTTCAGCCATACATGCATCCTGGTGGATATTACTGGTCTGGGATGGGAGAATCTCTTGAACCGACGACAGGTATTGTTGGCCAGGAGTACCGTGTTCCACCCTGGGGTGTTGACTCAAGCTTCGCTCAACCAGCTGGGCAGCAACAGGTGGTTGGCCTGTCTCAAGAATGCGGACCAGCTTATGCGGCAACCGACGACCAAATTCAGTCGGTTGAAACGGATCACGTTGAGCCTCAGTTGGACGAGACTCCTCCTGGTTATGTAGCTCCTCAGCCTGTTCACTACTCCAATGCACCGATGAAGCCACAGCCGAAAGGACCGAAATACACGACCGTAAACGTGCACGAGATCCCTCTGACCCTTCCAGAACCGCCTAGTGCCAACTTCGTGCCACACTATCCATCGCAGGAGGAAGTCATTGCGCTGAAGAAAGCCGCGAGAGGAGAGAAGAGCGAGCAAGCGAACATTAAAGACTGGTTTCGGCAGTTCGACCAAAGACACCGCGCTCCCTCTGGTGTTGATAAAATGTCTAAACCCCCGATGAAGCCTTCTGCTGCTGGCACGCTGCTTAGGCCAAGCACGATACCGTTTGCATCACGGTACATACAGAGAAAGGGTGGACAGTCGACTGAGGACTCTGCGGCTGCCATTTTTGATCCTGCTAAACCTCCTCCAACCTTAAATTCCCAATGACCCATTGTATCAATGTAAAAACTTAGCCACGAGTAAAATTGTCAGCCCATTTGAGTTGGTTTAGAACACTTGTGTAATACAAGCATGAATTTTACTTCTGTGAGGATCTGAACGTGAATTGACTAATTCTATTCTATTCTATTTTGAATTTTGACTAATGACCTGATCCAAGATAAAAAAATGCCTGATCTAAATAAGCAGTATTGTTGTGTGAAGCTGTGTGCTTATTGAACAGGATGTTTTAAATTCTGTGTATATGAATTCTGTGAGTTGTTATTGTTCTTGTCGGCTTGTGTCATTGGACAAGTTCTCGTGACTCTTGCATCCTTTTCCATTTCCTACCTTTAATTTGTACAGTATAATGATGATGATGAATTAAAATAACAGATGATCAAACTCACAAGACATGCACTTATGGATTGACATTTTACTGTCTATCAGAAAGTTATTGACCTTACAATCATTCACTTTTAAAGGCATCTACCATGTATCGGGGGTAAGACCCTCAACCTGGAATGGCCTTCCTCGACCCTCCGCTCTCTTTTTGTAAAAATCAGGCTTTCCTCTCTCATCTTAAGACAGTTTTTATTTGGCCGTGCTGTGGTTGGTAGCGCCTCTGAGTAGTTCCCTTGAATATAAATGCACATAATGAATGAATATGATTAAATATCGACTGCATACTAAGTTTTGAAACATACGATAACATCATTAAGGTTACTTGCTACATAGGCGGAGACCTGGGCCGAGAATTGGGGGGGACGGAAAGACGCGAGATTTTCAGAAAAATTTCTGACGACCGGCGAAATCTCGAAAAAAACCTTATTTTCGCTGCCCAAACAGTTTATGACTTTTTTTTTTAGTCATCCGGCCAAAATCTCGACGAAATTTTCTATTTTCGCTGCAAAAAAGTCTTGACGCTCAAACATTGGGGGGGACAAATGCAACACTTTCATTGGGGGGGGGACCGTCCCCCCTAGGTCTCCGCCCATGACTTGCTAAACTGATCTGAAGTTGTTGTTAAACATCAATATTTACTTCAGGCGTCCTTTTCATGTGGGTAACATGGCTCGATTGAACGTTAATTTCATTGTGTTAAATAAAACATGGATTCCAGTGGCGTCGGCACCACCATAGGTCACGGCAGGTCATGTGACCGACCTGTTTTATTCTTGACCTGCCAGAAATTCTTCGGAACTTTTAACGTCTTCAATACGTTTAATTTCTTTGACCTGCTGAATAACTCGCTTGACCCTAATGCGACATTCTGAAATTGCATAGCAGGCACAGTCACTGATGAATTCAACCCTGGACGTTAATGTGGTGACCTACCATGTATGCAGTACTTGACAGTCAGTGACTAAGTCGCCTTAGTCATAGGTCCACCACTCACAATGACTCATGTAGGCCTACTAGTAAGTACTTATAATAATAATAATAATAATAATAATTATTATTATTTACTAAGTGCTATCTACGATGAGCATCAGTTGGTACTGATAAGCAGTCGTGCGTGAATGACCTGATCGAGGTCCTAGAAAGTACCCATCTCAGGGCAGCCCCGAACCTGCACGAAGGTAAGCAAGCACTCAAGTGTATGGCCTGCTTTAATGTCACATGCTTGAGTAGTGTAGCTGCAGGAGAAGAAATGGGATAGAAATTATTGCTTGATGCAACCTAACTGCAATTAATATGCAGCCTTATTACACAGTCTAATTCTACATCGGGAGAAATGTTAGTTCTGAAAGGTCAGACTTTCCATTTATAGACTTTATCTTATTGCATGGTAGGCTGCACATGTTTCTGAAGGGTATAAAGTCAATGGTTGGTACACAAACCAAGCTATATATATATTATATGTATATATATGTATATAATGTATATATATATATATATATATATATAGGCCTAAGGGCGGACATGACATTCACTAAGGCTAGTCCACTCAAGCAGAGATGGTAATACTCGTTCTTGGCAGGAATGCATTCCTATCGAGCGACTATCAAAATGTGCCCCACAACAGTTGTGATGAAAATTTTAATATATACTATATACACCTTTTTCTATAAGCTTACTGATAATTATAATTATGGCCTTGATCTTGCCCATTGCCCCTCAATTTGTACAAGTGAGATATAGCCTAGCAGCACCACTTAATATAGGGGTCTACTCTTTTGATCAGACTACTAGGTCGATATTAAAATCTCTTAAATATTATAGGCTCTTTCACTGGCATAAAAAAAATACACAGACCAGAAAGACAATTCTCATGCTATGAAACTGCACGACTAAAATTTCTCATTTATCGATAAAACGAAGCTAGTTTATTTACCCTACGTGAGTTGCCTAACAATAAGGAGTTGCTTCAGCCCTTATGACCACAGTAGCCTAACGGCCAGGAGATAAGCAAATTAAAGCAATGCATGGACAGCTGTTGTGCCTGACAGAGTTTATTATCATTATTTTATTATTTTTATTAATGCTATGAAATTGCACGACTAAAATTTCTCATTTATCGATAAAACAAAGCTAGTTGATTTACCCTGTGTTTTAGTTATTTGAATATTATCTACAAGCATGTGCGTCCAGCGTAGCATGCATTAATTTATTCTATAGTCATTATTTCAAATAATTACTAGGCCTAAGTCTAAACATGCCATTTTCTTGCTTGCCAGCGGCCTCTGTCACCTGTGGCTAAGCTTGTGTCAGTGGCAAGTGGCAACCCAGGACCCTTTTATTAGCGGGATTCGTCTGTACCAGTCGGTCTCTGAATCATATGTGACTAACTTTACCCGTGGGACCGTGACTATTTTTGTTGGTAAGTCGGTCATAGCGCCTCACCGGTTTGCTAACCTTCGGTATTATACCAACAACCGCGTGCCATGGTTATTATTCAGTTTCACTTGATTAAGATCATGATGTATGCTTTTGGGAACAATTTTATTGAATTGAATTGAAAATCTGTTGTAGACACTAATTTCCTTACTCACCGAGCAAACAGCGTGGCGTATACATCTCGAGTCTGGTTCCCTGTTTAAGCAGATATCACAGCACGAACAACGTAACAAAGACTGGCGAGCAGGTTTCCAGCTTGGGATAGGCTGTTCGCAGCTTTAAGACCACAAGCGAATCAGACGATGATAAGCTGGTCGTAACTCTGACGACTACGTTTGCTTTTGATGGCGAAAGATCTCCGATAAATTACTCTTCCGCGAACTGAAAATATCGGATTTGATAAGTTATAATTAAATTGTGGCCATTAGTAAGGCGTTCCAACATCTCGGGAAGGTTCAACAGAGAATATCGTACGCGGATATCTGTTCTTGCGCAAACCGTATACCCAATAATACAAGCTGTTCTCGAGGCTAAAAGCAATCAAAGAGTTTCTCAATTATTAAAGAAACGTTCTCAAATTACAAAATACTTAAAAAGGTTAACTTCTCACTTTGGCAGCATGCAGTGATGATCGAAGGCAGTTTTCAGCTTTGCTGCCTTTTGTGAATGATCGGAGTTGGCCACAGAAACGAGATTAACGATACTGACGACTGTTGCTTTATGCAGTTCGTCATAGGTGAGAGATATTCGTTAGTAAGAAGATTATTAATAATCAAGGTGTAAACATGACGACGTTGGGCACCAACAAGGACCAGACGACGAAGAGAACCCAGCCGCAGTCTGTCGCGCGTACTATGCCGAACAGCGCGTCGAACCCAAACTCGGAGAACTCTGGTGTCATGCTGGTCGGACCGAATTTTCGAGTGGGAAAGAAGATAGGCTGTGGGAATTTCGGAGAACTTCGATTAGGTAAGGCCTGTGAACGTTACTTTTTGTCGTAAGAAAACAGAGCCTTAGTTGAGGACCACCCATGCCACTGCATGCATTGTTTGTCTGTATGTGCACTTGTTATAGCGCCCCTTCAAGCTCTCTCTCTACTCAGATGCGCTCCCGATTGCAGAGCGGACACTGCATCGGAGTTTCACGCCGAAGCGCTGAGCAATTGTGAGTGAAGGACTTGCCCAAGGTCCTTACGCGGTGAGGTGGATTCGAACCTCGAACCTTCCGGCTTCAAGGCAACGACGCCACCACTACACCACCGCGCCCCACAATGTATGCGTGTCATACATAATGACTGTGCATCGTTAGGTATAGCAGATTAACTGAATATTTTTAAATAGCATATATATGTAATTGTATAATATACGGTATTATTTACTCATATATATGACATGTATGATATGGTAAATGTTCTATAAATACCTAGTCGTTAACTTTAGTTTATATCATTATCGATGCGTCGAATTTCCAAGAAACAAAGCCGTATTGATCTGAGCTCTGTGAACAACTGGGCTATGCTCTAATGGCCAGCAGTAAAACGTCCATAAGTAAATACCGCTGGGCTAGGGACCCATCAACCAGTCTGTAAACATGCAAAAATCTAGTCCTCTGGGTTCTACATAGAGCTGTGGCATGTGTAAAGCTGGGTTGATTTTGTGCTCCAACAGTGCAAGGGACAACTATAATTCTACCAGCTCCATTCCGCTTGGCTTCATTTGAATGGGGTGACAGTTAATATCTGCAGTCAGTTTTCAACCACTGCATTGTACATTCCACATAAAACTAATACAGAGAGACATACATGTTCAGGTTGAGGTACACCAATTTAGAACTGGTTGATTTGCCACAGTAGGCTTGATTTTAAGGCTCTTAAGTGTGCTTTGCAATGAGCCAGACACACGCACGTACTACGTATGCATACAGCGTACATACATAGATACATACAGCGTACATACATAGATACATACTTACATTCATCTGGACTCCTGATGAGCAAAATGATTGGACAGGCCAACCAAACAGAGTAACTGCATGAGAATTTATAAACCGAGACCATTTCATGTTGTCTGCCCGGCAGGGGGTTTGTTTTAAACTTTTAGGCAATTTACGAGTTTAGAAAGGGCCAGCTAAATGAGATCTCCTTAAAAGGCCACCTTTGGTTGTTCACCTTATTTTGTATCTAGCTGTTCCAAGTGTATGCATCATCACTTATAGGGTTTCTGCATTAGTCTGGTGCTGCATGGAGCGTCTAGCTCCCAAGCCTCCCATGTATCTACAGGAACTCTGCTGTCCGACCTCTAGTGTCCAGCGGTGATCTGACTTCCGATCAACTGATCAAGCTGAACTCTTGGCCCCTCGCTGTCGAACTGCTATAAAGCAAAGGCGCTCTTTCTCAGTGGCTGGCCCTTGAACCTGGAATGGGCTCGCTGTTGCACTCCGCCTTGTGCCTATAGGTCACCACTATTTTTCTTTCTCACTTTAAAACTGCCTTATTTAGCCATTGTTGAACTGGTAGCGCTTCTGAGTAGATATCTTGAAGGTGCCCTATATAAATAGTCAATAATAATAATAATAATAATAATAATAATAATAATAATTGTGTTGACCTAAGCTGACTACTTTACCTTGAAGTCCATGGGGAACTGATATTCTGGTGTTCATTTCTTGGTTATGTAGGTTGATCTGATGTTGAATAGATGACCTTAGGACGTTGTACCTATATCTAGAAATTGTACCTGGGTCTGGGTTATTTACATCCTGCAATGAAGGTTTTGTCTTTGCGATGGTATTTGGTTGCATTGCAAGTTGTTGGACTGCATGTGAAAGCCTTGATTAAGGTTGATTGACAGAGTACCATAAATAGTCAGCCACTGTCAACAGCTGCTACTTACTGATCAGGATTAAATGCTATTGATCATCTGATCATTCAGATCAATCAGATTAATCACAGCTATGGGGAATTCTCAATTTGTATAATGAATAGCTATGCAGTGGCCTTCCTCTGTTGAAATGCTTTAGAGGTAGAACTTTGCTTGTGAACTGACATGTACTATTGAAATATGTGAGCAACTGCTGTAGCTGGTTCCTTGATTGCTGACCTACAAGGATCAGTTCCAGATGATGCCTTTCTCATCCCTCATAGACTTAAGATAATCTGCTTTCTTCTTTGTTTATCTTTCACTAGACCAAACTGCAATTTTACCATCATTTGCAATTTTATCATCATTAGTCACTATGTCTAACATGCCATTAATTTATGCAAAGAAAATCAACAAAGGATTAAAATGTCATAGAACGTACTGGATTAAATTGATGTAGATTGGATTTAATTTGGGTTTGATTCAGGTCATTTGGATTGGTTAGGTTATGATGTGTGTGTGTGTGTGTGTGTGTGTGTGTTATTGTGTCTGTGCTTGTCCCTGTGTGTGCTAAGAGTAGCATCATATTGTTAGTTTAGGGCACAGGCTGATGATCAGATCAGCCCTACTTCATAGGGAATTGGCAAAGTGATGTAAATCGTCAATGAGATTAGTTAAAGTTTAAGTCTGATGTGCAGTGCTCTTTTGATTATCTAGCTAAACTGATTACGGTAACGGTTGAAGTTTGTTATAGTTTTCCATGAGGTGAGAGGATCTCAAAAGGTATTGAATGAATTAACCTTTAGAACAAAACTGGACCCAATTCCAAGAAACACAGTGTTCTACTCGTACTTCCCATCTGTAGTCCAGAGTTTCCTTGTAATGCTTTAAAAGCCATAGATGTTCAGCATTGTAGTCCAATTTTCAGGATTCGTAGATTTTCTAAGAAAGACATTAGGACCGAAGCAGTTAATAAGTATTTGTAGTAAGCATGCTTACAATAGGCGGACGTGATTTCTTAAGGTGATCAATGATCAGAGGACAGGACAAATCGGTCTTTATGACTGCATAACCAGGTCTACCTATTAATCTTATTTGACAGGGCAGTGATTTCTGGCGAACTTTTTGAAGTACAGTGCATTAGGACTTCAACAAGGTTTCAGCGAATTCTCATTAGCAGTTGTTGTGCTTGCAGTGGGTCTTGAATCTCTTGCTGCGTCTGTTAACGTTTATTTGGTTTAACTTCCTTGTGCTGCCATATAATGATATGCGATTGTATAAATGGCCAGTGGCCTGGGAAGTGTTTAGTAGTTGTATGAGCCGACCTCAGCCAAGTACAGGGGTTGCTTAAAATTATACATTACATCTGATACAATCTATTGAGGGTATTTTTGTAAATTTTACGATGACTTGAAAAGTTTATTGATGAAATAAAAAGCACCTATATGAAACAGTTAGTTGGTAGTTTTCAATGCTCTGCATGCTAAGGCATTTGACTTTTGCACTGGAGTTGTGTGAGCATGATCCTGCATTGGCGTCATAGTGCTAAAATTTTGCGAGCACAGTCACCTTTAGTGCCATGACTCCCAGGCTGACCACACAAAAATACAGCAGTCCATCCAGTTATGTGCTACAATTTCGATAAAAAGTTGACTTGTATGCATGCATGCCCCGAGGTGTCATTCTTTTCATCTGGGCTAATCTGATGGTGTATTTGGTTGCACGTACATTGTTGCTTGCACATTGTCTGTAAGTGACTTTTTGAAAGGAAAATTGTGAAGTGTTAGTAAGATTAAATAAGTAAGTTTTAGTGTGATTAGTCTACTTGCGGAAGGAATGTCCAGAGTGGTTTATATGCAGAAGGATATTTTACTTCAAAGTTCTCAATGAAAGTGTTCTGTGGCAGGTGGAAGATCAAATTCCAGTACTTTTGACAAGCCATTGAAGTGATCGTAGTATCAGATTGCCTTGTGTTAAAATGGTGCCAGTCAAGTTGAATGTGATTTTGTGCATTTCGCAATATGGATTTGGATTTGCTTTCCTGTGGTCTCTTTCAGAGGAGTTCTCGGGTCTTACTTGGTTTCTCAACTAGTAGGCGCAGAAGTGTAGAGAACTCTGTTCTCTGGAAGATATTTTAACTGCAGGCCTCTCCATCTGAAATGACCTCCTGTTGCAGCTGCACTTCTTATCAGTGACCATTCAAACTGGGTTTTATGAGTGATTCATGTTTTCCTGCTTTTCAGAGGTGGCTGGGCTTGGATTGCCCTTGAGTAGGTTTCTTGAAGGGTTGCTATATAAGTTCAATGAATGAATGGACAATCTCTAATATGGATCAAGGTTTTTCAGTACAATGACTCCTATCTTATAGTCTGCCTTAGTTTCTCTTTTTCTCTATGAGTTGGCATTATAAATTAAGGGTCTTTTGCAGCTAGCTGTTGAGTGTTTTCAGTCTGATACTGAACTCTGCACCTCCATGGATGTTTGCAGAGATGGGTTTTAGAGGTTGTACGTGCAAACGTGATTTGATCAAACTGTTTAGCAGCCCTGGGAAAGCTACTTGCTGTACTGGAGCAGTATTTAATGGCCTTTCCATGTGGCAGCTGCTTGGAGGGTCTCTTCTTGGCCTTTTTATCAGCTTGCTTAGACAGGATATAACCTGTACCTACTTTGCCTGGGACGGCCCACAGTTGGACTTTGTCTAGCAGAGTTTTAGGACACCTAATTCTTATGTCATCATATCTGATGTTGTGTGGTCTTGAATTCCCTGCAATCTTCAAAAGCCAAGCTCATATCATCAGTTCTGCTGGATGAATTCTGTTTTCATCTTACTTTCACACACTGTCCAAATTCCAATTCTTTAGGAATTTGGACAGTGTGAATTTTTGTTTTGTCTTTTTTCTTTGTCAATTCTGTGATTCTCCACATCCAATTCATTATTTCAAATGCTTGTGAATTGTGTTCAACTCTCCTTTGTATGTCTTTAGTCGTTGCTGCCATTGTTTTAGACCTCATACGTACATCTTGAGTAGCTTCTACGTGCTCAATAGCTTCTCATTGGATTGCGATAGTTATTGACCAACCAACGTCTCTAGTGCCACTTCTATGTCTCTTTACCCGTTTCAATCACCATTGCATGGATTTTCACTGCGTTTATCGATTATAAAGCGGTTAAATTTAAATCATACCACCGACTACCATCACCATATTTATTGTACTTTATGGCCGGGCGTGTTTCTTTCTCTGTCAGCGCTCAGTCGTTTAATTTTTTATGGGGCAGATATTTAGACGCCACGATCGTAAATTCATGTTCAGCAATATGGTTGAAACGCCAATAGTGTTTGACCTGCCTGGGAATTGGACGGTAAATTATGCTCTAAGAGAAAACAGCGTTGATGTAAAATCTACTGGCCACGTACCAACACATTTCGCTGTGGTCTGTAGGCCTAGTTGTCTAGCAGATGGGAAGACATTCAAGACCATGGTGCATTTTCGTGGGAAAGACCGTGCTGAGGGAAAATATGTTTTTCAGGAAGGATGCCAGGTAGCATGGTGCTTCATATGTTCTGACTGACCTAGTTGGTCAAGGGTAGATCAATTACACACGGTTATGGCTGTAGGCTATTGGACATTGGCCTGGTCATTGAACAAGCCATTTGAAGATCATGTCTATAAATTTTGCACAGAGTGAATAGTACTGGGGTTGGCAATGTTAAGCATATATGTGAGAACACAAAGAAACCTAATTTGCATGTGGTTTGTGAATGTGTGGATATCATTGAGGTTTTGCCTATACAGCTGAACAGGTTTCCAGCTCATGTTTTAATGGTGGAGAAATGGTAGAGTGGTCATTTTTACGATGTGGCATTTAGTATTCAAATGCCATAGATGGTTTCCAAGACGACGCCAGCTACCAACCATCACCTAACCCCTCTCTCGTCCCCAGAGTATTCTGAAATCAGTAGTGGTCATGACTGATTTTAACTGGAGTTAACCGTTAACGGGGAACATGAAATTTACTTTTTCATGATGATGACACCAAGTCTGATATTGAAGGTTTGACTTAATCTGCTCTTTTGAAATTGTGGGACATGTTCCAAAGTCAAATGGTGGTTTAGTCTGTTTAAAAAATTCTATGAACGCTCTAATAGTTTGCCTACCTCTAAATTTCTTGTCTTTGTGTCCGTTACTTTCGACAAGCTTCTCAGCATGCAGAAAATGAGCGCTTGGCATTTTACTTGCAAGATGTCTGCAATGCCCTGCATGTGGCAAAATTCTGTGTAGATGGTTATTAACCTTAAAACAAATAAATCTCAGAAAGAGGTGACGTTGAGGGTAGAACAGATGATTTTAAGGGTTATATAATTATAAACTGCTTACTAGTAGATAATTTATTGAGCACTGCTGGTTTTTTTGTCAGAGCACATCATGTTTGTGCAGCACATGAACAACATTCTCATCATGTGGTCTAACTCTCGTGCCTTTGGTAGGTGTTCAGCACAGTGGGAAACGATCCAGTTTTACGCATGGAAACACTCTTATACTAATTATGCCAGTCATTGGCTTTTCCCATTCCAAGGTTGAACGTTTAAAGGTCTACGTATACATACGTCGTATATGTGTGATATTTGTAGACTAAGGTTAATAGATTAACTATAGTTCTCATGGACTCTTTCTTGAGCCCCAGTTGCTGTAATGAATGGATTGTACGCCTTTAGCATAGAAGTTACTACAGCAACTATTTTGCCGTTGTAATTCTATGTTGAAGGTATACATTAATTTATGAGAATCTATATCACATAGATCTATCTATACTCTCAAATTCATCTCTAAAAGCCTGGACCAGATGGAGCTGTGAATATATCCGGAGTGGTCGCCATTCATTGCCTGAACCGTACCTGCTTTTCCAGTTTGACTACATCGTAAATAGGATGTACTTCTGTACCATGTACGGTATGTAAATCTGTTCACTTTCAAGTGTGGGATGTTTTAGAATCAGATCTTGTGTGGCTGATACTCTTAGTCTCACAAGTCACAACTGCTGCTTTAATACCCATGGTGGCTGAACGTTTGATTGGGTTGCTCTGTCTTGCTTAATATGGACCTGGCTTATAGTATAGATCATGATACTTTAGTAGGTTTCACTTGAGGGGTGGGGGGGCATCAGCTGATGCTCTATGCAGTATGATAAGATTGACACAGATATGTCATTAGCCTAGGCTAGATTGCGTTAGACTAAATGATGTCAAAGACTAAATGCTTCTTGAGCTGAACTGTCCCTGTACACTATGCATCATGTAATGAATCAGTGTGTTTGTGTGTGCTCTGGGTTTGATTGGTTTTGTATGCATTTTTGTGCATGTGTATTTGTGCCTGTGTGTATGTGCACGCGCGTGGGTGTGTTGCGGCTTACGGGCACACCTGTGCAACAAAACACTTCCTCTTTTGTTATCCTGAGGACGGTGTTTACACCCCTTCAGCAGAGCCTGTCTTGAGACAAGCCGAATGCTTATACATGGCCTGTTATATATGATTAGTATTGGCACGTAATGCTTTTTTACTGATGACTAAATTAGAGGACTTGAAGCAGTCTGTTTTCCAGTGTGGCTTTCACCAACAACATCCTGTGTTTGAGGGGCATTGTGGAAATGCTCATATCCACACATGCATGTGTTCCATGTTTATCAGAAATATGTTCAGATTATTTGTTTGGCAAATTTAAAATATGTTTGTATTAGATACGTTGCGGTGCTATGGTTTGTAGTGTTTGAGTTTGTCGCATCATTCTGCACAACTCTAGGTTTAAGTTTCTATTAAATAAAATCTAAACTTAAGCTGAAACTTGGCAAAATAACTAAACCTAGTTTCTTTCTTAGATATGTAACATGCAAATCTTACAATAACTAAAACCGAAACTTTGCGAAATAACTAGCACTAATAATGGCTTAAACACCTGACATGCAGATCTGTTTAACTAAAACTTGGCAAAATAAAGTATAACTATTAGCGACTAAAGCACCTGGTGCGTGGACCTAATGGTATTGATGAAACTAAAACTCGATGCAGAACTAAAACAGCACCACTTGTACAATTTATGGATCTGCAGATTGGCTTTCAGCTCACTAGTGAGTTGCCAGATGGTCTTTTACATGGAGACCATGCAGGGTCTGGCGATAGCCGATTTGGCGCTGAATCTCTTTGTTTTGCTGGATTCACTTGGCAATGTTTGATTGCCAAGGTATGTGAAGTTATCCACTCCACTACCTGCTGGAGCCGATCACCTGCAGTTGTTGTAGGCAGGTGGGCAAAGGGCAGACCATGGTGGCCTGGCTCTTGGTTTTTATCCCATTTGATATCTAAACCTTGGCATCTCTATACCCAGTACTTCTAGCTGCAGATGATAGTTTGATTTTTACCAGTGACTAAAGTGTGGAAAAATAAGTGCCTGGACACCCCTTACCTCTCCAAAAGAAGTGCCTGGATGCCCCTTACCTTTCTAGTCTGTGCTCGCCAAAAAGTGGCTGGACGGCGTTCGGATTTTAAAATAAGTGCATGGACGCCGTCCATGACCGTCCAGGCACACTTTAGGCCCTGATTTTTACAGTACTAATGTAGTCTGTGTTACTTGTGATCAATTATGTGAGCCAATGCTGTTCATAGTGTTGTCCTAAATCAGTGATAATGGTGCATAGTCTCAGCTTGTAAACATATAAAGAATGAACTGGTTCAAGTTTTAGTGTCTGCTATTAAGACCAGGAGACACTATTACGGTCCTTGATTGCAAGACACTCTGAACTTTCTTGCGAGTGAGAATGAACTCTTGTGCATATTAAAAACTCTTATAATACCAAAACGTCTGCCGTAGTTGTCTAATAATTCACTGTTTTATTATCGAATACGATGCAATTGATTTTGAGATACTGTGTCTTCGCCTAATGGATCTCCAAAAGCCAGGATCCTTTCCGTAAATCTCTCAAAATGTCAGCAGTTAGCTGTTCACTGAGGTTATGTGGACTACTGTGAGAACATAAATCTTCTGAAGAAGGTGATTGATCGTATGATGTAATGGTCTAAATATAGTGACATCTGATCCTATGATGTAATGGTCTAAATATAGCGACGTCTGTGGTGCAGACGTTGATTATGCAGCAGGCTTGAGTGGAAAGCAAACAGAATGCACAATGTCTTCACTCTCGCGGTAATATTCTACATTTATGCACTGGTCAGTAGTCTGTCCTCAAGTTGTGCTATCAAAGCTTATATGAAAAATTACAGTGCTCAATAGACTTCAGTGTTTGTCCACATCAGATGGCTATAGAATTGCTTGATAATAGCTGCACTCAAAACTAGAACTGTTTCTTTTTATTCCTGTTGTTAAACCCTTCTGTCAAATGTATATTTGCAATATTTATTGCATGCCTAGCCCTGTTCTCCATAAATGGTGATAACCCATGTATGCAGAAAAAATATATTTGCCAATCCTTTAAATACATGGATGTGATATCTTGTGCACTTTTGTTATTATACCTTAGTCACAGTTGTCAAGCAGTTCTGGACCCAAGACCTAAACCTAGAAGTATATGGTTAGATTCATCCCATAGCGCAGGAAGGTATATTAAACATTTCTGCTGAAATAATAGTAATAATAGTAATAATAATAACTGATAATGTTAATAGTATTTGGTACTAGTAGGAGTAATAATAATAATAATAGTCATTTATAATGATAATAATTATAATGTTTGTTTATGCATTCCAAAGTTGACATTGCTGCAGCTATGTCTGGCCCCATGACTTTAAAAGAGTATACTGTGCACAATGTACATAGTAAAAGAGTATACTGTACACAGTGTACATCTATAGTACAGTGGGAGATCAGAGAGAGGCCTGGCATCTATAGCCGTCATATGCTGAAGACTTTGAAAAAGTGAAGTTGATAGGCATTCTTATCCACATCTGACTCCTGAGTCTTGTGTTTTTAAGGGACAGCTCTTACAAGTTCATTTTCTTCTACATCTACTTTTTTCCCTATACTACTACACCTCCCCTGCTCTGCCTTCTTCTTCGGCTTCTTGTCCTCTAAAGTTGTCTTTTCCTTGTGCTCCTCCTCCTCTCCCTTCTTCATCCCAACCTTAAATTTCAATCCAAAGGAACACATAACTTTTTTATAAGAGTTTTAATTGAGGTTGAGGCTAATTTTTATCTTCAGCAAAATATTAGAATCCATAAATTTGCCTGCTCCCATTTGATTGTCTGGATGTGTGATAGTTCAAAACTATCAACATATCAAATAAATGAATTTCAAAATAGAGATTACGATCGCTCATAATTTATACCATTTGTGCACACTTGTTTACAATTTCCTGTTTGCCCTTTGCCCTGCCCTGGTTGGTGGCTGTATTCGTTGTTTAAATACTGATAAATTTATGATTGAAGTTTGTTTCCCTTTTCCCATCTGATGTTAATGTTATTGTTCACCATTTAACCAGAGTTGTAGCCAGAATTTTTTGGGAGGTTCCATTTAAGGGGGGTGTTTCATTTCAGGGGTTTCCATTTCAGGGTTTTCCAGTGGACCCAGTAGCGGGGTAGCGTAACATACAGCATTTGTTAGAAAATTCTGAATTGATTTATTTTGAGGTGATTGAACCCATGGAAATCACCCAAATAAACCCATGCAGTTAAAACTCTTTCGGGAATTACCCGGTATGTGAGGAGGTGAATTACAAAGCTAGACAAATCCATTTTGAGCTATTCCATGAGAACTAAGTTTGTTAAAATATTGCAGAAATTAAGCAACTTACTTAGTCGCTTAAATATTTGCCGGTACATAGATTTACACAATGTCTTAGATAACCGCAAAATTTTATAAAATCTTGTCAATGCTGTAGAATGGATATAAAGGGTAAAGTATTGAATTGTCTGGTTTCTTGTAAATTGTATGTCGTATGTGACAGCCTGACAGTCTCATTCACACATTTGATGTAATGCATGCGTTCGTGCGTGTGTGTGTGTGTGCATACATGCTTCTTTGCCTGCGTGTGTGTGTGTGTGAAGTGTCCTACAAGTTACTTGCTGCTGATGATGCTATATGGAAATTGTCAACATTACATTAAATTACACACATGTCAAGCCTTAGGCTATGTTGTTTTTTTCACATCCACTGTCCAGGTTAGAGACCATTTTTCTCCTAGACTTTTGGTTTAATGATGCACAGTATACTGACGGTTTGCTATATTTCACATTACACAGATATTTTTTTCTAGCAGTGTTGTCTTACTGCTCCTGAAACTATTTCATTTAAGAGCATTTATATATCAAAATGTAATGGGTCAAAGCTAAGGCGTAGACTCGAACCAATTGTGTATTGTGAATAAAACATTTGAATTTTATAGTCAGATCATTGTTTGGTTGGTCAATAAACTTCCGGGGGCACTAATACTGACCAGTAGGAAGGTGATTACCCTGACCTAGGGTGACCACATATCGTGGATTGTCTGGGCTAGTCCCAGTATTGATTAAGAATGTCCTGGACACATCCTTTCGGGACAATGAAATGTTTAGCACTCTTCCCAATGAGCCTACCTACTAATTGATTTAACTTAGATTGGATGTACCAGTCCTGGCGTCCTAGAATGGCAGAACGAAACCTGTGGCCTGAATCCAAGACTGGACATCTGGGCTCTGGCCATTTGTAGAAATTACTTCTATGTGTGATGAGCCAGCTGGCTATAGCAGGACACCATCACACAGACATTGTCACTGACCATGCAGCAGCAGCAGCAGCCGAGGAGCAGAGCAGAGCATAGGCTGCAGTGAGCAGTGACTCACTATTTTCCAGCAAGTGGGTTTAGGGCAGATTACGATGAATCAGGTTTGTGATGTAGGTTTTGTCAATGGATGAATCTGCTCAGGCATTGTCACAATGGTGAATTCAGCTGCTTGGAAAAACCCTGCCGGATTGAATTGGCTTACCTGTTTAATTGCTATGGAGTTCAGCATAACTCCATATGTAGTGTATTTGATAACTTTTTGGGGGATAATTAATGGTCTTTGTCTTCAAACTTCCTCGATTCGAAGGAGAGGTTGGTCGCTTCATGGACAAGTTTCTCCATCTTTTCCTGTCCTCTATCTCTGCCCTGATCCGATCAAATGACCTTTCCATCCAGGTTCTGATATTTTATTTTCATATTTTTGTATTTTATTGCGAATTGATGGTTCGTTTAATAGTACAGTGACTCCATCAGAAGTATCAAACAAGAAGTTTAACAAATGTTGCAAATTTTCTGAATGGTGCAAATTTTTTAATTTAAACTGCAGCTGTTTACTACACATAAATTTATCTAAAATACTTGAGTGGGTGGGATGACAATTTTTCATCCAATGACGAAGTTGGATGCCTGCCTTAGACATGAAAATGGATATGGGTACCCAGGGTGCAAAACATTACTGAAATTTTGACACCTGCTGTCTTTTGTTAATGTTACGCTTTCCTGCAGGCCTGCATGTTTGTTTGATCCTGCTGGTGCTTTCACAATGAAGTGATTTGCTGCTGTTTGTTGCTACCTGACGTCATTGCACTGTAGTCGATCATCATTCAACTATGCTATGAAAATTGCAAGTCTCCTGCACTGGGCAAATGTTTGACTACAAATTTACTTGTCCTCTGCTTTGAATGCATGTAGACATAGAGGTGCTGCTTTGATGGTTGGCCTGACCTGTTGTCCTAATGGAAACCTGACACTATGCACTTGTAAACATTTGTACGTTTCAAGTCTTGGATGTTGTTTCAAATCTTGGACGTTCTGAGATGTTTGTATTGTTGGCAAGAAATGTTTGTATTGTTGGCAAGAAATGCTTGTATTGTTGGCAAGAAATGTTTGTATTGTTGCCAATGTGTAGTGCTGGAATTCATCCACCCCCATCATCACTTGTTGATTGGATAAATGATGCCAACCTCCAACTTCCCTGTTATTGACTCCTTTTGGTCTTTCTGGTAAACACATTGTCTTCATCCATTGTGTTCATCATACATCTGCTGTTCATCATGCGTGCGTCATCAATCATCATAATGTATTGTGGTTGTGCATGCAACTTACCCCTTGACTATCTCATTTTGTAGAAACAATCAAGTTTAGAAATTAAATTATTAAATTATGCAAGATTATTATTAATATATCCTTATCTCTCATACTGTAATTTAGTTTGGGCATCTACATATAAATCCAGGCTCAATAAATTAGTACTTCTCCAAAAACGTGCAATATGTATCATAGCTGGAGTTAAGCCTTTTATTCACTCAAGTCCTTTATTTCAATCATTTAATTTATTAAAGTTTCACCAAATAATGACTTTCCAGATAGGAGTCTTTATGTATCGGTTCACCCATGATCTTCTTCCCCTTAACTTTGCAGGGTATTTCCAAAAAGGATCTGAAATTCACTGCTATTCCACCAGGAACTCCTCTCATTATCGAGCCATATCCGCTCGTTTAAACTCAAGAAGATTCCATATTAAATATACTGGACCAGGTATATGGAACTCGTTTCCTAGTCATGTTCAACAAGCTTCCAGTTTACAAAGAGCAAAAACATTACTGCGCAACTACTTGGTTAATGACTGCAAAGATATTTAACCTTGTAGGTACTGATTTTATTTTACTTTATTATTATTTGTTGTGTTTGTTTTGCGTTCTTTAGTTAAGTTTACTACATTAATTGTCATCTCATGCTGTTCTTTTAGCCTATTGTTCAATTCATTATGTCAACCGTCTAGCCATCTGTTAAAATTGCATATGTAATTAGGTGTCCCTGTTAGCGGGATATTCATCCCTTAGGGCCTTCCTTGTTACCATCCGATAATGTGAAGCATGTTATACTATGTCTATTGTGTATGTTGATGGTTGGTTACAATAAATGAATTGAATTGAATTGAAAAAAAAAGAAATTGCAAGGTTGTGTGTGATTAGTTTACCAAATGTTTCCTTGTGTGTCTCCATATCAGGTGACTTGGTTTCTGATATTGCACAGAGAACATCCGTCTTGTCTATCAGCCTTTTGATATTGAAGTTTTGCTGTATAGCAATTAAGGCATTAATTAAGCTGTTGACCTTCCTACTTGATTGCCCTATTCATCCAAGAAGGTTCCTGTATTTATTAACTGCCACCTGGATGAACTTTAATTAGGTTGAGGAAGTAGGTTATTGTTTGTGTCAGTTAATTATGTTTCATGTGTTGCTGATATTTTCAGTTGGTATATGTGTGCTGCAATATGTTGTTTACTGGCTTTGGCTCTAGATTTTTTTATTATGCCTTCTCGTGAACAGTAAAGAATTTCTCAGTACAGGAGAGGTTATTCAAGGGACCCAGAAGTAGAAGATTAGAAAAATTCAGCAGAATATGACTAGTAGACACATTGCACGCATGTTAAGTGCAGCACTTATATTACGGTGCACGAACACCTGTTGTTGTGTGGAAACTTATTCTTCTAGGAACAGAGCAATGTGGATAATACACACAGAGTTAATTACCTGTAACTCTGAAACCCTCGGTCCAATTGAGCCCATGCATCGGATTCACATTTAGGTGTTACCATGCGTGCATTACAAATTTATGAATTGGAGAACGTTTAATTGTTAGGCCCAAGAGAAGACGATATTTGGAAAATGGGCTAAAAACAGGATTCATGAAATGCGTTAATGGTAAAACATACTGCACTGAGCAAGATGCTGTGGACTAGCCGAAGTGATACTGGAGAGTTTTAGTGTTTTTTATGATGAGTTTGTGTCCTTTCGCATTCAGGCTCAGGCTCGTGTAGTCGTGCACAAGTGAAACTGAGTGTCACTTGTAACTTCGAAGCCTTCACTCCCGGTGACCTGTGATTACCTTTTATCTGGTATTGATTATTTTCTTTATGAGGAGAAAAAAATTAGTGATTGAACATGCAAAGAGGTCTAAGCAATCCAGTGAACCTCTCAACAGGGATCACAAAAGATTTGCAACCTGGTGCTCCTAGTCAGAGCTGGTAGCAATTTCAGCTGACGGGCTTTAACTATGACATCATTGGGACCCCTTTCTTGCACATTATTCCTGTTATTAATAAGCCGTTCCTGTACTTAGCTTTGGTTAGCATTGAAGTGCTTTTGATGCTGATGAAAGGACTGGTCTTTATCTGAAAGTGATTATGCACAATCGTAGACTTCCATGAAACTTAGCAGTTGTTGTTTTGCCTTTGAGCCTCTGTTGGTGATTTAGCCCCTGGCAGCTTTATGAAATGGCTTTAAAGCAGGTCTGTTCGCTTCTTAAATGATGCTTTTACACTTGGAAAATGAGGATCTGATGATAGTTGCAGATGAACAACAGCGTGCACAGATGATGATAATTGTTGGTGGGTGAGTCTTCAATCCTGTTGCCTGGGATGGTGAAAAAGCACCCTCTTTTTTGGAAGGGTTTGGTTGTGTTTGCATCTCGCCTGAGTGATGAATCAGAACACCTGGGCCATGTTTCCGTGGAGTGTTTACACAGCCATTCTGAAGGCAGAACCTGGCAGGTGGCTTATCGAAGTTGCACTTTTTGCTTGGTGTAGTATTTCCTGCCGCTGCATGGTTTGACTAGTCGATTCAACATTTGCCTTTGCTAAGTAAACCAATTGATCT
This sequence comes from Lumbricus terrestris, assembly GCA_949752735.1. Taxonomy (NCBI): domain Eukaryota; kingdom Metazoa; phylum Annelida; class Clitellata; order Crassiclitellata; family Lumbricidae; genus Lumbricus; species Lumbricus terrestris. The sequence continues at coordinate 32,548,817 of OX457047.1, forward strand.
GTTGGTTTTACCTTTTAAACATTTATCAGTCATGCCGGTCATTACAACTGTCGAAATGTGTATGGCAGCGCACGTTAAGAGAAACTAGCTGTGGGTGCTCTCTACTTTCTTGCTAGTGCGATGGTAAATGTCGTAAAGACAGGAAGTTAGTGAGTTGGGAAGCAGTGTTGAGATAATTCTGTCTGCTATTTCAGTGCTGCCTTGATCGACTGCTGTGGAGGGAGCCACTTGAAGACGTCCAGTTGTGTGGTGCTGCGCATGTTTCACTGGTCTGTGCTAAACAGATCCAAGATCCTTGAATTTGTCAGTCGGTTGTTTAGAGGAATAGATGCATGGGGACAGACAGACAGACAGACAGATGCATGGAGACGATCAGTTTAGGTGATTATATCAGCACTGACTGGAAGAATTGCGTAATCAGTTTTGTTGAGACGTGAACAAACCGCCTTGCCAGGATGTATTATTTTCTCAACGTGTGAATTTGATTTGAGGTTGTTTCAGTGCTTTATATACAGTGATGCTTTCAAATGTTCTGTGATGTTCTTCGCATCATTGTGAGTGCTTCTTCTCACTGCAGTTCGTTTCTAAGGACATCTCGCATTTCAGTTGAGGCTGTAAATGATGCATGTATAAAAGGGATTACAACCTCATATGAACAATGTGATTTGTCTTTTATGTAATTGCCATTGACCCTGTGGTTCTGTGGTTCCAAAGCAAAGCTATTGTCTCGCTCCTGTGGCGTGGTTTGAACAGTATAGTTGGGCATCAATACTTGAATGCTGTTATAAAATTCTGTGTCAATCCATCAATCAATTGATTTTCTGTTCCCAGAGAATGGGTTATATATAGGTAGTGATGCAGAAAATTCCCATTGGTACTTTCAAGCTGTCAGATCACATAATTTGCATATTAACTTAATTGAGCAATACAATCTGATACCCAAATGGTGCTGAAGTACCCTAGGTTAAGAACACCCATGAGCTGAAAAATGATGTTGAGTGCACTTATAATATAGTAATGTCTGAGAGAGGATATGTTTAACAAGCTTAGCTGACAGCTACTTGGATGGTCACTTAACTAGAATTTGTGCTAAAACAAGGAGTCATCATATTTAGATATGCATTGATTATAATCTCTAGGAGGCAGGCAAGGAATTTAAAAATGGGTGTGTCTTAAGTGGAAGTGAGCTAAGTTGCATTGTGCCTTATACCCACAATGTTCAACTATCTATACACAGTCCATCAAAGGAGCACTGAATAGCAGAAAGAATTATCTCAAAACTGCATCCCAACTTCAAAATCTTTTTAAACATGAAGACTGATAAAGCTACATGTATGTTTGTGTGTGTGTTATATGTTTATATTGCCCTTTGTGTATGAATATTCTTATTATTGCACATTTTAAGTACATAACAAACAACTGAATGAATGGATTATATGTGATGTTGAGGAAATGAAATTGCAGATTCACCTTTGCGAATCATGCAGTCAGATTTTTGTGAAGCCATTTATGCCTACGTGTATTTTTTTCTCCGTTGGGCGTTATTCAAAATGAGCTTTCAAAATGAGCTAATGGTGTTGCTGTTTGAATCATTCATCCTTACAACGGTTTTGGTCTTGGGAATTCATCTTTTTGGGCTTTCAATTTAGCCTTACTTTTTCACCAAAAAAATTATGCTGCACAGATACTTTGATACATAACATGACTTGCTATACAGATGCTTTGATACATGACTTACTATATATGCAGAAGAAAAACTATTCATTCGTCTTACCCCAAGAGACAGCCATCTTTGCTGATTGCTGAAGTGTTAACTCCAGGGTATTTCAGGGTGGTAGTCCCAGGATCTTGTATGGTCATTGGTAAGTGTACTAATATAGCTAAGAACTTCTGAGACCTGGTGAGGATCAGAACCTCAGCATTTTGGTTTTACAGTCCAGCATACAAACCACTAGGCTGCCCTTTCCTCTTTCTATTTTATCATGCATGTTGCAAGTTCAGTGGATCTAGGAATGGAGCAGCCTGTTAGCAGCCTCTTGTAATATATTATGACATCACCTCTGCTGTTCCCTAGGCTATACCAAGCACCAGTCGAACCTATCTGTTCTCTGCAAGGCCAGATAATTGCTAGGAAGTTGCATTGCTCATGCCAGCGCCATTTTAATTTAGCTGGTAGCATGTTGCATGATATGGCAAGGCATCTAAATATGGACATAATCGAGGGTTTACGGAAGACAATTTGCATTCTCATAACCCACAACAGCTGTCTAAACTTGCTGCCACCCACCACAATATGAATCCCTGTGTTTGAGTAGTTTATAATGACAAGCTTTATCCAGCAACATGGCTCAAATCTGATTTTACTGAACATCCCGAGCTGTAGTAATTTAAATGTAGACAGATAAACTGGTTTAGACTGGCTTATAAACTATAAACTCTGTAACTGATATGTAGTGTTATTTATCGTTCATACAATTTTTTTACATAAGCATCTGATGCTATACTGGTTTTATATGGGTTTGTGATGCTTCAGTGAAATTGGGTGTCCTCCCTCTCATGAAGCAGTGGTCTGAACCATTTTATGGTTTTAGGGGGCTATGGTAGGCCTATGTGCCTTTGTGTTGTGGGATGAATATGTGGGTTGTTTTGAAAGCAGGAACTAATAGGGTGTATTTGAGAGATGCCCTGGAGTAACTTGGCCTATGGTTGTTTAATATTAATAAACATGATATGTTCCATCTTTTCATGTACATGGCTAGTGTAGTTTGAGCTGTTTTGCTCCAGGGTTGCTACGTGAAGTCCTGTTCTTTCATGGATATGAGAGGGTTAGTGAATTACTTGGCTGCCAGCTGTTCATAAGACCTGTTTACATTGGCTGAGCTGATAGCAAAGGATCTGTACAAAGAAGATGAGATGATAGCAAAGGATCTGTACAAAGAAGGTGTGGCTATGATGAAAACATGGCCGTATTTAAATCTTGTTACTAGGTGGTACAGATTTCTAACTGATAAAATGCATTTATGTTGGAATTATGAATGCCAGTCTATTCAATGTAGTCATAGGTCCTTCTCCTAGGCATGGACTGCTGTTATATTAGCCTAATGTATAGGAGTTCAAGGCCTAGGGTTCACATAAAACAATCAACATTTCCAGACACTGAAATTGCTGCCAAATGGCAATTACAGGAAGAGTGAGTGCAGTTATTGTCCCTGGCATTTCCCCAATTGATAAGTAGAATTCTTGCATCTAGGTGTCCAATTCATTTGAATGTGTAAAGAGATGACAGGATATATGGACAGTTTATGGCATATATAATATGAATCATACGTAGTGAGTGTACACAAACACGCAAGCATATTATGCCTTTGTCATAAAGTTTCTGTTATGCAAAATGCATAAAATTTTAGAGGATATTGAACCTATGTTATCAATAGATGTGTTTTTAATTTTGTTGTGTAAACAGCATGCCTTATTGTGACTGGAATGTGCATTGTGTATTATATATAAAAAAACATTCATTGTTGCCTATTGTCAGACTGTTTCATAGTATTCTTGCATAGACCATTGTTGTTGTGCTTCATTACTAGACAACCACAGTATTTCTTTGAGTATTCTGCCACATTAAAGTTCGTATTTAAGCATTACATGAGTTGAGTTATAGTTTTGACGATGGGTGGAACTTGAGGGCAAGCAATGCAGCGTGTAGTCCAAAAGCAGTTTATTTTGGGGAGGGTCATTATGATATGGACCATGAAAGCAGGAGTCGTGGCAGCTTGAAATGCCCTCTTGACGCTCTTATCTCTATGTTTTGCTACTGCATGTCATTGTGTAAGGCAACAGCCGAACACGGCTAGCGTGGTACGGGCTGGCTAGGTTTGGAATTATTGACAGATATGGAGAACTGTGCTCTGACCTACTAGAGTAGTAAATACCAATTTCAAAAGGTGTCTTATGCGGGGGGGGGTTAATATTAATATTTTACCACAGTTGGGCTGAGAGAGTACCTTCATGCAAGAGAGGTCATCGGTCTATCTTTGAAAGCTAAGACAGTGAAGAGGCATTGGTGGACCGTGGTCGTTAGCTGTAATGTTATCTGTGATCTGTAGTCAGGTGTGTATGCTTCTGTGTGTGTGTGTGTGTGTGTGTGTGTGTGTGTGTGTGTGTGTGTGTGTGTGTGTGTGTGTGTGTGTGTGTGTGTGTGTGTGTGTGTGTGTGTGTTGGGCGAAGCACTTTTGAAACCAGAAACACAGGCATATTATTATCTGCTTGTGCAAGGCAGCCTCTTGTCTCTGCTAGTCTCTGATCTAAGATTTGTATCAAATGCTTATCATCGCAGCCTTGATGTTCTTGGCATGCAGTTCGTTATGCACTTCTCGTTCAGCGTTTTGTCACGTAGTGTGTGGTGTGCTGCATAACGTCTATTTGGTTAACTGGGCTTTGTGTTAACATAGGCCTACATGTGTTATACTTGATCCTACTCATTGCAGAAAGTCCCATGGCACCATTTTCACGCATGTGATTGAGTACACGTGTATGCACGCACATGCGTCTGTGCATATATATGTGTGTTTGCATGTGTGTGGCAGTGAATTCAGTGTATCATGAATCTCTGGGAGATACAAAGTGGAACATAATTTTGTGGATGGCAGTGAACGTTTCTCCCGTGTTTTCTCGTCTAACCATCCAGCATTGTTGTGTGTCTTAGCTGTGATGACAACTAAAGGTGGTCATCATTTTGATTCTAGCAAACTTTGCCACACACACCTTGATGACTTATCTTTTGTTTCCTTTCGTTAATCTCAGCTAGGAACATATCTGATGGACGTAAAGAGAGTTTTCTAATATGTTGTATATACGGTACATGAAATTATATATCTATCAGAAGTGCTTAGAACAGGTATGACAAAACTCAGGTGATCAATCGCATTCACGCACTTGGATTTTTTTGCTGAAAGTAAAAGTTGGCAATTAGTTTGCTTGGAAGCTGGCATGTATGCCCGAAGTGAAGATATATTTCGTGTTAAATTAACGTATTATGATAATCGCCTCTCCTGCAGAAATCCATAAAGCTAAGTCTGTAAGATATGAATTTGCGTCTTTGAGCAGTGGCTGCGGGTTCATGATATGCACTGTCTGGGCACAGCATAGAGCAGTGCGGCTAATAAATAGGTCAATACCTGACCCTTCGGCAGACTCGTTGCTCTGTTGCTTTTATACAATTATGGGCTGGCTAACTTTAGCCCAGTTCTGCTTATTTGTTGTACTACATGACACTGCTACAATAATAGGTTTGACAGTCTGACCTATTTGCAATATTCTTATGGTTGTCTGACCTGATATTAGTATATTTCAATTAATCATGCACAGTCAGAGTCTAAATGTCCTCATATGGGATTCGCAAAAAACACCAGATTTAGATTGGCAGTGCACCACATCTCACCTGTATAGTTTTTGGTAAGGTAGGCGATTGATTGGAGTGCTCAGCCTGTAGTAACGCTGGCAGTACAGGTGTAGGGATCGTTTGCACCAGCAAGTCCTTCATGTACCTTCCTGTTGCTTACACGGTGGATGCGGTTTCATGTGGTCGTCATTACCTCTAAGGCAAAGATGCAAGTGCGTGTGTGTGTGTGTGTGTGCGTGCGTGTGTGTGTGCAAGTCTTGTCTTCTGCTGAGCGGTGACTGCAGGAGACATGCGCAACAATTTTCATTTTAACAATGACTGCATGATGCAGATGGACGTACTTTTTGCTAAATATTGTTGTAAAGCTCTGTTTAGTATGCTGTGCAGCGTTGCTATGCTGTTGTATCACATAATTTGCATTTACATTGCAACGGTAAAAAAGGAACTACTTTTGCCTGATTTGAAAGCTTTAAAAATGCTCACCTGTCACGACACTGCATGGGTGTCATGTAGATGCTTTTGCAGGCGTGTTGTGGTCACTGTGCGGCACCATGCAATGCATGCGCACAGCTTAGAGGGAGCATTGGTGGTTGTGCGTGTATTATTTGGGTTGTTATGTTTATATGCTTGCTATTTGCCATGCATAAATTAAATGTTAGACAGAACTGCCAGCTGTGAAAGAATGGCTACAGATTCTTTGTGTTTTGAGGGTTCAATTCTACTGTTCTGCAAATTCAGATTCATTCCTATTTAAACATATTTAAACCTGTTTGATAGATGCTCTGTGCAAGATCTTCACTCATTCACTGACCTGTGCAAGATCTTCACTCATTCACTGACCTGTAGTGTGTATATTTCAATTTGGTTGTGGTCAAGGCACAAAAATCATTTTGGGTTATTTAATAAAACCAGTTTTCAAGTTAAAAATTAATGTTTGATTAGGGTTGATTCCAATTTTCTTGTACAGAACTAGACTTCCGCTCAGTGCGAAATGTAAAATTATTTCAACTTAAGTACGTACATTTGTTGTATTGCATCACTTCAAGTAAAGACCTCCAAACAACTGTTTACCTGGGACAAACAAGTCTATCCCCCCTCCAAGACACTTACGCTGAAATTTAAAGCACAATTGAAATTTCTTCTGTTGCTTTGAAAGCCTTTTAAGCTTCTAGAGAACCTTGTTCAGCGTTCAGTGTTCACTGACCTCTGACTTCTGATCAGGATTTTTGCTCTAGATTTCACTGCAGGCTTTGCATGTACACTTCTGAATATGCCCATGCTTTAGTAGCATTCTCAGCCCCGTGATATTGATTGATGCGCCAAAGGTGGCAGATTGGTATTGGATGATGCCTTTCAGGATCAGGGTCTGAGATGGGGCATGGATGGGGACTCAGTGGCTGGGACTACAAACTACAGTTAGGTCCAGAGGCTGGGACTACAAACTACAATTACCGTAGGTCCATAGTTCACTGCAGTTAATCTTTTCTAGGTTTTGCTTTGTACAGTGATGTTGCCCTGCTTTGTCCTTAGTTGAGTTCTTAGGCCTCATATTACAAGGCCGATAATCTGATATATATATATATAATATATATATATATATAATATATATATAATATATATATAATATATATATAATATGTATACTACACTGAGTTCTGTGTAGATTATATCATAGATGTAAAAAAGGATGAAAATAAAATAAAAAAAACATAAAAGACGTGGGGTTTTTTTGGGGTGGGGGAATGACAAAAAGTACCAAAAACGGAAATGGAAAATAATTTGCCTTTGTTACATCTGAAACTTCATTTTAAGCTCAAAAACCTTGCTTATGCAATTTTATCTTAATCTGCAAATAACACAACTTTATTATTGTGAAAAACCCCGAAAAACGACATTTTTAGGGAGAGAATAAAACATGAAAACCCTGTTTTTTTACAACTATGGATTATATGTTGTAAACTTTGTGTACGTTTTGTATTATGTTACATCTGTGCGATTGCCTCAACTTGATGCCTGAAATACTAGCTTTCTGCCCCAATGAGTTTGAACTTTCAGGACCAAGGTCTTTGCTGGACCTACAAAGTACAGTCAGGTCAACTGATCACTGCAGTTAATCTGTCTGAACTTTTGCTGTCTGTGTGTAGCAACATTGCTGTGCTTTGTCCTCAATTTATTTCTAAGGCCACACATTGCAAGGCTGCTAACCTGATCTAATCAGTAGATGTTGATTCGATTAAAATCAGTGAGCTAGCCTTATTCCCTTTAATCTCTTCAGGAGACTTTGGAAAAAGTTGACAGATGAAATACTAGTCATAAGTGGTAGAGTTGAGACAAAGGCCTTTCTTTTGTGAGATGCTATACTAAATGATCAGTGGCATAGCCAGGAATTTATGATGGGGGTTTTATGGCCTGGCCGGATGCCCTTTCTCACACCAACCCAACATTATTATTGTAATAAAAAGGGAATAAAGTAACAAAGGGAATAAACTAAGAAAAACAATTGTTACTACAAGCAATTGTTTTTTTCTTATTTAGGTGGATAAATAACCTTTGAAAAAACTTTTTCCCTAGGCTAATGGGGATTTTAACCCCCGAAACCCCCCTTGTCTACGCCACTGTAAATTATGCCTTTCTGTCAGGCATTGTACGCCTATTTCTTTCCGAAGGTCTATTTTTATCATATGCCTACTGTCGAAGTTTTAGTGTGGAACTGAAAATGACTTCATCAGCAGTTTTCATTGTTATAGATCCCACTGGCCCAGTTTGCTAGATTGGTAAGAGCCTAATGCCCCTTTGTGAAGGAAAACGTATGGATCGTAGAACTTTGCTTGTCGATACTGGCTTATTTTAGAGATTGAAAGATCACATGGTAGTCTCAAGGTCCTTGTGTGGGTCCCTAAATGGTGGGGTGTCCATTCAAACATGCTAGCAGTGTTGACGGATTTCACCTGATCAGTTCATTGAAAAATACAACTGTAACTGAAAAATGGTTGAGGCCGCATACGGTGGTTATAGGAAGCGCAAACAATTACATGCATTTATATTTTGACTGACAATATTTACAACTCATTTAGGGTTTAACATAAAGATGTATATTCTCAGAGTCAAACAGCATATACATGTACATTTCTACCTTTCAACAGAACTTCATCGCCCTTTTGATGAATTTGCAAAATCTCGAACAAAGCGACTAACAACAGCCATTGTTGGATAGGAATATATTTCTTTTAACCAATGTCGACAATAAAACGAACTCCCGACTTGATGCAGCCTCCTAACTACACACAAGCAGGAGACTTGGCTTCTAGCACCAAGCACAAAAAAAACATATAGTCAGATCAAATTTTAATGCTAAGCTGAAGATTTAGAGTGACCAACAAGCACACCTTGTGAGAAACTAGTCAAGCAGAACTGAGTTTCCAGTCCTGAAACTGAATTTCATCAGAACAGCCATCACAGGGAGCTATTTATACAACAGTATTAGTTGTACACATGTGATTTTGCTAAGCTGGTTCTCTTAACTGAGCTTTACAAGACAAGGAAGACATGCAGCTTTTATTACTTCTTCATTAGGCAGGAATATGTCATCTTCTGGCCTCACAGGATATGATAATAATTATATAATAAATCTAGTAATATTCACCTATTATTATTGCTATTATTATTGTGTGTTCTGTGTATGAATTTGAGGCAGATATGAAGACCTACGTAAGGCTAAAATGAAACAGTTGCCAATTGGTTAGTTCCGATCTGTTTATTTAGCCATTAATGCAGATGGTGTATGAGTAGTATTTTTAATGGTTCCTTTAGGGATGATGTATGTTTCTGTGTATATGTATTGTATATATGTATGTATGTATGTATGTATGTATGTATGTATAATTGTATGTATGTTTGTATGCATGCATGTATGTTTGTATGTATGTGTTTCCAGGTGTAGAAAAAACAGGAAAGTGCAAAAATGTATATTGTACATCTAAAACTATAAAACACAAGTTGCAACGGGTGCGTAATAAAAAATCTACTCATCCACGCTACCGATTTTTTCAAATAATTTACAAAACAACTTCTTAGCACCTGCGGAAAACACTATCGGAATTCGCGATCCAAAAATCTTACCCTTTCTCGAGCTTGAAATTTTTTATTTTCTATCGCAATGCTAACGCATGTGTTTAATATAAGACGCCATTTGCATAGGCTACAACCATCATTATCAACAGACATTAAAACCATCGATGATATATTGATGATTGAAACCAGTACATTAATGACGTCATGGCCGGTTTTAAAATTGACGTTAATTAATATCTATACCGTATTGTATGTATCAGAAGCCTATTTAAGACGCAATAATTTTGGCCGATCGGTTTTCAATGAACCAATAGATTTTTAACCTCAATTTTCGCCGAGGGCAGATCTTTTGGCATGCGGTTTCGCAAAAATGCTGACTATAGCGTAAACATTGGCGGTGGCAGCTGGGTTGGACCGAAAACATAAATTTCACGGGCAACGCCGGGCACTCAAAGTGGTTGGACCGGGTTGGGCCCGATGGAAGAAGGCGAGGTGAGAAGGGCGGCGTAGGAGCGGAGTCAGGCGTGGCGGGGGACGAAAACCGAAATTTCCCGGGCGTGGGAGCGTGGTCAGACGTGACTCTGAGCAAAATCCGAATTGTCCCGGGCAACGCCGGGTAATTCAGCTAGTAGTATATATTCTACAATGCACATGAACTATATAACACAGCTACTTGCACTGGTTAGCATTTCGCACACAGGGGCATGTTCCTGCTGGAGGTGATTAATAATTCCACAGAAGTGCTTATGACTGGGCTAGAGAAAGGGAGGCAGAGTAGGCTAGAGAGGGAGTAGGGAGGGAGACGATAGGCAGGCAGGCAGACAGACAGACAGATGGAGATGGGAACTGAGCTCTGGCAGGAATTAGGCCTTGTCTATGGTCTTTTGTTTTGTGATCTGTAGGTGCTGTAGAAGTCATTAGTTGAGATTAGATCTGTGATTTGAAATACGAATGCTGACTGAGGTCGCTTAGTTAGGCTTTTTAATTTAGGCAACTTGGGTCTATCTATCTATCTATCTATCTATCTATCTATCTATCTATCTATCTATCTGCCATTTCCTTTTAGCTACTCAGACGCAAGTGCAGAAATTATGAAAGCCAATACTGTTAGTGTGTGTGTGTGTATATATATATACAATTATATATACATTACATATATATATATATATATATATATTATTGTGCTGGCAAGGAATGAGTCAGCGTTTTGAGATATATAGAGTTGAGATATGAAGACTTTCAGTGTTTAGACTTGACTTGTGGTGTCTGTGACTGATGCAGACAGACCATGGATTATAATGGGTACTCTCCTTATTATGAGAGTAGCTCTGTTCCATTGTTTTTGTGTAAGTGAGTGTGGACCCTTTGTGTTTGTGCAGGTGGTCAGTTACTCAATCTTTCAAGGATTCTATTTCCCTCCTTTGTGGTTTAGGTCAGACGGTCCAGACGCTGCACTGAGAAATTAAGTCATTTGTCAGATGAAACTGTGCAGATCCGCAAGTTACCTGGTACTTTTGCCTCCAATGCACCTTGCCCCCTTCTTATCTGGCAACCTGACAATTTGCTCCAGGGGTCATAAGCTCCTGCTTCTCCAGTTACAGACGTCTGAGATGCTGCTTTGTACTATCCTACCACAGACAAGAATGGCCTATGGTTATCAGTGGAATGCCCTGTCTGATATGAAGTGACTGGTGCTCAGTGATACCACGCTGCCTGCCGTATGGGCTACTACAGTCACTTCAGCCAGTTCTCTGAGCTTTCTCGAGATAATTCCCTGCAGCTGTGCGTCGTTGTCTTTGTTTGGAGGCTTTCCTGTATTTGTTTATGCATTTTATTATTAAAGATAATGCGAAGCACACACGTGTGAAGTGCATGTACAACCCGAATGTATACATACACCACATGTATGTGTATACACGCACGAGCCCAAGCCGCAAGCTCATGAGTGAGTGCTCACAAACGTGCACAAAATGGAGCAGTTCCTTAGACTAAACTCAAGAGAAAAATCAGTGTGATATGTATTGACTTCTTTTTTGTGTGTACCAGTATTTATCTGGCAATTTGAATGTTCCTTAAAGAGCCTCACAATGAGGGGCTGATAGCCCTTGTTTTATAGACTAGCTGCTAATCTCTAGACTGTCCTTCCTTTATTGCTTGTATATTTATTTTTATATTTTGAATTGTTTTGAAAGATGCTATTTGATTAGCTATATGCACACATGTGGGTACGTATGTGCGTACTTAAACACACACACACACACACACACACACACACACACACACACACACACACACACACACACACACACACACACACACACACACACACACACACACACATGTGTATATGTGTATTCTATATATGTGCACAGTGACTGCACACACACACACACACACTTGGGACACGGTGGTGTAGTGGGTATGTTCGTCGCCTTGCAGCCGAAGAGTTGCAGGTTCGAATCCATCCCAAGTCGCCGCGTAAGGACCTTGGGCAAGTCCTTCACTCGCAATTGCTCAGGCGCTTCGGCGTGAAACTCCAATGCAATGTCCGCTCTGTAGTCGGGAGCGCCTCTGCATGGGAGCGCCTCTGTAGGGAGCTTGAAGGGGCGCTATGACAAGTGCACATACAAACAAACAAAACAAACAAAATATGTGTGTGCATGTGTGCGTGCGTTTACATACATGTGTAATTGTGTATAGTACATGAGAGTTGGTCAAAGCTTGAATAAATGCAAGCATTTTGCGTATTAAGGTACTTCTGAGCATTGTCGGCGAATAGCATCATAGACAGTGCTTAAAGTGTGGAAAATAAGTGCCTGGACGCACCTTACCTCTCCAAAAGAAGTGCCTGGACGGATCTTACGTTTCTAGTCTGTGCTCGCCAATAAGTGGCTGGACGGCGTTCAGATTTTAAAACAAGTGCATGGACGCCGTCCATGACCGTCCAGGCACACTTTAAGCCCTGATCATAGACAGTAATGGCGGGCATGATTATAATTATGAGGATTTGTGAGGCACAAGTTAGTACAACATGTATAATATTGTATATTTGTATATGTGCTAATACACCTCATGTGCGCCAATGGAGCACGTTTACTATGACCCGGAATTCTTCATAGTGGAAAACAACATAAACTTTTATATCGCCTCTAATCTTTGGTATGGACTATACATAAATAAATAAATGGAATATAAATATGTATTTGTGATGCTTTCCTAAAGGTAGACTTCGGCAAATGCAATGTTTATTAATTTATGATGATAGCTGTGAAGCTTCCGTTTGCAACTACCGTGCTATTATTTTAAATTGGTTTATATTTTGTGGTCATTCAGCCAGTGATCGTGTTCAGTTTTTCAATGTCCTGACTATCTTTTGTAATTGTTTCATCCATTGCTAAATATGCGCTGTTTCCACACCAAGTGTAAGTGCGTCAAGATTTTAGAAGTGGTTTTCCTTCATTCAATCATCCTAGATTCCTAGTTTCCATCATTCCAGTTTGTGTTTTGCAGTAAAAGTTGCTGACACAGTTAGCTGTGTATTTATTGATTAGGGCGAAAGTCCTAAGGATCTGTCTGTGTGAGTGATGTGACTGGTTCACTTAACAATCGTGGCTCGTTTAGGAGATATAAAGCTTAGGCAAGCATGATCTGTGCATGGAGAAATTGTGGCATCCATTCGGGTGATTATCTTGGCCTTGTTATTGTTTATGGCATCTTGTCTGATTTGGTGGCTTTCTAGTCAATTTGTGCATATGTCGTATTATTAACCAGTGTTTTTCTTTGGTGACTGAAATTAATGTTTCAATATGCATATTGTACATTTTCTGTACAGCACTGCCATTATTATAATTTGTTATCAGTTTGATTATGGTGTCAACATTTTGGTTTACATTTAAGCATTTTGGTTATTGGACTATTGTATTGATCTCTAATAGTGGCCTACATGTAAATTCTGTTGTCCTCATAGATGTGGCCAGTGTGTTTTCTGAATTTTGAACCGTTTGCAGGGTGTGGAGATAGCATGACAATGAACTTCTTTCAAGTTTTAATTGTTCCTTATCTTCGATCGAGTGACCTGTTCAGAGTGGGCTTTCGAGTGTCAGACTAAATACACTTAATATCATAGCTGAATAAAAGTCCCACTTGATGAGACGCATTGTCCATCCGTTCGGCTTGAAGAGCTTGGTGATTTATTTGGCATGTGAAGTCCAAGTTGTTGTTGTGGTAATTAATGTGGTGATACGACCTTATGCAATATGTAGTCCTGCACGTCCCATGCAGATGCAATAATGACAGTGTAACTTTGGCTGAAGAGAAGGGTGTTTAGTTTGGAAACATGGTACAAAGTAGAGGTGAGGTGTACCTGCAAAGAGTTCTGATGTCAGGAGGTGCAAGGTCTTTGTTTGTAGTCTGAGCTTCATCAATTGTATCTACCTAGATAACAATGGAGTGATGTCACTAAGCCATCCAGGGAGACTGCACCACTGTTAGACTTGAGTATCTACAAACGGTGTATTTCGTTTACTTGATATTTAAGGAGCACATTTTAAGAATGCCACACAGGCGCTGATTCTTATTGATATGAAAGAAGCAAAGTGCCTGGATAATTTAGACATGCCATACAAATTGATACAATACATTACCGGTACTTGGTTCATTCTGGTTGGAAGCAAGTGGGTGTTTGTGTGGGCATGATGTTTCTCCTGTGTTTGTCTGTGATAATAAAGAGTGTAAGATTGAGACCAAAATGGTTTGTGTATCAAAAGCACCAGGATTTAGAAGATGAACACAATAGGGTGAATTATGGATAAAACTCATGTCATCCATTTAAGTACTAGTAACATGTCAAACCAAACTAGGGATATTATTACTTATCACTTTATCAGGGGTGCTCTATAGTTTAGCGGTTAACATTATGGACTGTCAGTTGGCAGGTTTGGGGTACAAGGCAGAAATTTGGTTCTGGGTTCTGCTTCTGTACCCCTAGACAACTCCGCTGTCATGGTTATGTACACTGACCATATACTGTCCATGAGAAGATGAACTGGCAAGGGAGAGGATTGGCCACTGACCTGTATAAACTGTGACTGAGAAAATAAAGTCCCTAACACTATACCATTACCTATGTCTGCCTGAGACCTAGTTTAAGGAACTATAATTATACTCTTCCTCTTCAGTCAGGCAATTACTGAAGCACTAAGGCATTTTAGTGGTCTCTGTTTCTAATTAGTTCGGTGTTAGTGGTAGTGGCAGATGATTGCTGTTTTACTACTGAATAAATACTTAGTTGGCATGCTCATATTATGAGAAATAGTTGTTTACCTGGTATTGAATCCTTGCATGTTCCTGAAACTTGGACATATTTCTATTCTGTCATGTCTTTGGTGGTTTACTGCCATTATTACTGGTCTAATGGTGCCACCTAGGGAACAGTTTGCTTGGAATGGCTTCCCATTTGCCATCTACTTTGGGGATTCTTCTACAGTGTAAAGTTCTCATAATGGTTTTTTAGGATCTTGGTCAGTGGCTATTAAAGTGGTTTGAGTGAGCAGTGGGAACGCCGAATGTGAGCAGTGGGAATGCTGAAGAAGGATTTGATAGGAATGCATGTGTTTCCCGGGTTCCATATGAACAGTGGGGACGCAAGCCAAGAATTTTGAGAGCACATTTTATTATCAGTGCATCAGAAACATCAAGATATAATTTAATTATGATTAAAACTACTAGTTGGCAAATGATAAATGATTTATGTTCTCTTTTCGTTACTGTAGTAGAAACTGTCTATGACTTTGAGTAAGAGTTGTGGCTGTGATTTCTTTGCGCATCTACTCTGTTTCGTCTATAGTACTCGGTGGTGTGACCAAATGTTTGTGGGAAAAGTGTGCAATCCCAGAAGTATCCAAATAGACTTTATGTCATGTTTATATCTTGTTTGGCTTTTAGAAGGGGAATGCACTGCCTGACTATGGTGTACAGTGTTGGGTTTATTACGCTATATCTGAATGGTTTCAATATGCTGGTATGTGCTATGATGAGATACTACATGAAGGAGCTTTAAATTTCACATTGGCATGTCTGTCATAGCAGGTCATGGACCTCTTAAATTTCCAGTCGGCATGAAGCCTCGGGACTTTGAACTTGGGTCCATTTTCAATTTACATGTTTTCTCATCACAAATGAAGGAAGAGTCTGATTTGATTATGTTTTTTTACATTCTGTTTGATAAAGGATAAAAATGTTGAAACTAAATTCAGGGTCGTTCAATGTTATTTCTTGGTAAAAAATGAAATATGATTGTTCATCTGAGACTAACATTTTTGACCTTGAAATAACAGTGCATCATCATCTTAGATTTGGTTGTCTT
Organism: Lumbricus terrestris; assembly: GCA_949752735.1. NCBI lineage: Eukaryota > Metazoa > Annelida > Clitellata > Crassiclitellata > Lumbricidae > Lumbricus > Lumbricus terrestris. Next base: position 32,564,653 of record OX457047.1, read on the forward strand.
GTTTTTTGCCACAGGTAACCCTTATCAATATGAGAAACACAGTTTTTGCATTGTGAATCATAGCTAGGTTCATGATAGTGTATGTGTGCATATGGGTGTTTTCTGCATAAATGCCTGTGTTTGTCATTTTATCTTTGTCATCCACTGTATTTGGTTGATTGAAAATTGATTGAAAATTGATGACATCAGTTCTACGATTGTGATTGTTTTTGTGGTTGCAGGCAAGAACCTCTACACAAATGAACATGTTGCAGTTAAGCTGGTAAGCGTTTTTTCCTATGTTGATTTTCTTTTTAAAATGTCTTGATCCATAGCTGAGTGGTAACATTTTACTACCTGTGTTTCCCACCATATTAAATAATTGATGCATATACCTGTGAGCATTGAGCGGCCATTAAAAATATGGATTTCCTGTGATGCGAGACATTTGTTTTTGAGTATTTTGCTAAAGCTGCAGGTCAAGCCTTTGTAAATCTCTTAGAAATGTTACCTTGTTTTTACATCTGGGTGTGTTGTTTTAAAAGTAGTGTTGGTCTATAGAGATAAGCGTAGTTTTGCATTTGTGAATCATAGCTAAGTGCATGATGGTGTATGTTTGCATATGGGTGTGAACTATATATTTGTATATACATAATTACATATATATGTGTGTGTGTGTGTGTGATTGTGTGTGTACTGTATATATATATACAGGAGTTCTGTGGAGGTTATATACTGTTAACTTTGTATGTGTTTTGTATTATATATAAAATCAACACAACTTGCCTCAACTTGGTGCTTGATACTAACTCTCTGCCCCAATGAGTTTGGACTTTTAGGGCCAGGGTCTTTGTTGGGACTACAAAGTACAGATAGATGACTGTGGTTAAGGTTTGGTGGCTCTGTGTATAGCAACGCTGCTGTGCTTTGTCCTCCCTTTATTTCTAAGGCCACAAGTTAGACGGCTGCTAATCTGATCTTATCTGTAGACTTTGGTTATATTTGTATTAGAATCGATAAGCAGGCCTTAATCACTTCAATCTCTTAAAGAGTTGTAAACGTCTGAGATTCAAAATAGGAGTCATGATTACCAAAGTTTAGACAAGTACCTTGCTTCTGTGGAGTGCCATAGTGGACCAGTTACTGCAACAGAATGACTGTGCAAGTATAATATCTAATGAAAACTGGAAACCCCATAAATAGATGCCTGCTGAACAATGACAATTATTTGGAATTGAGGCTCCACTACTTCTCACCAGTGATTGATTGACTGATTGGGAACAGCACACCTAAAGTGTATTCTTCAGCTTTAATATTTGACCTACTAAAATCTGACGGCCAGTTTAATCTTTGCTTATCATCCGCTATTGTTATATCCACTCAACATAGATCTGTCTGCACTTGTTTTCTGGTTGTGTGGTGTCTGTTTTGTGGAAACCGGTGTTTGCTGACTTTTAATTTTGCTTTTAAAGCTGTCACCAGCAGTTCGAATTACCAATCAATTAATTGATTGAGTTGATTGAATTACCAATCAATTAATCAGTCAGTCAAAATTTATATATAATGCCTTTGAGATCACTACTCGGAAGTGCTCCCAACCCAAGCCAGGTGGAGGAGCAGTCTTGAGGAGCTGATAGAACAGTGAAAGAAGGCCTAAGGAAGAGAGGGGATGCACATCCAGGGAAAGACTGTTCCATGGTCAAATTGGTCATTAGGTCAATGATAGAAAAAGTGCAATGCAGCATTGCAACTGTACAGACAAAGCGAAAACAATCACATGGACACTGGACAGCACAGCAAAGTAGATAAGTAGATGGCTCCCACCATGGGATGATACAGGGTGACAGATATTCTGCAAGTACAGTACATGGGTTTTGTCCCTGATATGCAAACCCAGATCAAGAAAGAGGTCCAGAAATGGATTCACTTGGAAAGAGGAAGCCAGTGATGTGCACCACATGTTATTGCAAGACATGCTCAGTCTTGGCATGACCTGCAATGAGTTGTTCTCGTGCCACTTTAACCTGGTCAAGCCGATCAATCCGGACCCAAGGTATACAGTCCTGCATAGATGGAAGAGCAATAATCATGTGTATCTGGATGTTTTGATGACACATTCTGATCAGAATAAGTCAGGCGTTTGTTTAAACCTTTTCCGACCAAAGTGTAGTAAATGGTATGGGAAATCCTATGCCCTCGGCTGGTAAAGAGCTAAATGTAATGAAAAATGAGCACACCCTGTAGGTCTTGACACTAAGTGTCAAGGTTGTTGCAGATTCTACGTATACCATTGTAGCAGCAGTAATGACCTACATGTGAAGTTCATGAAGGTTGTGATGCCTACTATTGTAGCATTATAACAGGAAATATAAATTGAAGCTAATTGGCAATTGACTTAATGGCATGTCGTAGTCTGCCGACTCATAAAGAGCAGAACAAGAATCCTTTGTCTTTGATATTCAGACTATTTTCAGATTGACCTTCAATATCATCGATGAATGCTTTTCGTCCTGTCAGCCTTAAATATGAACATCTGTGCCACGTTAGTTGATAAAATCACTGAGAAAGCAGTAGGGGTGCGGTGGACTGGATGATAACAAGACTAGGAGCTCGGCATCTGGCTTCTGGCCTTTGTATAGGTATATATTGTTTTGTGGAATTGTGGTTGATTGGTTTGAGCAATCAACCTATAACACAGAGGTTACCGGTTTGAGCCTCACGGTGCAAGCTTGTGTTGATTGTTTTTGCGGAGCAGACACCTTGAAACAAATTTCTGCTCTGGCGGAATTTGAACTGGGAATGTTTGTTTCTCGATTGGACTGTAGTGCTATAGTGCACCCGTCTTGGGGTTTGCTATCAAGGTCGTAGCTAGGGGGTGTTTTGGGTGTTTGAACACCCCCCTGAAAATGTAAAAAGTAAAAAATAATAGAATGCAGCACATGATGTAAAAACCATGAAATAAAACCATGAAAACACCCCTGAAATGAAAAATGTGAAAAAATAGAATGAATTGATTTCGGTCGGATGTCTATGAAGTCCTCTTTTTTTCGGATGGGAAATTTGTGACATTTTCTGAAGATTTCGGTCGGATGACAAAAAATTTTCGGACGGGAAGCTGAAGAAACACCACCCGAAATCAAATCTTGGTTACGGCCTTGTTTGCTATGTTAGAATTGTATGATCCAGATCCAAAATGCTGGTAGTGATTTTACAAGATAAAAGTGACATTAATGTTCTTCCAACCAACTGTGTCTCGACATGTTCCTTATCAGTGAGCGATAAGATTTAATTACGTTGTAACTGCTAATTGGTACAATCATTTAACAAAGAGCCAATTTATCAAAGAAAGGATATTGTGCTACCAGTTACGAGACTTTTCTGACATGAGCTATATGGGGTGCTTAACCTGTAAAAAAGAGGTGCCTGGACGCCTCTGGCCTTTAGAGGCTGGGGCCATATAGGGTAATGAGCAACAGGATGGTATTCTGATTTGAAAATAAGTGCCTGGACGCTGTCCATGACCATCCAGTCACACTTTAAGCCCAGGCTATAATTATGGCGTTTATAGTGATTATTTATTGTCAATTAATTTTAAGGATGATAGCGTACTAAGAGCAACTGGGAAACCAGTGTAGCTCGACTTTAGCCCTGTAACGATCAGTGTGTACTAAAATACATTGAAAACATATATATATATATATATAACCAGCTATATATATATATATATATATATATATATATAGCTGGTCGTTAAAGGGTTAAAGTATTTAATTATCATGCTGTAAGCTAGCAATGCACAGTGATATAAGATTTTTATAACATTTCGGGCACATGTCAATTTATTGATTAATTCATGTGCATGTGATAAGGACTAATGAATTAGAATGTATTGTCAGTCAACCTATCCCTTCATTTGTCATCTTTAACTATTGCTTGTTTAAAATTTAAATTCATAATGATATTGGGTTATTTAATTTTATAGAATTGTATGTGTTCTTTTGTGTTTACATTGCTTCAAAGCTGTTTGCAACTGTTTACTCTGTAAGACATAAAAAGATGCAAATGAGTAACGATGCTGTGTGTTTAAGCAAAGACCAATGATTTTCAGAGATCGTTTATTTTTTATTTCTTTAACTGGGTGTTCTGGAGTTGAAAATTGTGCGCTGAAAGAATGTTAGAAGACTTCAGAGCATACATAGTTGAGATACTTGCAGATTTGCCTATAGCAGAGTATGATAGCTCTGCTTTGTTTTGCTGTTGCATATCTGTGACCTGAATTCAGGGCATGATATAACATGTAGGCCTACTTCCTTTAATTTCAAGTCATGCAGTGATATAAGGATATGTCCTGCTGTTGAATTGAATTGTCAGTGGGTTAGAGGAAATGCTTCTCTGATTGCCACCTATAGTTTATAGATTATCTATTCATACGGTGGTGAATCATGATCACTATTTTCTTTATTCAAATTTGTTTTCAGCATATTGAATATTTCAATATTTTGTGTGTTGTTTTATTGTATTGCATAGTATATCTGCAGACTTAAATAGTGCCTCTTGCAGATGAGCATTGAGAGGCACTGTCTATTTCTTATTTTAATCAGACTTCATTAACATGTATTTATCTGACTATAGTTTTCAGTTCATTTTAAACTAGTTAATCAGCTCCTTCATTGCTTGCACTTTATGTCGTCCATTATCCACTCAAGTTTTTTTCTTTTTCAGTTTTCTTACTGCTTTCCAGTGTTTTATGTCTTCTGAGTTTCTTCCGACTTCCACTTGTGAGCTAGAGGAAGAGAGAGATGAAAAGGGAATATTAGGAAGAAGAGAAGAAAGGCCTCCAATTGAGCATGGAAGAAGAAGAAGAAAGAAAAGGAGATTTAGAACGCAGAATGAGCGCTTTTAAGCAAGGTGGCAACAGATTCTCGGTGAACTTATTGTCTATTCTGCGCACGTGTTGCATCCATGAGATCCGTTGCTTCCTAATGATGACTGGCATTTCTTCCCCCGTTTCTCGCTTTTCTGTCGCTTGGATTTTTTCGTAGACTTCATTGCACCTGTTCGGTGGCAATTGAAATGCACCTGGCAAGTGGCAACACTGTCTTCATCGAAATGACATAACCACAGAGCTTAACAGGAGGCACCTCTGTGTGATATTTTCATGTGGCGCACTTTCTTTTATTACTTGCAGCTCCCCAGATGTGTGTTTCTATATAGGCCATTTATACCTGTAGTTATTCTCTGGCTAATCTGAATCTTGATAAAGTTGGGAAAACTTAGGGTGTCTGGCATTGATGTAGTCCTGAGTCTTCCACCGTCATTGTCATGCAGTGTCTTATAAAGGAAATGTCCAACTGTTAAGTTCTCATGTTGTTGATTTTTTTGTAAAGTATATTTTCTGTATGTAGAAGGTGAGTATATCTTTGGTTTGCAGTTGTTGTTTTTTTTGGCCGACGTTCCCACAAGGATTTTCTATGAGGCCGGGCCAATTCACATAGCCGAAAACCAGTTTCAAAAAAAATTTCTATAACCGAAAATTGGTTTGCAAAAACATCTTATATTAACTTAACAACCCTATTCCTGTATTATTTCAACTACCCTAGGTAATATTTCTGTCCTGCTTCTATTTTTAGGTCTGCCTGTTTTTCATTTACTCTGACAGATATCACTGTTCTTCTGATAAATTGCTACTCAAACAAAATCATCAATATTATCGTCATGCTCCTAACTAACTTTGTTATTCACAGTCTTATCAGCTGATCATCCAAGTCTGTATACGCATAATCATCTCATCAGGTCATACTTTAGTCATCAGAAGTTATTCAGGTTACACTGGAAACTGCTCTCTAACTCTGTGGCATTTACAACGCATTCGGATATGACATTTTTTGTACTGTAATTACCGAGTATTGACGATGTCAGTTATAGCCATAATCCGTTTTATCCACACCCGAGACAAATGTCGATCCCATATTAAATTTTAATTTAGCCCTTTGAATTATGTATAATGATGTCTCATGTTGGCCAGTTCTCTTTTAGCCAGGCCCTGTTTACTGTCGTCATATAATGTGTAATTAATTCGACCTTTATGATATTTATTTAGAGGTGTTTTGATGCACTTGTGTAGTTTCTTGCTAATGTTAAGGGCTAGTTAGTTCATGGTATAGCAGTGGTATATATAACTGTGCAGTTGTTCACTGGTAGGCATGTGTCTTTAAGATTTGGTCCAAGTCCAAGTGGTTTTGTTTGTGCATTTATTTTCTTCTTAAGTATTAAATAGTGTGATTGTTTTGCAGTCTTAAGAAGCATATTGCAATGTTGTTTTTTTGGCCATTTCTAGAACAGTCTTTTAATCCTTTGCCTGTTTGCCCCGAGAATATCTGCTGAAAACGGGCTTAAAATTTAAAAATGAACTGATAAAGGGTTAATGAGACTCTGTTATAATGGAGCATCTTATACAGCTAACCTGAGTTTGAAATTCATATCCATTACCGGATTTTACTACAATTTGCGTCATAATGGATCAAGACCTGTATAAGGCATTTTTTGTGTGTATGTGTGTGTATTTGTGCGTGCGTGTGTGTGTGTGTGAGTGTGAATGGTGCATGAGTGTGTGTGTGTGTGCGCGCGCATGCTTATACTTGTATATTGGCCGTTATTCCTACCAATAATTGTGTAGAGGCCGCCCAGCTACTCAGAGAAAGTAATTATTTATGGGGTGTGTAGTTTCTCAATGTTGTGACCTTTTGTGATGGACTGTTTGTCCCAGTGTGAGACATTCTTCAGCAGCTGTTCCTAAGGCTCCTCTGCTCACCTGTTTCTTCTTTTTGAGGCATTTAAAATGGCCTTCTTACGAGACATAAGGAACTACTTGCACTCTGGATATTGTTGAATGGATTGTTATTAAAGACACAGCACAGCTGATGCTGCTACAATGCAGCACAACTCCTACCCAATGGCCTTGCTGAGGCAATAATATCCATTTATTTAAACCAGAGTTATTGTTTCATCATGTTACCATGGTCAAGTAGGACTAAATACAACGATCTTGGGATTGTATAACCAATGGAACTGCCAATGTCTACCTTGACAGTTTCATTCACTGTTAATTCTTTTTTAGTTGTGGCCCCACTGCTTTAAAGTCAAGGTCTTCATGCCTCAGTGAATGACTGATGATACATGATGGTCAGACTTGTAATTAGTATGCTCCTATGGTCTGCTGACTGCTGCTAAGGAATTCTCCCCTTTAGATGGAAAATTGATTAATTATCACACTTGTTAGGTATGGTTTTGAGCAGGATCAGGTGCTTTTCTCAAATAATAGATATATCCTTCTTTAGTTTAATTTCTTTTTTCGAATTGTTTTTCTATATAGTTGCTGTATAAATGTTTAAATTTATACAATACAATATATTGGCTGTTGTTGTTATTTTTAGGAACCAGTAAAATCTCGGGCCCCGCAACTTCATTTGGAATATCGATTTTATAAGCAACTGATACCATCCGGTGCGGTTTGTCTCCTCATACTATGTTTGTAGTTTTGCTTGATAAGTAAGAGTACTGTTCAAAGCTCTGATTATGTGCATTGTGCAAGAACCAGAAAGGTTTTATTTCAGTTTGCCTGACTCATCATCATTTGCAGCATGGTAGCTCCACTATGGTTGGCTCTTAACTGCAACCTGCGACCATGGGCTTTAATATTGCACTTCCTCTGTCTTTATTGCACCTGCAGTTAAAGACCATTCTATCTGATTTTAGGTTTTTAAGTTAGGAGTACGTGCCTCTGTGTAACTTTGTTGAAGATTCACTTTATGATTTTTTCGGTCACAAATATAATTATGAATTTTGATAGCTTCACACCAAAGTTCATGAATTTTGTTGTTGAAATTTCATGTTATCTTAAAATGTCAGTGCATGCATGGTGCTAAGCTAGTCTTTGATGTCTGGTACCATGTAGCTGTTGCTATTTTATTATCATTAAATCTAATATGTAAACTGTATATTCAAGTTAAAGATAGATATCACCCTATGTATATCTACAAAAATGTATATCATGATCACATAAATCAGTGTTTATTTAAGCATTATGTCCAGCTTTTTTATGATGTTGCTCTGACATATGTATGTATGTATGTATGTATGTATGTATGTATGTATGTATGTATGTATGTATGTATGTATGTATGTATGTATGTATGTATGTATGTATGTATGTATGTATGTATGTATGTATGTATGTATGTATGTATGTATGTATGTATGTATGTATGTATGTATGTATGTATGTATGTATGTATGTATGTATGTATGTATGTATGTATGTATGTATGTATGTATGTATGTATGTATGTATGTATGTATGTATGTATGTATGTATGTATGTATGTATGTATGTATGTATGTATGTATGTATGTATGTATGTGCACTGGTTATAGCGCCCCTTCAAGATTTATACTCAGAAGCACTCCCAGCTACAGCATGGGCATTGAATCGGAGTTCCACGCCGAAACGCTGAGCAATTGTGAGTGAAAGACTTGCCCTAGATCCCTGCAAGGCGGCTTGAGGTGGATTCAAACCTGCAACCCTCCGGCTGCAGGGCAGCGAACATACCCACTACACCACCATGTAGTTTTAAGCAGTTGTCCAACAAAGAACATTGAACACTTTTTGTGCAGCGGCATTACACAGCAACAGTGATGCAACTTTGGTCTTGTACGATTAAAATCGAGGGTTCATCTTCAGACTGTTGCCACCACCTGTTTCGCATTTGCCATTTCCTCTCTGCTGGTCTTCATCAACTCGTCATTTCTTTCGCAACGCCAGGTCCTGCTTGCATTAAATTTGCTGCTTGTCTTGTCTGCAGTAACCAACCAACCTGCCCAGAGCCCAGCCTACTTCTTTCTCTGCAGTTGCTTTTTTGATTGGTTACTTCCTGTTGGGTGCGCCACTGCGCCTGTGTTCATTTATGTATCGTTGTCATTTCAATTTCGTATTTGCAGCAGGATCTAAGCCAGGTGATATGTTCGTGCTCACTGCTAATAGTTTGGTTGACCTTGCAAAATTTTGATTCATGTTTCACTCATAATTCAGTTTCTTTAGTCCACATTGGCCCTTCGCATATGTGAAAACAAACAGCATGATGTTACACCGTGAATTTATTATGGGCAGTTGCCGAATCTCGTGGAACTAGTTTAGTAAGCCTTTCTTGTTGCAACCTTTCTTCTTGCGACTGGACTGTGCTGCTGCTTAGAGGCCAAACTCCAGGGTCACTGATTAAAAAGATGTAGGTGATGGGGTCATTACCCAAACAGCTGATAAACTGGCATTTTAATTGTGCCAGCTTTAAACAGTTCCTGGCAGTTGTAGGTCAACTAAGTCTGTTTGTGTTGGCAAGTTGTTTGGAAAGAGTTTAGCAAGGTTTCTCTACATGACATTGTTATTGTTGATCCATTGTCTGTCAACCTCTAAGAAGTTCTCTTTGATGATTCTTGATCCCAGGAAGTAAATCGTTTCAGCTTCATACACAATATCCTATTATCAGCTTAAATCCCATTCAGTAGCATAACTGTATCAGTATCTGGTTCTGCAAATGCCTCTCGTGATGCTGCGGATTTTTATGGCACTGGTGTCTTATGTTTTTCTCTTCTGGAATTTAAGAGGAACTGGCCGGTCATTTTAATAAGGAATGACCTTGGGTTGATTCCTTCTTCATCGTCAAATTGGCATAAATGCAATTTTGTTACATGAGATTATGTTTTTGTTCTGTTTGAACTTGGCAAATCTGAACTCTTTTAAGATAAATGTAGCAAATTTTTCAAACATAGGATCTGTGAGCCCTGCTTAGTGGCTTTTTATGTCTAAGCGGTCACAGAGTGTAACCGTTGTGAGTTCCTATCCTCCTTATCTTGGTTATTTAATAAAGTCTACTGACAAGGTTTTGGGCCATGTGGTATTAATTGGTGTATTCTACATAAAAAGTGTGTATATATATATGGAATTGTTTATATGTAAAATTATATATATGTATTGTATATATACACACTCACTGTGTATCAGTCTAAGGTGGGGCTTGTAGCAACAGCTGGCAACCTTGTTACCATTTGATTCTGGTTGTAGATGAGATTAGGTGTTTCATGTTTCAAATTTTACACCTGTTTGAAGTCATTTCAACAAGCAATTTATAATTAACGTCAAATGTGAGGTCCCTAAACTGAGTCGGAAAAGAATTGGCCTTGACGTGTTTGTTCATCAAGTGCCTGTGTTTGTTCATCAAGTGCCTGTGTTTGTTCATCAAGTGCCTGTGTTTGTTCATCAAGTGCCTGTGTTTGTTCATCAAGTGCCTGTGTTTGTTCATCAAGTGCCTGTGTTTGGCCGACTGGTTAGAGCAGTCGGCCTGTAAAGGTTGAGAGTGCGGGTTTGATCCCCATCCGAGGCTGCTACTGTGTAGGGACCTTGAGCAAGTCCTTCGCTCACAATAATTGCTCTGCAATATGATTGCAGTTAAGCCGTCAAGGCATGTGTGCACTTCTGAGCTTTGTAAGGAGGGCGATATCAAATTTCAGTTGTATTGTATTGTATACTAGTGTGTGTATTTATGAAAGTGCTGAGGGAGTTCTTGAAATTCTGTCGGTAATAATTGTTCTTTGTGTTTTTGTTTCTACAGAGGGCATTCCACAAGTCCACTACTTTGGTCCGTGCGGCAAACACAATGCTATGGTGTTAGAATTACTCGGTCCAAGTCTCGAGGATCTGTTCGAACGCCAGAACAGAAAATTCTCTCTGAAGACTATCCTCATGATCGCTCTACAACTGGTAGGGCTTTTAACACTTTACCAACCACGGGTATAGGATTTTCCTCCCATACCATCATTCGCTATGCTTTGGTCGGTAAATGGTTAACATAACTGCTGGGGCTTCGTAGACTTTAACATAACATTGTTCGATCGAGCTCAAAGATCAAGTGGTATTCTGCTCGATGATTACTGTCTTCTGAGCATGTGGCTTGCAACAGAAACAATTACAGCCTGTCTTCTGTTTCTGATTACATCAGAAAAACAACGACTGTACCATACCAATGCAGACCTATTATAAATTAGAAATGATATATACCCGATAGTTCTGTGCATTGAGGGTCTCAGTTTTGTAGGTTATGAGGATTATATTAGACATTTCTTCTAATGGCTTTAAGTATTACAAAATGTGATAATTGCGGTAGTTAGTTGTTGAAATAGAGAAGGGGCTCATGCAGAAAGGTGTATATCCTGGCCATATGTGAACCACCGATTCCATGAGAGATGTTTAGATATTGTATTGTATTGTATATGACAATTTGTAAAGTGCATCTCTCAACAGAAGGATTTCAGTAGCACTACTCCCACTACATTTGACCCCGAGATAAAGGATTTGGGGCGAGAGAAAGATGAAGAAAGACTACGAGAGAGAAATGCAGAGTGAACTGATGGTGGAAGTCTCTGTGGTTCAGGTGGGCTGGAAGCCAGTGGAAGGATGTCATGATCATTGGTCGTCGTGGTGTTAACGAAACAGCGAGCAGCTTAGCATTTCCAGAGATTAATTAATGGCTTTAAATATGTTGTCAAACAACTCAAGACCATTCTCTTCAGTCATGTTATTTATTTATTTCTATTTATTATTTTATTTCTCGCATTTCTATAGCGCCCCTTCAAGCCATACTCAGAGGCGCTCCCAGCTGCAGCACGGATACTGAATCGGAGTTTCACGCCGAAGCACTAGTGGTGAAGGACTTGCTTGAGGTCCTTACGTGGCGGCTTGAGGTGGATTCAAACATCAAATCTCCAGGCTCCAAGGCACCGAACCTACCACTACATCACCGCACACCACATTGACGGCAGCACCGTTGACGAGTTTCTGGTGCCGTGTTGAATTTTGCTTAATATTGCAACGTCAGAAATGTTACTGTGTGACTTTCAGTTGTGTTAAGTGAAGATTGGTTTATTTTTTAGATAAGTCGACTGGAGTACGTTCATTCCAAGCACATCATCTATCGCGACGTGAAACCAGAAAACTTTCTCACAGGTCGGTCGTCCGGTAAGAAGTACGGCCTCATACATATCATTGACTTTGGCCTTGCGAAGGAATACATCGATCCTGTGACTAAGGACCACATCAGCTATCGAGAACACAAGAGCCTAACGGGAACAGCGCGGTACATGAGCATCAATACACATTTAGGCAAAGGTAAGAACACATGTTGGAGTTAATCCAGATCAGATTGCCTGCATTGGTCCCTCCCTATGGAATGGACTTCCTCCCTCCCCCCCTTCAGTTCGCTCTGCCATCCTCTCTGGTAGTCTTTCGTGATCTTTCTCTCGTGTCATACGTGCCTTTTCTCTTGGATTGCATGCACTGGGAGCACTTCTGAAAGGCTCTTGCTGCGAGAAGCACTTTATATGTTGTCAGATACAATACAATACGGTGCAATACATTGATGCTATACAATGCAATACGAACCTTTTCGCATTGTCGTGCCATACAACGTACCATGCGAGAATTAGTTACGTGCTGTGATATAGAGAAGGGTCCTGTTGAATGCTTGAAGTGAACTGGTGCTGAGTGGTCAGAGCATACATGCCGTAGTTGACCTCTAGATGCAGAACATTGCAGATAGGTGTGCATCCTGGCCAAACGTAAACCACCAATTCCATAAAATATGTTTTGGTGTGCTGGTAGGATATCATGATCATTGGTTATTGTGGTCAACGAAAGAGCGAGAAGCTTTGTGTGTACAGAGATTAATGGTTTCATATATTATTTTTTGCGCTGTTTGCTATCGCCAAATGATATCCATCCAGGTCAATCCAGTTTCAGCGGTTCCAGTTGACCTTTTTGGATTGATCCTTTGCTTTGTGCACCAATCTCTTGAAAGTCATTGAGTTTGTACTGATTGCTGTTATTTTGTGTTTTGTTGATGCCCTATCAATAAACGGCTAAGTACTACTACTACCATAGATGTATATGTCAAGCAACTAAAGACCATTCTGTTAGATATCCATTATTTGGATTATCATGTTATTGTAGTGGAATGGACTCTGGTCAAATTGCAGATTTACTCCGACCAATTTGCCTAGGTTGAACTGGTGCATTTTCGGTTTTACGTTGCAGTACCACCCATCTTTCTGTAATCAAAACTCTTCACTGGGCCTCATCAGGCCGTCTTTCTTGAGGCTCTGTATATGTGCACCAGGGCCTCTTCGTGAAACGCTTCTTTATATAACTTGGTTTTGTGTGTGTGTGTGTATGTATGTATGTATGTATGAGCACTTGTTATAGTGCTCCAATATTACTACTCAGAGGCGCTCCCGACTACAGTGCAGGTGCTGCATCCAAGTTTCATGCCAAGGCGCATGAGCAATTGCAAGTGAAGGACTTGCTCAGTGCCCGTACGCGGCGGCTTGAGGTGGATTGGAACTCGCAGCCTTCCGGCTTCAAGGCACCGAACATTCCCCTACACCACCGCGCCCCAGATGGTTGTAGCCCCAACCATGTTGGCTATACTTCCTTATGAGCTAGTGCCATTAATTCGTTACACTGGTAGGTGTGATGCTCATTTGAATGTTGACTATATGAAGACCGTGTGTTGTCATACGACCTACTGTACCGATCCGTTGCAGAAACCAAGCCGTGGTTCCGTTGTCGTACATACACTGCTCTCTTTCTAGAACACCTCAGGCATTTCTTTCCCATGTTAAGACGACTTTATTTGACCATGCTGGGATTAAGTGTACCTCTGAATAATCACCTTGAGGAGGCAGCATAAAAATGCACACAGATTATTAACTCATTTCGCACGGTCTCCATAAAAGCAGCCGTTTAAGCGAGTGTAGTACAGTGTCATTATATTGGCAAAACTAGAGCAATTTTTTGCGAACAATTGGATCCTGCATATATGCTAATAGACCAGATAATAAGGACTTCATGCTCGAAGCATTGTTTTTGTGAGTCGAAATTGGGTTGCACTTATCTAGTACGAAACCCGGCCGCCCAGCAGCAGATATGCCTGAGAAAATTATTGATTGCTCATGCACAATTGCACTTTGTGTGTATTGGCCCAAGCATTTCATAGCCGTCTGAATAAACATGTTTGTTATTGCATACAGCAGCTATTACATATGTTCGTGCAATATGTTTTGCATGTGGGTATATATATAAGTATATAAAAAATTACCGTATGTATGTATAAATATATATATATATACACTACATACTTATATATTAGGGTGCCAATGAAATACACAGGAAAAAATAAAGTTTTGAATTTCTTAGGTCTCATCCTCTGAAAATGTTCCTTTATATATGGAAGTTACTCAGAGAAAAAATGAATAAAATATATGAACATTTAGAGGATGCACCATGCTCCTGAAGTTGTATATAGTAATATGTGCCGTGATGCTAGTTAATTCCTGACATAATGGTCTGTTTCAGTATTGAGAAGTTAACTCTTTGGATTACTAACAGTTCTGGTTATATCTGCAGTGCTTTATATCAGTTCTCTATCATATCTACATATTATCTGTTTTATATTAAATCTCTATTCTATAACATCACTATATAGCACACAGGGGGAAGGAAAATGTTAAAATCCGGAACCCATGCATTGACTTGAAACTTGCGCGGGATGAAGACCGTCATTGTACGAGAAAAACAGGTTACAATAAACAGAAGGTAACGATAACAAGGGAGTAAGGTAGGCCTATAACTAGATGACAGTTTTATTGAAAATCCAGATAGCAATGCAGATTGTGATGGAAGCAATACAGCTGAAGATGAAGGCAGTGATGTGAAAATTCCTGCGGTAAAGGAAAGGAAGACAGCAAAGCCAAAAGTACATATAATTAATCATGATGCAGTATCAGCACTGGATAGAACATATATAGGTATTGGACAGAAAATTTAATGCAACATATATTTTCCTGTCAACTGCAGCCTCATCTCTAGGTCACAGTCCATCGGAATTAATTCTTAAAAGAAATCCGTACGATTGGCACAAATGTAGCATCGCGCATCTACTGCTTTAAAAAGGAAGCATTTTCCTTCAACGGTATTCCTGGTCCTCTGACGATACATTGGGATGGTAAGATATTGCCTGCTCTCACAGGTAAAGAAACGGTTGATCGTCTGGCAGTCATAGCATCTGGAGATAGTGAGTTGAAGATTATCGGGTCCCAAAGTTATGCAGTGCATGGTTCTGGTGAGGCACAGGCTGCAGCAGTATTTTAAATGGTTGACAAATGGAAACTCAGTGAATGTGCGTGCCCAGCTGATGTGTTTTGACACAAGTACTAGTATCCCAGACAACAAAGCGGGAGCTTGTATCACATACTGTAGCAAAAACTTCACAAGCAGCTCATTAACGTGGCATGCAGGCAGGCATCATTTACACGAGCCAAATGTCGAAAAAGTATTTGATACGCTTATGGGATGTTCTAGTGGCCCACATGACAGTCTCTTTGTAATGTTTTCTACTGCATGGAATCACATTGACATTACTTTCATCCTATGAACTTAAACCGCTGAAAGACAACTTCAGGTGATTTCTTCGTGAGTAGCTGCAACAGTATCATCCAAGAGATGACTACGGTACAAGGAGTTGATGCGGTTGTCGCTGTTGTTTGTAGGAAATGAACCTTTTGCCAGCAATCCTTATCATCACACCTTGAGCCTGCCACAGGGCATAATGGACGGGAAATTTTTTAAGCAGTATAAAAGTTTACTTGTTTCACCCACAGTTTCGTTTGCCAGCTTCTGAACTGCCTGGGCTTAACAGTTTTACATATTTGTGGTTAGACTACAATTATCTCAAAGCATGGCACACACGCACAGCAGCAACTTCTGTTTCACGATACGTCTTACACATATTGTAAGATCTTGTAGTCTACTGCAGTGCAAGCAAACCCGTTGCAGGTGTATCCATAAAAACTTTCATGTGACATGTGCGGCACTTGAGTGGGTCACTTCTCGGTCTTGCCTTTTTTTATTCTGAACTTACGGATATGGATAAAGTTGACATGCATGGTTGCAGCCATGAGTAAGTTTGGTGAAGAAGATTCTCCAGTTCGAGTGACAACATCTATGAAAAACAGCTGTCTCGTTTTGTGTCACGAAGCACAAAGAAATTTGTTACTTCCATGGGTATCCCACAAGATTTCCTTTTGCAAGATCCAAGCTTTTGGAACCCCATTAAAACATATAATCACAGCAGAGTGCAGGGCATAAGAGCTGAAGGTGGTACAAAACGACACAACTGAATGGGGCATCGCATTGAAACAGATGTTCAAGTCTGCCATCACAAACCAGGAGGAGCAAAAGCAATATCTGCTTTAGGTGGTTGAAAGCACTTTCAAGCACCCAAAAACGTTTGCTCAGTCAAAGACTGGACAACCAATAACACTGAAGCAACGTGGAACACTGCATTTGTATTCTGCACAATGCAGAGCATTCTGCTATACATAAGCGGCTTACGAGATTCCATATTGCAGATTTTCAAAACTTCACAGGACGGTGCAACCAGTAAATGTTATCTGATTGGTACAAAACTTTATATGTTTCAGTTTTATGGCTAAATGAACAAAACTAAGGGGTGAGACCTAAAAAAACTCAAACTTTGTTTTTCATTGGCACCCTATTATATATATATATATATACAGTATATATAAGATTGATATAGCCAGTCCTTTGTTTGATCTATCACAGGCATGTGAAGGCAGTGGCTATATTGTGCGACTGCCAAAAACACAGATAAGCCACCCTTAAGCATGTGTGCTCATGACAAATGTATCAGGGAATAACTGGAATTCACCTAGAACATTTGCCATGGCCAAATATCCCATTTTACAATTTAACAATTCAGAAATATTCACCTCATCAAATACTGTGCACACAAATAGTTGCAAATGACATTTAAATTATTCAATAAGCTTACGTTGTTTTAAATTATTCAATAAACTTTCGTTGTTTTAAATTATTCAATAAACTTTCGTTGTTTTAAATTATTCAATAAACTTGCGTATGTAAATGTTAAAAGACAACAAGTATCTGTTGATTTCCATTCTATTCTTTTGACCTGATGCCAATTTCTTCAGTGCAGTTTTATGCATTAAGCACTGCGACCTCCAACGACCTTAAAACGATCTGGATTAATTTTGGTTGAATTTAATGAAATTTTAGAAAACTTTAAATGAGTTATGCTCATTTTATTTCTTGTGCTAGAAATATTTCAGCTACTATTGAATAATTTCTTGTTTATTGATGATGCTTTAGTCAAGTATTGTTTGTTTTCATTGTTTCTGTCTGTTTCAAGTATTGTTTGGTTTCATTGTTTCTGTCTGTTTCAAGTATTGTTTGATTTAATTGTTTCTGTCTGTTTCAAGTATTGTTTGATTTAATTGTTTGTCTGTTTCAAGTATTGTTTGGTTTCATTGTTTCTGTCTGTTTCAAGTATTGTTTGATTTAATTGTTTCTGTCTGTTTCAAGTATTGTTTGATTTAATTGTTTGTCTGTTTCAAGTATTGTTTGATTTCATTATTTCTGTCTGTTCATGTTTTTGCATGTAGAACAGAGTCGGAGAGATGACCTTGAGGCGCTGGGTCACATGCTTATGTATTTCTTTCGTGGCAGCCTACCATGGCAAGGACTTAAAGCAGACACACTCAAAGAGCGATACCAAAAAATAGGAGACACAAAACGTTCAACGCCGATTGAAGTTCTCTGCGAAAACTGTCCAGGTTTGTAGCAGAAATCATGGAGTGTGATATCAATAATAATAATGATGATAATAATAATAATAATTATAATAATAATAATAATATTAATGACGGTTTATATGGCACCGTAAGACAGCCATGTCGTTACAAGGGTGCCTCAATGCTCTAATTGGAGCTGGCATTTATCTGATGCGCCAGCATTGTTTTTTGCTAAAATTTTGTTCAGATTGTACCTTCCATTTTCATTAGCTTTTTCTTTAATTCATTCGGACATTTATATAGTGCTCCTTCAAGAAAAAACTACTCAAAGGTGCTCCCGACTCCAGCACTCAAAAAGAACAGCTTTAAGTTTAGTAAGGAATGATCCTGGTAGAGTTCCAGGATATAAGCGTAGCTCAAAAGGACGGCCATTCCAGAGCACTGGGTCAACCACAGAAAAAGCTCGATTCTTCATGATAGTATAGTACGAGCAAAAGGAACTAAGAGGACTGTCTTATCAGCGGAGCGTAGCTGACGACGTCCTTGGATACCCAATGTAAAGCATGGAATGTGATATAAGAAGTTATCTCTGTTCAAGCTTGTATCTTTCATCACTATCTAATTCAGTACAAAGTAACGGTATTTTATGATTCTGCCCTCCTTCCACAGTTCAGAAGTGTGCATGGCCATATGACAGAGAAACTGTGAGTGAAGTAGGTGTTCAAGGTCCCTACACTGTAGCTGCCTTGGGTAAGGTTCTAACCCGTATCCTTTAAACTTACAGGTTGAACTTTAAGCCATCTTAGGTCGGATATTTTTAGATTTGCTAGGTTGCCATATTTAGCAATCTTGTGAGCTTCCTAAAAAAAACACTTTATAAATACCCACATATATGCACACATGTTATCTGTTACTGACTTTTAATTACTGTAGCAATTTTCTTTTGTGGATGTAAAAGAAGCTGAAGTTAAATCTATTGCCATTTTCTTGTGAGAGCCTTTAGTTTAGAACATATTGTTTTTTAATGGCCTTCCCTGTTCTTCCATTCTATACATGTATGGTGCTGTCATATTTAATTAATTGTGTAATTTTGTGTAACATGATATTCTATTACGTAACTGTTGCTTATACTGTTTAATGGCTGTCTTTTTTAGATGTGTAATCTTATGTATGATGCTCAACACTGCTACCTAATTGCTTAATTAGTGCACTACTTCTGCAATATAGAGTTTGAAAGGTATGCCATAGGTATAATTGTTATCATTTCTGCGTTTCTATGCATTGCATGCTAATGGTCTTTCACTCCTCTGTCAGTCTTTAAGCATAACTTCAGTCTGGTTGTGTAGCTAAGTGTATGACTGAGCACTATTGAACTAGTTAATTTATTATTGTTGCTTATCCTTCGAAAACATTTATGTTTGCTAAACTGAAATCCCACGTAAAATGATGCCTGGAAAATTCTAGTGTGAAGAAGAATTTGCCATGTTATTAGGCCTGCATGTAATTGAGAGTTTGTTGCTTAGCAGTGGGCTAGTTATCTCTGTTCAAGCTTGTATCTGACAGCAGTTTAGCTGCAAACCATATCTTATCTTGCTTTTAACAATGTATCGGCATAGGAATTAAATGTAGTCAGGCTTCAATTGATGTTTAAGTCATGAGATAATGTTTTATTTTTCACTCTTGCAATAATAGCCCATTCTTGCTTGTTTATTTCCAGAAGAAATTGGCACATACATACGCACTGTGCGGAACCTGGGCTTCACAGAAACTCCAAACTACGAATACCTACGCGGTCTTTTTACAAGCGTCATGGTAAAGAACGGGTTTGACTGTGACTGGGAATTCGATTGGGTCGTTCAACAAAAAGTAAGATTCCCATAATTTCCTATAAGTTTCCCATAATAATAATGATAATAATAATAATAATAAAAAGGGTAATAATAATAATAATGATAATAATAACATTTATAATTTCTATGGTGCAGTGACACAGTCATGTCATTACAAGGACACCTCACATGCAACTAACAGCAGGATGGGCCTTACAAAACAAATATCTTATTCTGCTGATTCCTTTGTTACGCACTTGTATAAATTCGATCCTCAGTCCAGGTTTATACACAAGGTTGAGAAGGGCCATCCCCTTAGGGACAACCATTTAAATCACTTCATTTTGGTGCAAAAAGAATAAAAATGCAGATAAATGTTTTAGAGGATATAAAAAGTTATTTTTTTTATTATTGATGTATGACCGAGTACAGCTCCTGAACCAGAAGTCCGTTAGAGCATTATCTCTCTCTGTGTCATATCAAGAACCACTTTATAATGAGATCATGTTTTAATGAGTTTATTATTTTTATGCAAATTAAGTTAAGATCCATGTCCGCAACTCTGTTAATAGCAGATATGATGTTGTTATGAAGAGCTATATAGCACGTTACCAGTGTATAAACTTATCTCAGAGGCCAGTGGTGACTGGTTTATATTTCTGCTGATCATGATGCATGCCTGGCAGACTCAGCTTTTAATTGCAGTTTAGAAACTCTAAATTCCCCTTCTTGTTATTTATTTCGGTCATATATAATGTGCATGCATTTTATTCCATGTATTGAATAAATTATAATGTTCTTCCTTGTCGTAGCAACAGACCAGGTGAAATCAATTGTAGGCTAAGATTGATCACCTGTTCGCAAACAGAGTCTTTATTCTTTTATACTTCTGCTGCTGAAATAAAATAATTTACTGCAATTCACGCACAATTGTAAATGTTGGGAGAGGGTTTAGGGTATTGTAAAACACTCTGGCACAAGAGGCAGAAGATCCTGCTACCCTTCCAATGGGTAGACTCACCTTGCATTCGCCATATGACATTAGTAAAATGAGAAGCAGTAGGTTGTGATGGCTACCAAACGGTTAAATTCGACTCCTGTTATTATGACTTGTGATCATTCAAGACTATGACTTGTAATCAAACTGCGTCCATGTAAGTTTGAGAATAATAAACGCGTGTGGGGCGTGGTGGTGTAGTGGGTGTGTTCATTGCCTTGAAGCCGGAAGGTTCGAGGTTCGAATCCACCTCAAGTCGCCGCGTAGGGACCTTGGGCAAGTCCTTCGCTCGCAATTGCTCAGCGCTTCGGCGTGAAACTCCGCTGCAGTGTCCGCTGTGCAGTCGGGAGCGCCTCTGAGTAGAGAGCTTGAAGGGGCGCTATAACAAGTGCACATACATACATACATACATACATACATACATACATGTCAGTTTGAGAATAATAAACGACGATCACTATTATTATTAATTAGGCATTAAATAATAATTTGATGGAATTATCTCAAACTGCTCATCTATGCTAATGTCCTCTTACCTGGAAATGTTCTACATGTTGTTTATTGTTATGCTGATTGTAGTAATTGCTGGTTGCTTTGTAGAATAATAGCAAAATGGCTGTGGGTGATGCACCCTGGGTTTCAGCGGGTGACAACAAGCCGAGCCCACACAACAACACTCCTACCGTCACGCACACGTCTACCCCCGGCGGGCAGAGAACCTCGGAAAAGGTAGATTGATTGGACCTCGTAGTTTTTCTTTCGTGAAGATCAAAGATTTATCTCGTAAAAATATTTCAGGTAGAGGTATTGGTGCAAGACCAATCCGTTTTTCGCTACTCTTTCTGATTACAATTTGTCTGGACATGCAACTGTTTTTTTTGCTCACTGTGTGTTAGAATGGCATCTGTTTACCTATGAGTGCTGATGTTGCATGCACGGTGAAAAACAACAAATTTGGACTTTTATTCTCAAACTGAATATGAATAGCCTTTAGGTGCTGGGAACTGTGAGCTCTGCAGGTGAGAAAACTTTGTCATCAGACCATTCGTGGCCCTCCAGCCAGCTTTTTGACACGACTGGTATACAGCAATCAAATCTGATGGTGATGGTTTTATGTATTTACAATACCCTGCTCTTTGCTGTCTTTCATCCTGCTGTGTATGTGTGTATATATGTATGCGTGGATATATGTCGTGTTGTAGCATTATGCTCCACCAGAGGCGTACTGGGGCGATCAGAACAACGCTCCAAGCAGACTTCCGGTCTACACTGGACCAGCGCATCTAGATGCATATAGGACTTCTTCAATACAAGTACGCGTATTTCCCATTGCACGTAAATTTGCATCATCTTATATATTGATCGGCGGTATCATCGCAGTGCTTCTATATCACCATTAACGTGATAAATCATCAATCAGTCAGTGTTGTGTCAGCGCATTTCTATTTCGAGTGATTTAAGTCGCCGCCTAAGGCATGGAGGAAATTGTATTCTTATCAGAACGCTATGCCTTATCTCTGCTGTGGCCACCCTTAAGGCAAGACTTTAGTCACAGTTCTTGGTCAGCAAGAAGTAAAAGCCAAGACTTCTTTGCTGATGATGTCACTTATCATCTGTTGTGATTTTACATGTTTTTTAATGATACAGGACTGAAAGTGAGAAACAAATCACCAATGGTGCGATAGGCATTAAAATGTAATCCTGCGCTCGTTACTAACGTGCACCACAAGGGATTGTATTCATTCAGTCATTCATTCAGTCATTCATTCAGTCATTCATTCGTTCAGTCATTCATTCAGTCATTCATTCATTCAATTCATTCTATGGACTTATGTAGCATCCTTTAAGAAATCTACTCAGGAGCGCTCCCAGCCAAAGAAAAATAGACTTGAGAAGATTTATGGATACATGTACTGGTTGTTGCTTGTCCAAATTCACTACCGCATTAAATGGCCAAATGATGTTGCATTTTTCGTTATTCATCAGTTAACCTTGCTTGGCAAGTCAGAACACGACGACTGCAAACGATGAAGCAGGAGGCATTCTGTATGTGGTAAAGCAGCAGCAGCAGTTTGTGTTAGTGGGGTTAATAGATAGACCCCTGAATAAGTGCTTCATAATAGGCTATTGCATAAGTTGTTTATATGATAGCGAGTAAAACAGAGCTTTTCTTGAACCTCAGAAAGTGTTAGATGAGGCAACATAGATGAAAACTGTTTGCTCGTTAATTTTATTTCATGCACGTGTGTTTGTTAATCGACAGGCAACAGGAGAGCTCGGTAACAACGACGATGCTGTCGCTAGCCATTCTAATATGCTGGTCGTTGCCAATAACGATCTTGACAACGGAGAAGAAAATGTCAAGTATGTGCATTATAGAATCCCATATCGGCAGGCATACTGTGTCCTGTTTTCTTGCCCTCCTCCGTTTTGTCTCGTGTGCATAACGTTCTCAGATATATGTACGAACGATCGAGTTTTGTAGCAATTTCCCTTTGAAAAATGATCGTTTTCTTGAATGAATTTGTTTATTGCATAAAAATCTGTCAAATAGTACAATTGTGAGACAATAAGTTCATTGCAATAAGTACATTAACCATTCGCACAACATTCTTCAAAATTCTTTTAATGTCATAATTCATATCCTGCATTATGATCATTATTACGCATCCGAAAAGGCTTTCCTGTTTTTTCGAATCAATGCCACAATAATTATATGAGTTAAGACTAATGCTCATGAGACCCAAGATGACACCTCTGAATACAATGGCTGGTAGGGATTATTATTTGGGTGATAAAATGGTGTACCAGTACATGCTTTTATGGATACTTCTGTAAAGTGCAAAAAAATTACAGTGGTCCAACAACCAGACACTTTAATGGTCGTCATCTACGGACCATATAGGTGTGGTAGGTGAAGTGACTTGGACCAGGTGGTCTGGTTCATTGATGAACAGTAGACACCTGTCAGAGTTCTAAACGCAAGCAACAGGCTTTGCTGTATTGGGCTTGCCAGTACTGTATCCACAGCGCTGAGATTTCAAATCAAATCAATTTATTGATCCCAGTAAGAGTCAGACAATAATATAATCAACATGATAATCGTAAACAAAATCGCACTGATAACACATTGATACGAAAGAATATCACAAATAAAAAACAAAGAGGGAGGGAGCAACAGGCTTACCAAAGGGACTAGTCCCCCGCTAGATCTATTGAGTCTTAGGGTGACTGATGAATGGCATGTATTTGAAAAATTATTGTAGTGATAAAATATTGTGTTGAACCGGAGATTAGAATGTATGATCATAAGTTGTTAATTTTCCTTTGTTGATTGTGAATGCACTGATACCATAGACCTCAGACCTTAGTCCTTCCACGCGCTGGTAGTGCATCGGGTGACACAGCCACTCCATGTTATCCTGTCCTCCGCAACCACCTCAGCCTCAGTCTTGTTAATAATGGATACTTTCAAGCATTAACATTTTAAACTGCCTAGCAATGACTCCCACGCCTTTCCGCACTGATAAGTGCACTGATAAGTGTTTCTAAATGTGAAAAAACTGAGACAGTTCAAGTATTATAAAGTAAGTTGTGCCATCATATCTGATTGAAAATTTGCGGGTGTTTGGTAACAAAGGAGCAATTACTTATGTATACACCATCCTGTGTCTTGCCTAATGTTGCACTACACACGTATGATAAACATCGTCGGTGCTTGTTGTTCTCCAATTGTTCATCCTGTCTGGAAGATGTAGTAAATTGTTGCTTTCGCTGTTCCAGGTGCTGCTTTCTACGGAAACGTCGACATAAACCGCAGCAGAAATGAGCGGCGGCCGAATCCGCTGACGTTTCTGAGCCGAACTGTTGTCTGTGATTTATACTTTCTTTCGCTGATTTTCATCCATCCTGAAAACTGATTTCATCAAAGCAACATCGATTCTGTTTACGCCCCGCGTCCCGCGGTCGCCACGTCGAGATTATGACACTTTTTTGTCTGTGTCCGCGGACTGTGGGCACCGGACATTTTGTGCTTATATATCGACTGCAAAGTGATCTTGCATTTTATTGGTTGGTAGTTGTTAGATGCGGGACGATAACGATGATAATGTCTGTTGTTGGTTCAGGTAAATATGCGCCGTTGTTCAAAACTGCCAAATTCGTTCGTGGTTGGTCGAAACATGCTGATCAATGCTGTTGTTGTGAACTTCTATCTGAAACATCAGTGGTGTTTCTTACATAATCTGTATTGTAAGAAGTAAAATTAGCCAAGCAAATTTGCGAACCGATTCGCTAAGACCAGTTGTACCATCGTGTTTGGACTGTCGAATTATTTCTTAATGGTTTCTGTCAAAAACAGAATAAATAGACCACGGAATATCTGTGGATATCTGGTCAAGTAGATGTGATGAAAAGTACAAGCAAACTCAGAGGAAAGCTGTTTATTTTCATTAAGCACGAAAATGTGGTAGCGTTCTTTACGTCAAAGGCATCTGGTAAGCAGGGAGTTGATAAGATAATGCGGTATTCAAAACGTTTGATTGGCATAGCACATTCCACAGAAAAACATCTGAATGCGTTTCACCGTACGACCTTCCTCACGAATAGATAAGCGTTAACTGGAAAAACTGGCCGATTATCAAGACCAGAGACCGAAAATACTAATAAGTAATTTGTCAAGGAAAGCGCAGGTTTCGGTGTCTGGAGTTGTTCAATTATAAAGGTTCTATACAAATGCAAATGGCGGATGGTTGGTTGACGAGTTTGACCGACGATCGTGCATTTGAGTCTTTCTCTTTCAGTTCATCTTTGTTTTGGCCGTAGATGCTGTTCAACTAAAATGAAGTTTGTTTTCATTCAATCGGCCTACCTCTGCCATTGTCATCAGTTCGGGTGGTGCTTCAACCAGGGTGTTTTGTAGCCATTTTGAGTAGCTAATTTTGCAACTGTAACTTTAAAAAAACTGCTTTGAGTTGCCGATGTTTTTTCATTCAGCCTCCGATCGTGGCGAAGGTCGGGAGGAAGTAGTAGTTTGTTATGGAACACTCGTGAGTCATAGGAAGGCGGTCTGTACATAGCAATAACTTCTGTAGTGCTGCCACTGCGTTGTGTAACGGCGTTTCTATGCAGTACTTTAGACAATTTGTGTTTTTTTGTTGTTTCATCCGTCTGTTCACTGTGCGTGCATCATCATCGTTTTCATCATTATGAGTCGTCGTCATCATCATCTCGAGTTGTTTTCTCATCATCTTGATTCGTTTGTCGTTGCCAGCTATATTTCTGTGAATAATCCTGGGCGCTAAGATACTGGTGCCTCAGTCTTGTTAATAATGGATACTTTCAAGAATTAACATTTTAAACTGACTAGCAATGACTCACTGATCCCTCAGAATGCCCTGTGCTAGCATTTAAACTCTAGAGTAGCATATAAACTCTATGGTAGCTCTGAGAAACTCTTTCTCTATATCTGTCTGTCTTTGTCATGCTGTACATTTGAAAGCCTTCTTTTATTGAAGTTTTCCTGCAATTCTGAGGGTGACAATAGCATGTATCGCAGTATGTCTTTAGGGACAATTGGGCAAGGGTTTCTGTACAAAGACCAGAAGGGCCATATCCCCATTTGGAAGATCCAGGGCAAGGGGTTCATTTGGTTTCTTTGTTAGTTTGCCTAAGTTTCAATGAGCTGAAAGTTGGATGTCTTCTGAAGTCATGAATGCTATTGTCACATCTGTGGTGGTGGCACTGTTATTCAATGCACAAAAGGCAATGTCCGGTGGTCACCAAAACACGGCCATAATCAAGTTCAGTCCACCAAGGCAGGCCCTGGTGGATAAACAATTTGAACACGGGTTTGAGAAATCTTAATTAGGAAACGAATTAACGAATTGACAAACAGTTATTTAAGTGCAAAGGATCGACCGCTATACAGGGTGGGCCAAACAAGTATTCCCCTCCCTCTAGGGTTTTGCCAATATCTTGGCCAAAGGTATGGATCTGTAAATCAAATTTTACAAGATTACAATGCAATTGATATTTACATGCATTAGCCAAAGTGCACCAAAATATTTCAAACAGAACAAAAGTTATCACTTTAAGCGAGTCCAGTGTCAGTCCACCAATTGTTTTTTAACGATTAAAAAAGTAACGCAACAAAAAGTAATAAAAAAAACAATTTTTTAAAGTTTCATCTCAATGTGTTTTTATCAGGAAAACTTGATACTGCTTTACAACTTGTGTTCAATGTGTCCACTTCCAACATCTACACATGGTATGTATGGATAACGGACCTGCTATTATACAAGTTCAATTTGAGAATGTAACTATAGGCATATTGTGACGTCACTTCGAATATGATGCAGATCTAGGCTACTATTAGACCTATAGAAGTTCATTTTAAGAATATATGAATGAGGTATATTGTGACATCACTTCGATTATGATACAGATCTGCTGTTTTAGAAGCTCAGATAGAGAATATAACTATAGGCCTATTGTGACGTCACTTCGATTTTGATACAGATCAACAAATTATAGAAGTTTATTTTGAGAATATAACTAGGCCTGTTGTGACGTCACTTCGATTTTGATACAGATCAACAAATTATAGAAGTTTATTTTGAGAATATAACTAGGCCTGTTGTGACGTCACTTCGATTTTGATACAGATTTACTATTATAGAAGTTCATTGTAAGAATATACTAACGAGGCATATTGTGAGTCTGTGACGTCACTTCGATTATGATGCAGATGTACCATTATAGTTAATTTTAAGAATAATATATGAAGGAGACCCATTGTCACGTAACTTCGATCGATTATGATATAAAATATCTACTATTAACGAAGCTCACGTTGAGAATAGGCCTACAACCATATAGGCCTATTGTGACGTCACTTCGATTATGATACAGATCTACAATTATTATAGAAGTGCGTTTTGAGAATATAGCTATAGGCCTATTGTGACGTGACATTGATACAAGTCTACTATTGTAGACTTGGAAGTAGTCCTATATTTTGGTGAAGGTCATAGGCCTAGAGAGAGATCAGCGTCTTCATGGTAGCGGAGTAAGGCTATAGCGGAGTTCCTTAGTCTTAGAGACCTCTTCCCTTATCTTCCAAAGCAGAGTAAGAATTTATCGCTGTGTTTGTTGGTCGTAAACGGCCAAAACCGAGAACTGGTAGACCTAAGGGGATTTACTCTGTCGATAATTACGGTGCATGACAATAATATATAGGACCTACGTGTAGGTTAATGCCAGAATGGTTCGCTACACCCGGAAACGGCGCGAGAGACGTTATGTGACAATAATTATAGACGTAGAACTCATAGATATAATAAACCTGGATACAGCAAGCACTCAGATTTTTGATGCTTACATACAATCTATGCTAGTGACGTCATACGGTGCAGAAAGCAGCCTGCCAACAGGCAGCCAAACTGAGTCAACAGGCCTTTACTTTTTATAATCGTATACTTTAAAATCCTAAAGCGCCACGTTAAAGTTCAACATAGACCACCATATTATTCGAATCAGTAGGGCTGTCCACATAATTATATCAAGTGGATTAGGCCTATCGTCCGATTGTCATAGATAGGAGGCAGAGTGATTGTTCATCGTCTCTGGCCCGGCTCTACGATGGGGTGTAGGCCTATGTTATCGTGGTGCCTCTTCTGTGCTGATGGAATTGCCTACTTTGTACAGCCGCAAAGGGGAAGGCTTCAATACGTTATGAACAGGCTGGTCCACCAGTGATATGCCCTGCATGCCTAGTAATAGTCCGTTTTAACGGCTATACCAAAGACCTGGCTATACCGCCTAGCCGATAGTAATTAACCGTTTATCTGCAAACCTAGGAAACCGTGGTTAAGTCCTTCATAGGTTGGTTCTATTTCTGAAGCCTAATGTTTATTGCCTACGGCCAAGATCTAATGACCAGGCTATGTCTAAAGCAGACCAGTGTTGTACAGTGTGCACAAACTAACCAACTGCCATGGCTAGCTTTAAACAGCCAGACTTGTTTACGTATTTGCTTACTTTAACCAGGTTTCTTCACTAGAGTACAGTCTGACAGCCGGTTAAGGAAATCACATGCTTCACTTGCTTTTATTATAGCTGGGTCAGTGGGTGTATAGTGGGGGGACTGAGAACATGCAGAATTCAGAAGGAATATAATTCCAGAATCTGGTGCAGAGGTGATGCAGTATGAGAATGGTAGAAAAATAACGACAAGGTCAAATATTGATGAAAATTTTACTGTGAGGTCGTGAGAAAGATTAGGGGAAGTGAACTCCTCAACTCCCAGCAATTCACACCTGAGTGGATGCACTTGTGAATTTTCAGCCATGTAGTGATTTAAAGTTGGGTGTGAAATGGTGATGACATATCATCATCATCAAAATCCTTGGGCTAAATGCACGTAGGGGCCCAACGCCACTCTCTGTCTGAGTCTGTCTCGCGTCATGTTGCCCAGCTTCAACTGATCCGGTCAGCAGGTCCATACCTCTAACATCTTGGAGCAGCTAGACTATGTGATGAGATATCAGGCATATCAATTTTGACCCAGTTGCAGATTTCACACTTGTGTAATGCAAACTTTGTATACAAATGTATTCACCAAATAAGTGTACTGGAGTCATTATGCTTAGCCAATATGAAGTCAAGCATCATAAAACGAAGATCATGAGGCATATGTGGCTCCAAATAGCCTAGTTCCCTTGAAGAGGCATTATAAAAATTCCCGTTATGCAGTAATATTAGAATTATATCATCCATTACGTTAATGTCAATAGAGTAAATCTCTACTATAAAAAATTTCTCATAAATGAAAATGTAATTATGAGAACTTCTCTTGAATTTTTATTCACAGGAACGTACAAACTACGAACAAAACATTTAAAACACACAGCTAAAAAATGATAATCATTGCTGTGACTTAGCATGTCAATATCACACTCATCATGAAGTGGAAGAAGTTCAAATACGGTAACTACATCCTTTGCCATAAACACAGAGCACACTGTTATTATTACTTGTATGCAATTAATGGAAAACAAAGTTGTTTACACGAGTTAGTATGTGAATGATCAATCAATCAATCAATCAATCAATCAATCGCAATTTATACAGCGCCCCTTCAAGGTACCTAATCAGAGGCGCTCCTGGCCGAGATCAAGCGAAAAAACCGTCTTCAACAGTTTGTGAAATTGAGAAGAGCTTGGGAGGTGTCGCATAGTCAAAGGGAAGTCCATTCCAGGTTGTTGGACCAACCACAGAGAATGAACGCATCTGCATTGTTGCAGAGCAAGTGAAAGGAACCATTAAGTCAACACATTGGACAGCAGAGCACAGCGGCCTATGCAAGTGGAAAGAGGTAGGCAAAACTCACACAGATAGGAGGGTGCCCAGCCTCATAAGCATCGCCACACCAAAGATGCAATCCTAAATGAGATGCGCCGCGGGAAAGGAAGCCAGTGCAAGACCTCACACATATATTGGGATACACGGTCGTACTTGGTGAACCCCCCAATAAGTCGTGCGGCAGCCCGGTGGACCCTCTCAATCCGAACCCGCGGGAGACCAGCAAAGATGAAGGCGCAGTAGTCAAGGCAGCTCAGCACAAATGCATGGACTAGAGAAGCTGCAGCTTTAGAAGTCAGAGAGCGAGCAATGACCCTGATCTGCCGCAGTTGGTAGTAGCAGCTGTGGCACACCTGATCTATATGAGAATGATGTCTATACGACCAGAACAGAATCAAATGTATATAAAGAGTCCAATTTAAGCACGTTAAAAATCTGTCTGTATATAGTTACAAAACACATTCAGCTGCTGATCTGGGATGCTTGATAGCTAATAGCATCTAAAGAACAAGTTAGCAGTTCAGTCAAAAGATTCAAGCAATGTCAATATTTATCACACGCTTGGAGAGGACACGTTATAAACGACATTATTAAATACCATGCTAACAGTTTCTAAGCATGAAACTTTCATGGCAACTATCACATTAAATTTGCACTTTTTACATGATAATAGAATACAATCCAAAATCCAATTACATATTTGCAATTACAAACTATAATTATCTTTAAAAAATCAAGTAAGAGCTATATGACATGACTTAATGTTTACCTTAATAATGCACCAGTAGGGGTCTGGTACCTATTTTCCATTAAGTGTGTACACACATTAAAAATATATCAGATTTATTCATTCATTCCATGAATTTATAAAGTGTGTCTTCAAGAAACCCACTCAGAGGTGATCTCTGTGCTGGCCTGTTTGATGTTAATGACAATTAAAATAAATTACAACAGTTAGCAAAACATTGCACAGTAAGCTAGAAGAGTCACCGTTGGCAGGCACACAGGTGGTGGAGCCAACCAACAGATTCCGTTGAGTCGTTGACAGCTGACATGGATGGATGATCAGAGTATCTGGACCAAGTGGCGTCGAAAGAAGAGAGCGACAACAATTGGCAGCGTTCGCAATCACGATAACAATGTCGACGAGTAATCTCGCACTGTCGCATGTCCGGTTAATCGTCATCGCACAAGGAGTGGGCTGGGAAAGACATTCATCGCGTCGGTTGATCGAAGCACCGCCAGACTCCAGTGACTCTCGGTCGAGGTATCTCCACTCCCGCGGGTCGCGTCACTCGTCTTCCACCGGTTGTAAACAAATGGCTACCAACGGCATACGGCGGACTCATGAAGATGGTTTGAAATTCTTTTGTTTAGCTGCCGCAATCCATTTTTCACACAGACCAGGATTTTTTGGAAAGCTAACAACAACACAAATAAAAGAAACCCAGTAAAATAGCATGAATTCCATGGTACATTAAAATAACTGTCAACATATTCGTAAACTTCTAAAGTGCCACTCAAAAACCAAGCACATGGTTTCAATTGTTTTTAAAGATACTCATCACATTTTTGCAATAAAGTACACAACAGTGTTACAAGTGAGGACACATAAGGAAATGAATTAGTGAGGGCAGGATACATAAAAACAGATTTAAAAAGTAATCCGTGCCTTTTCATCCGACTTGTATTTAACCAATGATAAAGCCCATGCAAGCGAATAATTTAGACCCCTAAAAGATAGATTAGTGGATTTTTAAATCAACAGTTTATGTAAGCGACAAATAGCTAGAGAGACATTATTCCACAGTAAATAACCAACATATGGGTGCGGCGCTAATCCAGAAACGCCGAAAAGAATTTCGGCCAGATCATTTGACACATTCTACAAGTGCTTGAAAACTGTTATTTTCGGTCGTTCTGGAGTCGGGAGCATCTACGAGTAGTTTCTTTAAGAGACGCTATATCAATACATGAATAAATGAATATCATATTCCATTCGACTGGTCGAGTTTGATCCAGCGTAATGCGCCTATATGCCCCGAAATATTGAATCTTTACTAACATGTGAAACGTGCCTGCTCCTCCAGTAACACGCCTTGCTGTGCACCCATAAGCAACACATGATTTATTCATTTTCCGTACAATTTTACATCCAGAAATCTGCACGCTTTAGATATAAAAACGTTTAAAACTATCGCAGCAATAACACACGACCACCATGCTACACAAAGCTTTCTTCACCGTATGACGTCATTTGCCATAGATATGGTGTTGTCATCAGTTTAAATTTAGATTTAGCCTGGCATGAACCATCCAGGTTTATTATATCTATGGTAGAACTGAATGGGGTCAACCCCGCCTAGCCGAGAACTACACTGTGTCCCAATAAATCGGGCACCCTTTTTATAATATGAATAAAACTGGTAAATATTCATCGATTGTCAAAATTTCAAAACAGGCTTGATCCTGAGATAATTATCTACAAAATTGGTAATTAATTTTATGAACGACCCTCACTAAAAAATTACGTCATAATGACGTCGTTAATTTACATATCGAAACCAAATGTCAACAAAAATCGTTGTGTTCGGTACTTAACATTTGTATTCTCTGATGCAAATGACGTGATTGTGACGTCAATATTCATGCCAGAAACTTCATATTTGGATCAATGTAAGATAATTATCTCAGGATAAAAACAGTTTTGAAATTTTGAAAATCGATTAAGATTTGCCCGTTTTATTCACATTATAAAAAGGGTGCCCGATTTATTGGGACACAGTGTATAATAGCGTCCATTTGGAGACTGTCCTCCACAGTGACCTTGAGCCAGTCCCGCATTTTATCGTTGCTCAAGGTCAGCGATGCTGTTGACCTGATCGCGAGTGTACCTCTGAACTTTGGAAGGGGCAATATCAAATATAGTCGTAGAGCTCATGTATGCAGCCCACGCACGCGCACGAGCACACACGCACACACACACACACACACACACACACACACACACACACACACATAGCGTCACATGCACACGCGCGCACACACGCTCACACCCATAGCCTACACACGCAAACCCTAGCACTACAAACAAACCACAAGTGCATAGACCTAATAGTCATAATTATGTAAACTTAATATACCCATAGTTTAGGCTACCTTAAAATGAAAGCAACTTTTCTAAACAAATTAGTGCTACGTTGCCGTAATTGAATTCAAATCCCTACTAGACCTAGGCCTAGTTTTAGGCTGTGTATGCCCTACTCTGAATGAATCTGCGAAGCAAATAGGAATTATATGTTACATTTCTGCGCCCTTAGGCTTGTCTAGACCAATAGTTGTATATGTAAAATGTAAGAAATGTAGGCATATACGGTAGGCGGCACGGCAGTAGACCTACAGAATTGCCGGGATTGGGGGCTTCAACTCCACACTCTTGCTTAGAAACCCATGGTAAAGTCTGTTTTAAACACCCCAATTCTAAGTGGACCATAGTCCAAACCCAACCCCCAGTCTTTTTTCTACAATTCTCCCACTGCCTTTATAGGCCTACATGTATATAATTATAGGCTCTAGCGACCGTCTTAATTGTGGCCTCGAAACTGTTCATTTTGCAACGAAATTGATCGCCGATCGACCGATGAGCGGGTAAGATAATTCAGTGCCTCTACTGCTTCCGGGCTGACCATTTGAATAGCGTCGTACGACTGAATACCATTTGGTAAATGTACTATGTAGCCTATATACTCTAGACATTGATTAGGCCTACACAAATAGAGTGGGCTATTCGCTTTATTCAGCAGCCTGTTTGCACGCTACGCTATGGAGAGTTTACGGGGGGGCATGCTAAGAGGAATAGGGGGATAATAATTATGTCCTCGGTGACGTCTGGTTCTTTTATCTCAGGGAGCGTTGTGAGCAAGCATCTCTCGGCAACAGATAAGACGAGTGAAAGACATTGACGTTTATTGATTCGTTCGCTTCCTGTCATCCCAGTTGGTCTGGAATAGCGCGAAGGGATCGAAAGCCTTTTTCCGCGGGCGGGCAGGCAGCTCCGAGACACGGCAAATCGGAAGCGCCCTTGTATTATTTTCGTAAGTCTGCTTTTATCGTACGGTCGAGAGAGGGAAGCGTTGAGCGAACGGCTGTCAGTCAACCGGTGAAAGACTACGGATGTTGGTTCTTCCTCAACAGCCTCATTTGGTGCGACGGCTGAGAGCAGTAGCAGCAGCAGGAGACTGCGCGTTAGTCGTGTTCTAAGAATAAGCTATAGTTGTCGATCGTATGCCAGCAATTATTTCACGCAGTTTGATGCAGTAATGCAAAGCGACGCATTGCAGCAGTAATGTTCTCGCTGAACCTAACGGAGGACAAGGTTAGTAGGCCTAATTTTACCACTGTACCGTAGTCTACTTGATTGGCCCATCAACGCAAGTGAAATCTTTTTGTCGCAGTGGTAGACTTTTCGATTGACTCTGGTTCTGGGATTGTAGGAAAGAGCAGTTGGCCAACTGATGGTATTGATAAGACTTAGTGGGTTTATTTCACGAAAATCTGTGGATCCATAGGCTACTGCGTTCTAGAAGACTTATACTGTTATACATAGTCTTATGGTCATTGACTACGGTTGTTGAAATTACTGGCTTACTGCCGAGTTTATTGTTTCTAAACGTGTGGCTGCATGACGTTAAGTAGGTTGATTAAGACAGTATAACAAGTTATATGGTATTCTGGGGTTAAACTGATGTCTACTGAATTCCTGTCAAGACTTTACTAAGTTTTATGTCACAATAGTCATGATAATTATTATTGTACGTTGCTTTAAGTGTTGTACCTGCTTATTTGTGGGTTCTTAAAAATAGTCTTAAAGGTCTTTATAATTATTATATAAGTGGCCAGGTACACATGCACATACATGTACATGCATATAACTTATATAGACTTACATACATATGCATACATACATACATACATACATACATACATACATACATACATACATACATACATACATACATACATACATACATACATACATACATGCATGCATGCATGCATGCATGCATGCATGCATGCATACATACATACATACATACATACATACATACATACATACATACATACATACATACATACATACATACATACACACACATATATACATACACATACACATACATACATACATGCAAGCATGCAAACATGCATATTATATACTGTAATGAAGCTTTGTATTCCCTCAACTTTTGCAACTTAGGGCCAGATAAAATTATTTTTCATTTGCCTTAACTTTCCAGAAATAGGTTGCTGTATACAATTTCCAATCAATTTTTGCTGTAGAAACATTGGTTGTTGCTCACATGATTTAATCCGATTACAGAGATTTTGATGACCTGAGGGATTCAGCCGTTAATAATTGATGAGATCATCGTGATCATGGTCATGTAATAGACAATGGACATGTTATGTTAGCACAGAAGACATCAATTGCCCTCTTTGCAAAGGACTACTTTTATGTTAGAACATTTTTTTCTCATTCATGAACGCTTCTGTGTTTGTGTCATCTAGGCCTCGGTCACATTATCTTTGTATGCATCAGAGAAGAGACAGTGCCAGTCGTTTGTAACCAGCGTATAGCCAGGGCGATCAGCCCCGGCGATGTACAAGTATAAAATGCAGAGGCGATTTATTCCCAGAAGGTTGGCACAAGCGGCAGCCACCGCGCGTTGTTTAGGGCCGTTCAGGGAAATGAGCTTTATGTCCTCTCAGTGTGGAAGAAGTGTGGAAAAATAACGGGGCGGGGGTTGGACCATTATCCACTTGGAATTGGGGTGTGAAAAGCAGACTTTACTATGGGGCTCTAAAAAAGACTGGGGGGTTGAAACCCCAAAGCCCCCTGGCAGTTCTCACCCTGTATCCTCTGTGATCTCTGTCCACTCACTACAGCAAGATCCATTATATAACTTGCTGCAAAAGGAACACAATTTCAGCCGCCCGATAAGGAATCAATAAACCTTATCCAAAGAATATTATCTAAAAATATGAACTGTATAGCAAGCTAAGCCCTAAGAAGCCATACTGTCAATCTGTTATGTACGGTACACCTACAGCGTTTTTGCTCGTGAATATGTCATGTCATGTCATTGCGCCGACGTCGCTTCGCGACGGTTGGCTGCATGATCGGACCAATGTACTCCAGCAAGATCTGTCTTTTACTGTCCTCAATAGCGCCGCTCCCGATAGACCGGTCCACAACGTGATGTTATCGAGCCAGCATACTCTAGGTCTACCGCGGCTACGAACACCCTCCACCAACCCCATCATGACACTATTTTCAATATTGTCCGGCTGTCGCAGGATGTGGCCAAAGTATCGTAATTTCCGGGTTTTGACATGGCCTAACAACTCGCATTTTGTTCCTGCTAATTTGTAAACTCGTTCATTAGTCAACATTTCTGTCCATGAAATACGTAGTAATTTCCTAATGCATTTGTTTTCGAAAGCCTGTATAATTCTTTCTTCCTCCTTCTTTAGAGTCCACGTCTCACAACCGTATGTTGCTACTGGCCACACTAAGGCCCTCATCAGCCGTATTTTTGTCTTGGAGCTGATTGCCTTATTCTTCCATACCTTTGTCAACTTAATCATGACTGATGTACCCATGGCTAACCTTGTTTTCACTTCTACATTACAGTCTGCATCTTTCGTTACTCTGCTTCCCAGATAGACAAAGGAGTCTACCTGCTCTAAACTACCACTGATCACTCTAATCTCCAATTCTGTGTCCGTATTTGTCATGACCTTCGTCTTTGCGGCATTAATCTTCATGCTATACTCGTTTGCAGACCTCTCAACCCTGTCCACCAATTCTTGTAGCTCCTCTGGTGATGTAGTCAGTAATACAATGTCATCTGCGTATCTTAGGTTGTTAATGGTTTTACCCCCGATTCTGAATCCACTGTTGAATCCCTGCAAGGCTTTCCTCATTACTTGTTCTGCTAGAATGTTAAAAAGACATGGTGAAAGGTTACACCCTTGTCGCACTCCTTTCTTAACTCTGAACCATGCTGACGTAAGTCCATCTGTCCTAATATGTGCGCGTTGTTTTTTGTAAAGTTTCTGCAGCAGTTGAACTATTTGAGGCGGGAAACCCATTTCTAACATAGTCAGCCAGAGTTTGTCGTGTTGTATCATGTCGAACGCTTTTGTGAAGTCAATGAAGCAGAAATATAGTGGTTGGTTCCTTTCCCTTGCTTTTTCCAAGATTATTCGGAGGTTTGCGATTTGGTCACGTGTTCCTCTTCTAGGTCTGAAGCCAGCTTGTTAATATACATACCGGTAAAACAAATTCTCAGCAGGGTAAAAATTCTTGCAGCTTTGTGGCATGGTAAAAACCAGACTGTACAACCGCCACTGTATCAGAGCACTTGTATCTATAGCACCATTTAAGTAGCGCATGAGGATGCATTGATGTGTGACATATGACTTCTATGCATGTCATAATAATGCTATTAATAGAACGAGGCCAGAGATGAGAAAGCATGTACACTGAAGGACCAATGTAAGCTTACACTTGCAGTCTACAGACAGACTGACCTTGCAATTGATATTTCTGTCTCAGTGTGATGTACAGGTCAGTGTTGCCTCTAAGCTACAGTTCAGTCATAGGATGGCGTGGCATGACATCTGACAATTTAGATGGTGTGACACCCATTCAAATGAGCAGGGGTGGTGAAGTCTCTCACCTCATTATACCATTGAAAAATGAGCAGCATCAAGACCATGCAGTCAGTCAGTTAGCGAAGAGAAAGTGCACATTTGCACTTAGGCAGGAGTTGTGCAGACTTAGAAAACTTTTTAAAATGTAAATGTAGTCATCCAAAAATGTTTCTGTGTACCAATATTAGAAACCTCCGTGTACTCATCTTTTGGCTTATGGGGCATTGATAGGGATTTTATGTTGGAAGATTCAGCAGCGGTCTATGTTTCAAATAACTCGCTTCATGATGGATATTCCTGGTCTTTTCTGATCATTTCTCGATTTGTCTCAATTTGCAAAGGAGCAGGAATTAGGAATTAGAGAATGTTGTCTTGCATAACAAAATGTTAAGACTGCAGCTGCTGTTTGGGTCCTTGTCCTTCTTAGTGTGCTCTAAGCACAATGTTGTTGGAATATTTATTCACTCAGGGTTCTGCAATCTTAGGGACACCTTTTATTCCATTTTTGTACATGGTAGATAGCCTACTGATTTTCTTATTTCCAATCACCCCACGTCCATTTGCCTCTTTGCTGATGATATTCAGGGCAGGCTTATGTTCACGGTTGTTTCTTTGCTTAACTACGGTAATCTCCAGCTGGTCGTATCGAGTCCCCCCAAGATTTGCATTTATGGATGCATTCCGGCTGCCTTCCCCTTCTTCTAAGCCTCAACTTGTATGACTTGGCATGTTTATCATTAAACATTTTACTTGCGCAAGTCTAATGAATGACCTTTCCTCCGTGATAGCAGTGGTATTTTCTTTCCCCATAAGTGATTTCTTGTCAGTATTTATGGCTCATGTTGACGAATGTTCCCTGACTTGACTGATTGGGTGTGTTGGTGTGGAATTGCAAGAGTCCTCGTGTTTCGGCCTCATCTGACATACGGAAACGCTGCGAGAGACCGTCTAGTTTTTGGTGCCAATATGCTAACACAACCTCCAATATCGTGATGCTCGCAATCCAAAGGAAATGCAATATCTTGTAATTTGCCTTTTGCAGTGTTGAATAAATCAAGTGTAAGATGGAATAGATTGCTGCGTGAACAGTTTGCTTGACCAGATATTGCAAAAAATCAATCAGAATTCTCGCGTTTCCAGTAGGGAGACTGCGCTTAATTAGTTTGCGATTCCGAGATGGAATTGATGTAATCGATAGAGTAGTCGAACACAATTTATTTGTGGATCACATGGCTTGATTTATTTGCATATGGAAAGAGTCAGCTTGACAACGGTTATGACGAAATATTTCCATTAATTTTTTAATTAAATGTCATTAAGTTGTTGGAATTGAAAATAAATGTTTTAGAAAAAAGGTTAGCCATGCACTGTATGATTCCAATGGTTGCTTATGACTACAATGTTGTTGGAATATTTATTCAATCATTCATAAATTCATTTATATATATTCATTAATTAATAAATTAGTTCATAAATTAATTCATGAATTCAATTAATTTACTCATTCATTCATTCAAAAATTCATTTATTTGTCCAGAATACACATAAACCACCCTTGAGTACAATTTGTGTGGATGCTGTGCTATGATTTAGGAGATTAATGGTAGCTAATGTATTTTGTTATATTTGCAGTTCTCACACAGTTTAAGTAAGCAAAAGGCTCCGTTATTACTACAAACGGTTAATGATGTCTAATTGCTCAGACACCTCTGTGAAATTCTGCTTCGGAAATTTGCAAGTGAGAAGTACATTCTCCTGGTCTCAGTTCCATCAGTAATTAAAGGCTATCTTCTTCCACTTGGCCTTGGTTGGAAGCACCTCTGAGTATGAGGGGCTCTGTAAAAGTTTTGATAAGATATTGATTGACCTGCACATGCTTTTGTCCCAGATGCAGGATTCTTCAAACTCCAAACCTTTGAAGAGTGTTGAGCATCTTGTGGTAAAAGAAGGTACTAAAGGTACCCAGCATAGGACAATTCTGAACTTATGCTGTACTGCTCTAGCAATTTGTCCCTTGGCATGATTAGGTCTATTGTAGGTTATTGCGATTCTAATTACAATGTGTTTTATTTAGCATTGTAGCAGTCTACTTCAATTGTCTTATCAGACTAAGACAAAATTTTGATCATTCTAATAGATATCATGCATCAGGGGTATCATGTATCAAGTACAATAACGGTTGAAAGAAATAAAAGACTCGAATGATCCGTAATGTCAATCGTCTTAGAGAATTAGATCTATTGGATACATAATTGAAGACAACAATGATTACTGTGTGGCAAACTGAATTTTTGCGGACCAGTGAAAGATTGGAGAGCTGTTGTCAACATTTAATGGAAAAGTTGGAGGACTTTCAAATCAAAATGAATTCATGAAAGAAGAAATTTGTTTAAATTTTCCAGTGGCTGCCAATTTGCTGCTGATATGATGCGACATATTGATCGCGCCTGTGATTGCCTTGTGCATATACTACCATTGGATGGATGCAAATGCTGCTTCATCTGGTCGCCCCTCTGTTTTTCCATCCCGCATTCTCTGCCTTCTCTTCAAGTTCATCATTCATGTAGCAGCTTGTTTTCCAGGTGCGATTTGATGTATTTGCACGGCCTGCTTTCCAGGCCTAGATTGTTTCTATTTCAGTCTGATTTCCATTGTCAGCATGCTGTTCGGGATCAACCTGTGTTCATATTCAGCCAGCTTTCCATGTTAGACCATGTCTCATTGCAATCCGTTATTAGAATGCTTTAATAAATATGTGCAATCATCAATATTTTCTTCTTTCCCTCCACCCATCCATCCATTTTCACAAATACCGAAAGCCCATCCACTCACTCATACATCCAGTCATCCATCCATAGATTTTAATCATTTTATATAGGCAGAATAAATTTCTTTTAAAGCAACTTTGTCTAACTGGTACATCATAATTAGATCTTTTTAGATCTGCATATGTGACTATTATCTGCTACCGTTATAGTGCAATGTCATGTAATGTACATGAGCTTGTCAGAAACAAATAAATGCTACTCACTTGCTTACTACTTACTTCAGTCCTCAGATTGTTCAGTTCCAAAACCTTTTGCTAGAAAAAACTGGTTCTGACCAAAGAGTACTAAAATTCTGCAATTTCTTTACATTAACTTTGATTAAGTATGTGCTAACATTGTGGAGAAAGTTAGTGCAAATCAAGGCATCTGGGAACCAAATCTTTTTCCAGAGGCAAAATACATAGACAAGGCTTGGAATTTCAAAAGGGCTCTAGAAATCACTCCTAGAAGCAAATCATGTAACAATTTGCTAACAGGCGTTTCTAGACTAATTCGACCCTGCTGAAAACGAAAATCGCTGTTAGCAAGCTGGATTTTTGGCGGTTGCATGGGAAAACAAGATGGCGGACAAAATGGTGGCCTATTACCTCTAATGACCATAAGTGAAGTATTATATGTGATAGACACATGATTTTAGAGTCTAAAGTAGCATTTTATAGTTCAAGGAATGCGATGGAACTAAAGACACATATATAACACTTCCAGGAAACCAAGATGGCGGACAAAATGGCGGTCAGAATCTTAAAATTGCTGTAAGTGAAGTCATGTATGTGATGGAAACATGATTTTAGAGTCTTAACTAACATTTTCTGGGTCAGGAAATGCGATGGAACTAAAGACACATATGTGGCACTTCAAGAAAACCAAAATGGCGGCCAAAATGGCGCCCAGAATTATAAAATGGCTAAAGGTAAAGTCATGTACGTGATGGAAACACGAGTTAAGATTTTAAATCAACATTTTTGAGGTCGAGGCATAAGATGCAGCTAAAGACTGCACTGTCATGAAACAAAAATGAGGTACAAAATGGCGGCCAAAATGGCGGCCGAAATGTTTTCGAAATTGCTGTAGGTGATGTCATGCATGTGATGGAAACACGATTTAATATTTTAATCGAACTTTCATGGTCAGGTAATGTGATGGAACTAAAGACACATATGTAACACTTCCAGAAATCAAAATGGCGGCCAAAATGGCGGTCATAATCTTAAAATAGCTATAGGCAAAGTCATGTATGTGATAGAAAGACGATTTCTGATTTTAAATCAACATTTTCGGGGTCAAGGCAGGCGATGCAAATAAAGGCGAATATGTAACACTACCAAGAAGCCAAACTGGCTGCCAAAATGGCTGCCCGAAACTTACAATTGCTATAGGTAAAGTCATATATGTAATTGTATTTTAGTAACGATTTCAGAGTCTAGGGCAATGTTTTCTATGTAAAAGAAAACACAAAGATGCAGCTTTTTCAAGCATTGCTGCAGTCAATGCAATTGCACATTATATATATATAGAGTACATGGCAAGTTCGCGCTTCGACAGCAGCACTGCTTAGAGTTATACTTGTCCACTCTGCATGATTTGCAGTAGACAAACTCTAGACACGACTGTGGCACAGGACCAATGATGGACCACACTGGTACGAGAACACCGTCTTGGTCTATACTCCATCCTGATGACGCTGGACTAGGAACATCAATGTGTGGAAGATATGCCTTTTCCCAAATGACTGTTTGGTAATGAGCACGTTTAATGTGCTGCCTGATGATGTCACTGCATGGTGGAAGAGAGTCAGTCTTTTTCTTTTTCCCGAACAAGGCATAACGTACGTGCTGCGTCACATGTCTTGGCATTGTCATTTGTTTTATACAACTTTACCACAAACTCCTCTACATTTGCTATAGCAGTCGCTGATAGGGGAATGCTCCCTAATGTAGAAAGTAAGTGGGAACTTTCCAAATAGATTTTCCATGCATTCCTTTTGCTGATGCCAGCTAGATATGATGTCACATCACATCCAGTTATGGCATGGAAAGCCAATATATTTTTCCTGATATGAGCCTCCATGCTTAAGGCAATTGTGTGGATTGGAATGAACTTCCGCTTTGTTGATGTTCCTGCCATCACCCAAACCTCGTCACATTTGATGCGTTGATAGTGATGCAGTAACAGCAGAATCACGTCAGTATCTCTTGCACAAACGACCACTGTCTTCAGGTTTGTCTGTGATGCATGCACA
Organism: Lumbricus terrestris; assembly: GCA_949752735.1. NCBI lineage: Eukaryota > Metazoa > Annelida > Clitellata > Crassiclitellata > Lumbricidae > Lumbricus > Lumbricus terrestris. The sequence continues at coordinate 32,607,322 of OX457047.1, forward strand.
ATTATCTTGGTGTCAGCTTCTTCGTGCGTTGCAGCTAAGGAAGACACATCAGACCCGGCAGTGGACAGCACTTTATCCTCTTCAACGAAACCTCCAGCAACAACTACATCTATATCACCATACGTGGCTGTTGAGAGTTGAATGGACAGGAAGGCAGCTAGATCAGCCTTGTTTTCAGGCAGAGCAAGAAAATTCTGCCAATTGCTCGGCAACGGAACACTTTCACTCTCTATGCAGCAACGGATTGGTCGTAATGTCCCACACCTTTTTTGTCTGGTTTCACTTTTTACAGACAAGGCCCAGTAGCGATCGAAGACAACGTCGACCCTCTTGAAGCCAATCGACAGTTTCCTCACATGAGTAACCACAGTTTCTGCCAGGTCACCAAATGTCTTCGCTCTATGAGGTTTCCATGTTGCCTGTACCATAGCTTGTCCATCAATAATTAAATGCGATGCTTCTGTGAGCGAAATGCTGACAGGACATGTTACATTTTCAGTGAGTGTCTGCAACAATGTTGATTTATCACCTGTTCTCATTTTGCCTTCGGCATCCACCAATGCTACTGGCTTTGACAGAAGTTCATGGCACAGTATTGTCGCCAGATCTACGGGACGGTCAGCTTCATATGCTGTGATAAGACGCTGCATGATATCACGATCTTCCTTTGCAATTTTGTCTGTGCTCTTTTTCCTGGTTGAGGAACATGTCTTGTACAAGTCGTGAAATGTAGGAGCATTGCTCTTCTTCAAGGTATCGCTGAATTTCACACGCACAGTTCCAGTTTCATCGCCACGAAGCCTATCATTAACAAACTTTTCAACTTTGTCATATCCATGTTTTCTTGCATCAAGAAGTGAATCGAGTATTGCTGTTGTTGCCATGTCTTTCGTTACTGCATTCTGAAGTGGTGTTCCTCGATGCAATGTTATGGCTTTGTTGAACAGACAAAGGAGTGATTCTTCATCATCTTGATCCCTTCTCTGTAGCGATACAGTCATTTCTTTGTATGTTTCATCACTATCCAGCACGTCAAACATGTTCATGGTTTTTCTTTTGATATCGGAACGCCAATGGAAAAACAATGCCCATCGCTGAAGCGTGTTATTATCGTTTGTTATGCCGGTTATTCCACCAGCCTCCTTACATGTGCCAACTAGCCATTCCTGTGCATGGTCTGCATAAACCTGGCTGAATTTTCTTCTGCTGTTTTTAACGACGAAATCTCCGTCACGGAATGCGTCCTCAATTTCTTTTGGCAACATGTGCATCTCTCAGATCTCTGCAATGTAAATTGTGAGAGATTTGTGATAGTTTAAATGATCATATCTAGCCAAATATGGCAGCATGGCAGGTAGACTCCACAGGTACAAGTCCCAGATACCATCTCGCATTGATCTCGTGAAATTTAGAAGAATTTGAACAATCTGTACATATATCTCCACCAGAAGGAGAAGTTGTCACTGATCTCTGACCTTGCCTCAGCAAAATCTTGAATATGTTGCTTTAGAGACTTAGATTCGGCTTCAGAAGATTCACCATCAGCATTGCGAATGAGTTCAAGAACAGATGAAGGGTCGTTGCCTTGTAAATCCTTCAAGACTTCCGCTAATCTTCCTCCACTCACGCTAATGTGATCAATTAGAAGAGGCATGAAAATTCGCCATAAAGCTTGAAAAGATAACTTGTGAGCTCGCATAGCCTTCTCGTAGGCATTGGTCCTGTGCCACAGTCGTGTCTAGAGTTTGTCTACTGCAAATCATGCAGAGTGGACAAGTGTAACTCTAAGCAGTGCTGCTGTCGAAGCGCGAACTTGCCATGTACTCTAATGTGCAATTGCATTAACTGCAGCAATGCTTGAAAAAGCTGCATCTTTGTGTTTTCTTTTACATAGAAAACATTGCCCTAGACTCTGAAATCGTTACTAAATACAATTACATATATGACTTTACCTATAGCAATTGTAAGATTCGGGCAGCCATTTTGGCAGCCAGTTTGGCTTCTTGGCAGTGTTACATTTTCGCCTTTATTTGCATCGCATGCCTTGACCCCGAAAATGTTGATTTAAAATCAGAAATCGTCTTTCTATCACATACATGACTTTGCCTATAGCTATTTTAAGATTATGACCGCCATTTTGGCCGCCATTTTGTTTTCTGGAAGTGTTACATATGTGTCTTTAGTTCCATCACATTACCTGACCATGAAAGTTCGATTAAAATATTAAATCGTGTTTCCATCACATGCATGACATCACCTACAGCAATTTCGAAAACATTTCGGCCGCCATTTTGGCCGCCATTTTGTACCTCATTTTTGTTTCATGACAGTGCAGTCTTTAGCTGCATCTTATGCCTCGACCTCAAAAATGTTGATTTAAAATCTTAACTCGTGTTTCCATCACGTACATGACTTTACCTTTAGCCATTTTATAATTCTGGGCGCCATTTTGGCCGCCATTTTGGTTTTCTTGAAGTGCCACATATGTGTCTTTAGTTCCATCGCATTTCCTGACCCAGAAAATGTTAGTTAAGACTCTAAAATCATGTTTCCATCACATACATGACTTCACTTACAGCAATTTTAAGATTCTGACCGCCATTTTGTCCGCCATCTTGGTTTCCTGGAAGTGTTATATATGTGTCTTTAGTTCCATCGCATTCCTTGAACTATAAAATGCTACTTTAGACTCTAAAATCATGTGTCTATCACATATAATACTTCACTTATGGTCATTAGAGGTAATAGGCCACCATTTTGTCCGCCATCTTGTTTTCCCATGCAACCGCCAAAAATCCAGCTTGCTAACAGCGATTTTCGTTTTCAGCAGGGTCGAATTAGTCTAGAAACGCCTGTTAGCAAATTGTTACATGATTTGCTTCTAGGAGTGTCATTTTGAGATTCCAAGCCTGGTCTAACATGGGAACATTGCATCTAATTCTGTATAACCCATAACTTGCAAGTGTATATTTAATGAATCAAAATCCCAAAGCTACAGAACCTCAACTAACGCAGCAAGCGAACAACCCTGGTTTTGACCTTGAGCAACAGTCTTCGAACTTAACTGTTATGCATTGTTACAAGAAGTAGGCCTAGTGAGAAGTCTAAGTTTGAATCAATAATTAGTTAAGCATTAATTTTTGGCATCCTCGTCTATTATTTATCCGTTGAAGCCTGTAATACGACAGAATGATTACAGGTCATGCTTCTTGCATGCCAAGGAAAGCCGTACTGCAGCTGGAGTGGAAGCCAAATAACATAGAGATTTGTTTGTTATGCTAAGAGCACAATGTCCACAGATCAGTTGCACCGGCCAAGTCTGGCCTTTTCTACATCATTAATTCAACATCCGTGCCAGTAGCGGAGCTAGGGGGGAGGTTAGGGGGACTAAACCCCCTAAAAAAGGCCATCCATTTTTTCCCATGTAATTTTTTTGACGATTGACCCCCTTTAGGCTAGCCCCCCCCCCCAAATAACCGCAAAGGTGCGCACGAGGTTTGGCAGACAGCTTGTCGGTCACACGGAAAAGGACCACTTTTCCAAGATTTCGACCAAATGACTAAAAAAGGTCATCAGAAATTCTGGCGACTGAAAACAGAAATTTTTTTCCACAAATTCAGCCCCCCCCCAAACTGAAACCCTGGTGCCGCCACTGATCCCTGCATATTGAAAGCAGTTAGAAGTCAACCAACCAAAAAAACTGATTTGCACGAATCTTAGGCTATGAATCAGCCAATAATTCCTGCAAATAAATGTTCAGTTAGATCAACCCAATGAAAACGTTGCTTGTTTAGTAGAACAGCTGCAACTAATTTATTGGTTCTTAACATGATATCGCTCCATTAAGCATTAGTACTGCTCGTAATTAAAGCCAGTCTCGTTGCATGGTTTTGTTTTTTCTCTCTTTCATGAATAGGAAATATGATTGAATGGAATCGATGGATGCGTTTTAGAGTCTCTTTTATCGTCGGCGACTGCTCCTGATCTTAACTTCGTTTCCACAGCTCTCTTGATTGATGTTTGTACTTTGTCCTTCCTGCTTCTGCAATATGAGATTCATGTCATCAGTAGCGGCGCTAGGGGGGGCTGGGAGGGCTAAGCCCCCCTAAAAAGGCCATCTATTTTTTTTGCCATGTAAAAATTAAGTACTTGGACGATTTACCAATGAAGCGCAAGACTGAAGATTTTGGTCGACGACTAAAAATGGAAAATTTTCTTAAAGAAAAAAAAAAGTCATCAGAAATTTTGGCGGCGGAAATGGAATTTTTTTAAAAGATTTTGGTTGATGACTAAAAAAAAAGGTCGTCAGAAATTTTGGCGGCGGGCCGAAAAATTTTCCCCGAAAATCCAGCCCCCCAAACGGGCCGAAAATTTTTCCCCGAAAATCCAGCCCCCCTCCCCCAAAACGAAAATCCTGGCGCCGCCACTGCATGTCATGCCCAAGTGACTGGAGTGTTGTTGAATAGAAAAACATGAGCAGGAACGTAACTGGACGATGGAACATTCTACATTGCAAAGACAGGAACGTGATACATGATTATATGAACAGGTCTTGGTGCTGCTCTACAGTCCCAAAGTTCTGTTAATAGTCTGTTATGTAGTAATAGACCTCTGCTAATAATTATTCAGTATCGAAGTGAGAAGTTGAATATTAACTGTTTATTTGATGGGCTCAATTTTTTTAGTGACATGGCTTAATATGTTATATGTGTCATGTGTTTCTGATGAATGAGAACAATCTCTTGATTAATAGCTCCCATCAGAGAAATTGCTTGATCTTAACAGAAGGTGTCTGAAACCTCCGTTTCTGTGGGGCATCAAGCGATTACTATGTCTTATATATGACTTGTAGTTGCAGCAACAGTATGTGTATTTTTGCCTTTTCTAATCAGGGCACCTGCCATTTCTGTACTGGGATGCTCCAGATTAACTAAAACTGTTCAGAACATGGATAAAAATAGTGGACTATCAAATAAAATGGCATTTATAAAGAGTGCAATGTACGTATGTGTGCGCATAATTATAATTATATATACATGCACAATTATTACACAGACCTACACACACACACACCTACACACATACACGTGCGCACACACACACACACACACACACACACACACACACACACACACACACACACACACACACACACACACACACACACACACACACACATATATATATATAATGAATGTTCAGTTAGCTGGATTACAGTGTAATCATTACACACATATATAATATATATATGTGTGTGAGTGTGTGCATATACACACATACACACGAATATTATATAATTATATATATATTATATATATTATGAATATGTATAATATACTACAGATAACTGTAGACAATGTCCAGCCTACAGAATTTTGACAGCCAATTTGCACGACCATACGTCCAGTTCTCCACCGTTCAGCACGTTTGCATTATGTCATTATATTATAAAAGATATTCCGTCTGTAATTCATATTATTGACCACAGGCATGGACTTGGATAAACCATTGGAGCGTGCAATTCACAGAATCGTATCTATAATGGCCATCTGTAGGTGGATACTGAGTGAATTTAGGTGCTCCAGTGGTGATGGAGGAGTCTGTACAGTTGACCTTGCGTATAATTTGCTGCAGACGTGTGTATAGCCTATTCGAGACGCATTATATGACAGCATTCTTTTCACAGTTGTAAACGTAAAAGACGTCCCTCCCCCATCCAGGAGTTCATCTCCTCCAGAAGCTTCTCCATATATGAGCTGCATTAAGAAAAAATAATAATTAAAAAAATTGTTTCTGCTGATCATGAGCTGATATCAACGTCATTAAATTTTGTTGTCATAGATGTCGTTAAATTTTCGACTCTATCCAGAAGCTCTACACTTTCATTTACTACATCTGACCAGTTGGACTTTGTTTTATAAATCTCTCAAGTCTTTTTTCGGTCGCCGTGGCTGGGCTGCGAGCGCCGCCGAGTAGCTTTCTTGATAGGGCGCTATATAAATCCATAGAATGAATGAATGAAGAATTCGTTTTATTTTTGATGGAGCAAGTATCAGGTTTCCAAGTATTATTGCACAGCGTTTCAACCACTCTGAACGTGCGTAAGTCTATAGAGCAGTGGTTCCCAACCCGTTGCCCGCCGGCCAAAAGTGGCTCACAAGGCCTAAGAAAATGGCCCTCATCCACCAAAGAATTAACAAAAATATACAAGACAATGGACAATTTGGACAGGATAAAACACAATTATTTTCTAACACAACATTAAATTATTTTATTTTCTACGTCTATAAATCACATCAAACATTCTATTTTGATTCAATTATAAAAAATTTATATGCTTTTGGGTAATTAAATTTTAGCCTTGTGGCCCCCTAATGTCCTTCAACCAAGAAAAAGTGGCCCTCGTGTTCTCCAACTTAGAAAAAGTGGCCCTAAAGTCCAAAAAGGTTGGGAACCACTGCTATAGAGAGATGATCCAGCAGATTTCGCAAGACCGTTGGTATAATTTCCTTTTTTTATATATAAGCTGATATGTCTCCAGTGTTTAGCCTTTGAGAAGTTATATCGAAAATTTCAGTAGTATGATTTTCATATTGTGGTGTGATTCCAAAATTGCCAATAAGGCTCTTGTAGCGGAGTGCTAAATAGGCCTACCATGTTTCGGATTGCCAAGAACCAAGAGGCAAGTGTGTACCACTGCCACTCAGCAACTGTTTACCTAATATGGGAACGCTTTGTTCCATTCTGTACCATTCTATCTGCTATTTTGTCGATTAACCTTTTGTGCCCAAATCATTGGCTTTTAATGGTAATTTAATAAAGACTTCATTTCCCGGAATTTGCGTGTGTAATCATACAGGCTAAAATGTCTAGCCAGCAAACACCAAAATGGACTCATTGGACTACTAGAGTATAATAGTATTATTGCTATTGTGCTATATAACTGTGCTGGGATCCAATTACATAGCTAACTATATTTAGTTATATTATATACTATAGGCCTATGTGCTGTGTCTCTTTTTCATTATGTCACTCTTTCATAAATTCTGTGATATTTATGTTTCTTTTTTAAAAATTCATCTGATTTCTGACTCATCAATCATATCCCTCTTTCGTTATGTCACTTCTATGACACTACCTCATGCGTATGAAGTGCAGGCAACGTCACTTTTGCGTATGAGAGTGGGTGGCCTGTCCTTTCCAGTATGCAGTCGGTGTGTTCATCATGGCCGAGTTGGCCAGGAGAAGCAGATGGAGCAGAAATCCCAAGACAAATTGCTGCGATGGTGCCCGGTGAATGAGAAATGTTGTTAAATGTAGCAGTGGGAACATTATCCGTTGAGTGATGTTGAACAATGCTTCTGATGGACCTCTATTACTGCAGGGAACATTCAATCCCGGCTTCAAAGCCATTTTATCGCCGCCTTCACGAAGAATTATTTCCTGTGCGAGAGGTTTTCTTTTTCTTCCTCTCCCGTTGGAAACAACCTCGTCACCGTCAACAATATTCACCTTTCCATCTGCCTTATCCATTTCTGCTCTAATGCTTTGCCACACTTGTGATTGACGTTGTCACACTTGTGATTGATGTTGTCACACTTGTGATTGATGCTGTCCCACTTGTGACTGATGTTGTCACACTTGTGATTGATGTTGTCACACTTGTGATTGATGTTGTCACACTTGTGATTGGTGCTGTCACACTTGTGATTGGTGCTGTCACACTTGTGATTGATGTTGTCACACTTGTGATTGATGTCTAATTTAATCTTTACTGACCTGCCCTCTGCTCAAATGGTCAATGTATCGGAATTCTGACTATGTTTGTAGTTTTATTGATCAATGTAGTAAATTGAAATTAATTTAAATTGATGCTGATAAATTTTGTAATGATAATGACCATCTGACCAACTTAACAGATTTCGGCATTGATTTTCTGTTATCAAAGTAGCAGTTTAGTCAATAGTTTCTACCAACAGGACCTAGTGATATATTTATCTGTTGTCATTGGCTCATTGCTTTCCAGAAAACTGGTTATTGCTCTAATATTGCATAGTTCTTGTGTCATTTGAGCATCAGACCCTGTCTTTTTCTTTGCACCTATATTTCAAAGGTCTCCCTGTCCCACAATTTGGGGCAATTGCTTGATAAAGGCTTTGAAATATTATCCAAGTTCTGGGTATTCTAAGTTAATGCTTGTAGATGCACTTCGATGGGGTGAATACCGTGCTTCTCATGTCGTTGCTTTCTGTTTATTTTAGAGATCTTTGAATGGCTTTACAAGTGAGAACTCATCACATCTCCTCAACCAAACAACTCGGCCGATCGATCGAATGGTCGACCATCTTCCGGTGATTCTCGGCATCTACGTCGTGATCTTTATCATCGGCAGCGTCGGAAATCTGCTCGTCATCTACATCATCGGACGCTTCTCCGAGGTCCGCGTCCAGTCGGTGGCCAACTACTACATCTGGAATCTGGCCTTCGCTGATCTCTTCTTCATCTGTACCCTTCCGTTTACCTGCTACGCTTCCTACACCGGGGGCTGGCCCTTCGGGAACGTCACCTGCAAAATCTCGTACGCCATACGCGAGGGCAACAAATTCGTCGGGGTCTACACCCTCGTCGCGCTCTCCTTGGATCGCTACACGGCCAGCTACTACAGTTTGAACAACCTTAGGACATTGTCCGTGGGAAAGTGGGTGTGCACGTGCGTGTGGATCTCCTCAATTGTGCTGACAACACCCTACTGGCTGTATGCGCAGACGGTTAACATAAAGCCGAACGTTGTTAGCAGCTGTCGTCTGCTATGGCCACCGCCAAGGCAAGAAGGAACGATCACGATGAAGTCGTGGACATATTTCCAGTTCTTCGTCGGCTTCCTCCTGCCCTTCTGGATGATATTCGCGGCGTACGTGGCGCTCGGGGTCCGTCTCCGCATGATGCTCAGCAGAGGATCGAGGCTGGCGGTGAAACGTCCGGGTCGAATGATGACGCACATGACCATCTTCATATCGGTCACCTTCCTCTTCACGCAGCTTCCGTACTACGTGATGGAGCTGGCGAACGATGCGAAGGGAGAGGAGCATCGGATGCGGAAGACGCTGCAGATCTCGCAGGACGAGATGCGGACCTTCGTGATGCTGACGGCGGTTGCCAAGATTCTGGTGTTCGTGTCCAGCTGCTGCAACCCACTCATCTACGGTCTTCTTAACAAAAACTACAGTAAGTATGGAGTGTGCTAAGTTTGTTTATATGTGCACTTGTTATAGCACCCCTTCAAGATATCTATTCAGAAGCGCTGCCGACTACAGCGTGGACACTGAATCGGAGTTTCAAGCCAAAGTGACGAGCAATTGCAAGTGAATGACTTGCCCAAGGTTCCCATGCAACGGCGTGAGGTGGGTTCGAACCTGCAACCCTCCGGCTGCAAGGCAATGAACAAACCCACTACACCACAGAGGGAGGAGCAGAGGACATCTCATTGAAGCATACAAGATTATTCCTGGAAAGGAAGTGGAGACTGGAGAGGTTTTTCAAATTTGAACCAAACAAGGCAACCCTATGAAGCTAGGACACGGGCATAAATTATTTAAGAAGCCAAAGGGATCTTTAGGGCAGAAATTCTTCCATGCAAAAGTTATAGACTCGTGGAATGGCCTGGATTATAGTGTTGTCTCAGTGGACAGTGTCTCAGTTTTAAGAGGTAGATATAGAAAATGGGCGGTTTAGTGCTCTAGGTTAATTTGTGATGATTCTAATCTAGAATACGCATCTTCTGAACACGGGCGGATCCGGGGGGCCAATCCGGCAATGCCCGCCCCCCATTTCAGAAGTGCATGGGATGCGGCCCCCATTTGGTTTCAACAAGCATTAAATGCATTAAATCAATGGCTTGCATAGCCGCATAGACGTCGACCAGATGACTGATGACTATAAAAAAGGTCATCAGTTATTTTGGCAGGAAAAATTGGGTAGATTTTCCAGACATATCGACCAAATGAGTAAAAAAGGGTCACCAGGTCACCATTTATTCTGGCAAAGATCACCGAAATTTTTGGCTCCCCCCTTCGAAAATGTCTGTATTCGCCTTTGCTTCTGAACCACTTCAAACCCTTTTTATGTTATTTTATGTAACGTTCTCGTGTATGTAGTATATCATTATATCCTGTATGTTTGTACCATATTTATTATGTAGGTATAATCATTAATGGGCTCATGTTTTGTGTATGGTGTCAGTTTAATGACACATTTCGATAACAAACATCATTAATGTCACCCTCCTTCTTTGCCCAGGCTTTAGACGGGCACTCCTAGATAACGAACAGTAGCGAAGTTTCTCATGTTCTTATGTATATGCAGTCTTTATACAGTCAGCCACAGATGCATGCCACGAGTTTGCCTTCGCTTCCCGTAGCTCATCCATTGAATTCAATTTGCAGTACTTAGAATAAAAAATTTCCGATGAAGGCAATTGCCTTGTGGTCTCATGTGGCAGTAACCCATTAGACTAAAAGAACGAATGCAGAAATTGGTGGGAAACAGTAATTAGATGGACGTTGCAAGCTATAGATGAATTCGGGGAAATGGGATGGAGGAGCTTAGATCAAAATGGATGCCATTTGCTTTAGGAGCAGTCTTGCACTACAAAACTGACGATACATAGACCTAACAGTAGCCTTATAGGAGCAGACTGGTGCCACTCACTCACATATGACTGATGTGTTGTCAACTTGCAAAGGCGACACTGGCATAGGGTTCTATAGATAGGAAGGGACATAAATCAATAGGCTTGATGACTTTTCTCCTCAGCTTTTTTTGAGACGGTATTGATTGAGTGTCATAAGCTTAATCACCTTTTTTAGATCGTCTTAATTTCATGTACTTAATTACCTTTCGTAATTACTTTAATCGTGATTACCTTTTTTCAGTCCACATTGACTGAATGTCATGAGTTAATCACTTTTTTTTAGTTGGTATTGATCGTATATGCTCCTAAATACCTGAATCTTAATTACGGTACCTTTTTAAAGTTGGTATCCATTGAATGTCATGATCCTGATTTCAGTTCTCAAGTGGGCACTTGAGACGTTTTTGGTTAGAGATTGGCTACCGCCAGTCACTCAGTAGCATTTTATAGCCGGCCGGTGGTTAGTCAGGGCCATCTAGTCATCATTTTAGTGTATCTAGCATATGTAGGGGCAATGGGGCGCTATATAAATTCCGATTTGATTTATTTATGTTTAATTTGTCGATTAATTGTTTGATTTTTGGGGAATAGGCATGGGCGGAGACCTAGTCTACAACTTGCGTGGGACGAACGAGTGGCCGAAGAAAGGTCGCGAGATTTTGGGCGGACGAATGACTGAGTCGCCGACGTAATTTTCCTTCTTTTTGCCAACCACTGACGACCTTTTTTTAGTCATTTGGCAGAAATCTCCAGGAAAACCTAACATTTTCTTTGTCCAAAAAGTTGATGACCTTTTTTGTAACGTCACCAGTGTGTTCATAAAGTTTTCATGTCCTAACACTTAATGATTGAGGGGGGAGGCAAATGCATGGACCGTCCCCATCACCACATACATTGAGGGGACCGTCCCCCAAGTCTCCGCCCATGGGAATAGGGAGTCGGCAGTTGATCATAGTCTGGCGGTGGTCTAGTATATCAAATAATTTGTTATATCCAGCCAGGACCGTACTAATTACTTCCAGTTATTGGCATTTGGGCTGAGCCTCTCTTGCAGCATGTATTATAATGTAATTTGAGATTCATAGGAAGTGGACAGTGAAGGGATAGAATGTCCAGTTTCATTTATCAGTCAGAAACTGACAGATACCCAGAGGAGATGGGCGACGATTGAGAAGGAAGCCTATGCAATCATATGGGCTTTAAACAAATTGAAAGAGATTGGTTCTAAGATCGAAGTATTTACAGACCATAATATTTTAGTTTACTTGACTGAATCAATGTCGAAATCTGCTAGTAGGAAAAGAGTTAGAACAGACAGAAACATTGGCAGATACTAGATAAGATGAGAAAAAGAAGACTGACTTACTTGGTTTGAACATACATGGTGAATTATTGTAAGAATGAATGACAAAAGATTACCAGCAACCAGCAAGAGCATGGTATTGTCATGTGGACGGAACTTGGAGCCAAGGAAGAGAATCCAAGATATTAAACACGTTCTTCCAGAGGAAGACTTGCACATGATAACGACGTTGGACACAGAAGCAATATGGAGCCATCTTGTATAAACCTCGTAACCAGAACACACCTCTTCTTAATGATTGAGGAGGGAGGCAAATGCATGGACCGTCCCCATCTTCTTCCAACCACACTTTCTCCGCAAATTCTCCTGTCCGAAACCTAGGTGTAATCTTTGACCAGCATCTTAGCTTCTCCGACCACATAACCCAACTTTCCCGCACTTGTTTCATGCACATACGAGATCTCCGCAGAATCCGACCTATGCTTGACTTTAAAACTGCATCCACAATAGCCACATCCATAGTTCATGCGAAACTTGATTACTGCAACTCTCTCTTCCTAAACATTGATATAACCCAAATTAACCGCCTCCAAGCTATCCAGAATGCCCTCGCCCGTGCAGTGACGAAAACCCCCAAACGTCACCACATCACTCCTGTCCTGAAATCACTTCACTGGCTCAAAATACCTGAACGCATCGAATACAAAGTCCTCTCACTCACTTACAATACACTTCAATCATCCCAGCCGTTCTACCTTCGTCAGTTGTTCACCATCCAGCCACCTCGTTCAACACGCTCCTCATCCTCCATTACACTGCTTCGCCCTCCCATCACTTCATCACTGAAATTCGCAAACCGCTCCATAGCCATTGCCGTTCCACCTCTCTGGAACAAACTTCCGCCAGCACTTCGGCAAACTTCCGACCCATCATACGAACTCACCAAAACTCCACCTCTCGCTATCTCCCCACAGGTCTTTCACTCAAAACTGAAAACATTGCTCTTTCAAAAATCCTATCCTGATTCTTCTTCTCCTTACATCCCCCGCCACTTCAACTCTAAACATCACCCACCTTAGCCGTCCATCTATCTGCCTGCCTGACTCTCCGGACTTGACCCGCTGCCTATCGATTTTGTTTTGATTCAGCGCCTGTGAATAAGCTGGTTCCCGCGACTTGGCTTTTGTGGGCGCTGTAGAAGTTTCGAGATTACGATTACGATTACGATTACGATTACGAACACACCTGACGGAAGAGAGAAAAGAGAAGACGTACAAGCAATATTCTTGTTAACCTAAATTTATCAAAATATATTTCGAAAATTAATTAATTACTATTGTAAGGTAATACAATGAAAACAGTTTCTCGATCATTGTGCGTTGCAGGCTACTTATAGAATGCTTTTCAGTGTTGCACATACACAGCACACATGCACAAACACACACTCACACACGTGCAAGTGTGCACACACAAATGCACACGCCGGTGGTGTATTCCAGCTGGTGGATCCAACATAGGCAAACACTGGTGTCAAGTGCGACTGTCCATAACTGCGTATGCATCAATTGCATCGTGGTGACTGCAGTTATGACACTAGTGGTCTATGGTGTTGTGGAACTTCTTTGATGTGGTCTGTTGTTTTAGTACCGTTGCGTTGTTGTTTCAGTACTTTGTTTTAGTACCTTAAGGCATTGCTGACAGTGGAATTCTTTTGTCTAGCCAGATGCTATTTACAAGGCGCCACTTCAAGAATAAACTCCAAAGTGGTACTTCCGAGTTCCGACTTCAACCAGTGGAATCATTGTGATATAATATACTCCAGGCGCTTGCAAAACTATGGAAGGCACAAACTGAGGGGCTTGAGCCACAGCTGTTGAAAAAAGCAATTACACCCGGCAGGCCCAACACAGGCAAAGCCTCTGGCCTGACCCTATAGTAGTATGCATGCAAGGGACAGTCAGCGAGCAGTCTATGGGCAGCCGGCCAAAGGGTGCCATAACCCGGGACCCAGGAGACTGAATGCAGAAGTCCTTAAGGCATGAAAACTCCATATATCTGGCTTGGCACTAGCCAGATATATGGGAAACTGGACTGGAATCCCTTTCCGCTGAATTCTATTTCTTTGCTTTTCTCGCTTTTGTGGGCTACTTAAGGGTCATCATGAACCAAGAACTGGAGCACATTACGGCATTGTCTTGCACCTGTGTGGGTTGTCACCTGCTCTCTTCTTCTTCTTCTTCTTCTTCTTCTTCTTCTTCTTCTTCTTCTTCTTCGTCTTCTTCTTCTTCATCTGCCTCTTGTCTGGTCCATACCTTTATTGCTAAATTATTTGAATACTGTTCTTCGCTCTCCTGTTGGATTCCAGTTTTCCACAGGTCCTTGTGCATCCTTTGGAAGGCATTTTGCGCATGGCTGCGAATTTTAATTGATATTTCGTTGGGTTAGGCCACATCTATGCGTAATGTCTTACACTGGGTCCCGGTCCACATGCTTTTACCTCTGCACCGTCAACAAAACCGTCTGTGAGGACTAGTCATTCCAAAACATTTCCCCCCACCCGATTTTTGCAAACCCACGGGTCATAATGATAATAACTATGAGAGCAGCAACAACAATAATCAACTAATCATAGCCAACGATAGATTTAACGAGATCAATTTCAAAACAAAATAATTTGCACTGAAAGTTTATGAACCCAGCGTTATCTTCTTCGTTTTTGTATGCCTGCCAGGGTCATGATAAAGTTATGTGCGTTGGGTGTCTGAGAAGAGACACAGACAGACAGACAGACAGACAGACAGACAGACAGACAGACAGGCAGACAGACAGACAGACAGACAGGCAATGAGAGAGAAAGAGAGATAGAGAGAGGAGGGAGGGAGGGACAGAGAGAAGGGGAGGGCCGGAAGGAGGAACAACGCATGATTGGAGAAGTGAGAAATGAGTTGCACTCCAGCAGGTATTGGTTTTGACCAGAGAAATTTTTATGTGTGATTTGAAGATAGCATGGTGCTCATATATGTATATTTTATTATATAAATATATATATGTCTGAACATGCATAACATGATGTTCAGATGTATGTGTGTGTGTGTGTGTGTTATATGCATACATTATATATATGTATATATATATATATGTACCTAAATATATAAATAATAATGACTAAGGTTCTGGCAGGTATCCATTAGTCCATGGATTCCATACTGTTCCGTTTTCTGCGGAAAGCTTTGTCACTGGTTTGAAGGACAAATAGCCAGTATTTCCTTCCTTCTGTCTACCGAACGCAGGATGAACAGAAACAGCGTCAGCCCATCGTCATCTCTTAATCACTGTCTACCTCCGCGACCATTTTCTGCAAAATATAGTGCGGTATGTGGTGGCTTGGCAGTTTTGTCGGCGTCAGAGGATGTCGAGCGACGACATAACGTTTAAGAGCACCCTAGGTGGCGCTTCAGTTGGTTAATGTTCTCGTTTCGCTTGTCAGACTCGCTTGGCCCAATTGTTTGCTGTCAAAGCTGACTTACGTTAAGTGAAAAAAATATAACGATGTGAATTGATTTAAATAAGCTGCATATGGGGCCTTTGTGGGTGTAGTCATCGTGCAATAGGTGCTATATAAATCTGAAGGTACAATGCACAGCTTAGTCTGAATTTTCGTATCTGTTGTTGTGCCACATTCCGGCTTCGTCGTCTGTGGTTGTAAGCCGTCCATTGTAGCATAAATGCATAAATGCATTTCCCCAGTGGCAATCTTTGAAAGTCTTGGTTGCATGAATTCATTAACATATCTACACTCGTACCTACATATACACAGATATCTGCACACAGATGATGATGTATCATGTTCATGCTTATATCTACAAATCTATGTACAGAAACAAAACTGAATCTTAGTCTCTAGAAGCTTAAAAATCAAAGTCTCGGGTACCATCTGAATCACAGGTATTGATATTGTAATATATACCATTATACCAGATACATGTACAGGCGTAAGTGCCCCTTTGACATGGCAACCTTTAATATGGCACATTTTAATATGATACATTTTGATAGACACCTTTTAATATGGCAACCTTTGATAAGGCAACTTTTAGTACATGCACCTGTTAATGTGGCGCCTTTTAATATGGCACCTTTTAATATGGCACCGTTTTAATATGGCACCTTTTAATATGACACCTTGTTATACAGCGCCTTTTAATGTGACACATTTCAATATAGCACCTTTTGATGTGGTACTTTAATATGTCACCTTCTAATATGGCACTTTTTAATATGGCACTTTTTTATGCGTCACCTCTTGATCTGGTACCTTTTAATATGGCACATTGTAATATGGCACATTTCAATATGGCACCTTTTAGTACCGTATGGCATATTTCAATGTAGCACCCTTTGATAGGACACTTTTAATATGGCACCTTCCAGTATGGCACTTTTTGAATTCTCTTTTAATGTGGCACTTTTGATATTGCACCTTTTAATATTGCGCCTTTTAATATGACACCTTTAATATGGCACCTTTTAATGTGACACCTTTATTATGACATATTTTAATATGGCACATTTTCCTTACGTTACATAAGCATCTCATCCAGCTTAGTGACCGCAGTGCGCGAACCCAAGTGGCCATTCCCCAGAATCCACCTCGTCATCATTTGCTTTATGCTGCTGCTACATAAAGCGTTGTGAATAGCTGTAATGAAATAAAGAAGTAGCCAAGGGCTAAAAGTAGTCGAGGGGACTTTTATAATTCTGTGCCTTTAAATATGTGTGGCAAATACTGCTCCTAGCCATTTGCACTGAATTCTCTCATAAATTCTTGATTTCTCATATACTGACTTGGCAATATCATTGTAAACCTTGCCTCCATCAACAGACTGTAGCTTGGAATATTTTTGTGCGGTGCACAGATGCTTTCAGAATTCACGATATTATTTCAAAAAATTATCCGGAGACGTAAAAAAATTGCATTCTGGAACGGCTAGAACTCGTCAAGATCAGGCGAAGCAAAGGTGCCTTGGAAGGCGATGGCGTTGATTATTATTATTATTATTACTATTACTATTATTATTACTATTCTTACTATTATTATTATTATTGTTATTACTACTATTATTGCTATTATTTAAAATTATTTTTTGCAACCCATGCTCAGTCACACCAAAGTGTGAATCTGAGGCTTGGATAGTCATCTGCCAGGAGAAGTTTTAGTAAACAGTGACAATTTTATTCAATCTAAATTTTAATTACATGTCATATGCATGTTACAGTAGATATGCGATAATGTGAGCTGACTTTGAACAGCACGGGCAAGCACACAGACACTTAGACTGGTTAAACAATAAAATAAATTACTGGTCCGCAGCATCAGAAAGTTTAGGAAGTAATGTTTCTTGCTACCAAACACTATGCAATATTGCATCTCAATCTCAGATCAAGATTTACTGCTTCTAGCATGCACCAAGTATGTGCTTATGCTAAAACTTAAAAGCTCGTCATTAACGATTCGCACAAGGTTAAAATTTACTGAGCGCAGATTGCTGTGACCGACTTTTTTCTAAGACTTTTCAGGTCTCTGGATACCAGTTGATGGAAATTGTAACCGTTTCGCAAGACAAGCGTCCGATGTCGATGTCCCGTGAGACTGTGACAATGGCCTTTCACATTTATAGCCTCATTCATCCAGATTCGGAAATAATTGAAAGCCGATATCTTGAAATAATTAAACAGTAACTCCAGGTTAGAAGTGAAATCGGATGCCATGCTGTCTAAGTCTTTTATAGTCGGTTGGCCTAGTGGCGGTTGCCGCCTTATATCATTCCTGGCTGGCTTTGTGTCTCTGGTCTGGCTGGCTTTGTGTCTCGATCTGGTCTTCAATTATTCTGAATAGCAATTTATCTTAGACTCCAAGCGAGCTCTGTTGAGTACTGTTGTAATTTCTGCACTTGAATGAGCCTGCCATTCACCCATGCTCATTCCAGATATATATATTAATATTATATATGTATATATATCTGCATTTACATGTAGGTACCTGATAATTTATACAATGCCATTCAGGAACCTTGCAAAGGTGCTGAAAGTAAGTTACGATAACAGTATTATGCTTATATGCTATATTAGTGTTACATAGTAAGCCTATGTTCCATTATTCACAGTTTCATTTTGTCCCATTGCACAAGAAATTTAACTTAGGTTGCCATTATTTTGAATACAATAATGGTAACCTAAGTTAAATTTGTGCGTATTTGTGTGTGTATTTTGTGTGTGGGTTGTGCACGTGCATGCCTACTTACTTATGTGCACACTTGCATATTACGCTTAAGCGCATACATATAGTTTTGAAGAAAAAAACTGGATGAGAGTCATACAATAGGACAGTTAGTTTGGTTTTTGTGTGTATGTGCACTTGTTATAGCGCCCCTTCAAGCTCTCTACTCAGAGGGAGCGCACGTGGAAGTGCTGAGCAATTCCGAGTGAAGGATTTGCCCAAGGTCCCTACGCAGCGACTTGAGGTGGATTCGAAACTTGAACCTTCCAGCTTCAAGGCAACGACGCCACTACTACACCACCGCGCCCCACAATGGAAATTGTTAGGAAAATGCTTCCCGGTGTTCCTTGGTGCAAAGGTTGATAACACAACAGCTGAGCGACCGACTAATTGGTCGTTTTTGATGCACTTATTGGCCATCACTGTCCATTGCAAGTGTCCATCTGAAAGAACCTTTGTAGTTAATCGCCTTCCGCTGATTGTTCCTAGAACAGCCTTTAGTCACGTGATGTGCATTATCTATTATTGCCATTAGATGGTACTTTTTTAGTCATTGACAGCAGTTTTCAGCTGCCTCCCTCGATTGAGATAATCCTGCTTCTACTGAAATTGATGGTGAATATCCATGGTACTGTTTGAGACACGAAATCTTTCAGTCTCAGGTGGTTTATACATTCGATCATCCCACCCATCCATTTATCCGCCCACTCAAGCAGCTGTGCTTCCATCCTTTCCTCCCCTTGTCCGTCCTTCCAAGCCCGTAACCAGGACTTTGTTTAGGGGAGGGTGTTTCCGGACTTCTCCCACGCCGTCCTTGAGTAAACTGGCAAGCAACCGAATCAACTGACTAAAATGCGTTTGGAGCGTTTGGAGCTCTTAAGCTATGTTCAATCTAATCTAGTGTAAAATGTCACCAAAAAATAAGAGTCTAAAATTAAATCCCCTTAGTCTTACATCGTGTCCTAGTAAACGCATTATTTCATTTTCATATTATTTCTTTTCGGGGTGTTCAAACACCCAAGACATCCCCTAGATACTTCATTGCATCCTTCTGTCTTCCAACCCACTCGTCCTTCGGAGCAAGAGGCACTTGCTTTCCTTGGATTTTCAATAAAAATTTGCCAACAATTAATCATTTAATTTATAATCTTTTAAAGAAGGTGACATTGAACTGTTGGCATGTTTGCTAAAGAGAGGACTAATGATGAACTTGTTTAAAGAATTTCTAGTGAATTAGGATTCGTTTAAGAGATTTGCTAGCGTAACGGGGTTGTTTGTAGGTTTATTTATGCAATTGTGCTCGCCTGTAAAAAGTGAAGTAGTAGTTCATGCCATATTACGATCTAATTCAGCAATGTGGGACTAGCCAGGTCGGTAGAGGCAGATTTTAAATCATAACGTTATATATAAACGAGACACTTATATTTACATTTCACTTTTAATTGCTGATTTCTTAGTTCTGACTGAAGAACAGTGTAGATCCTCATAAAAACTGTCTGCGCATAAATAATTCAGTCTTTGGATAAATATCATCTAGATATTGATCTGATTGGGACTTGGTTTCGGCATGACGGCCCTTGGTTCATGTCTTTCCATGCTTTGTGCACTATAAACAACAGTGCAGTGCACAACAGAAGTCATAAATTACAATTACGATGGTGGTAGCCTATTTGGTAGATGTGAAGATGGTGGTGGCGGCGCCGGCGACGCTGACGGTTGGGATGATGATGATGATAATGGGGACGATGATGATGATGATGACGGTGACGACGATGGTAGAAGCGTCGACGATGATGATGATGATGCTGATGTGCACTGATGATTATAATGATTGTAATGATGATAATAACGATACATAGAGATAAATAGACATTGTTGGCATTCTTTATACTGTTGTTATTATCATCAGCACTAGTATTATATATCATCTTAAAATTCATACCTTATTACTTTGTTGCAGAAAACACTGAAGGCCTGTAATTATGTGCTTGATTTTTCCCTACTACATTATTTATCCACGCCTTCAGCAAAAACCTTTCTGTGGCCATCCATGCATTCATCCACCATGTGCCTTTCCATCTGGCCATCAGAGACTTGCTTTGGTGAATGTCACTTGCATCCATTAGGGTGCGCTGTATCTTGCTTGCCTAAGGGCGAATAAAGAAACTAATGAGCAGTGACTGATGATACTTTGGTGAACGTCGTCATATCTGACAAGCTTAAGCTTATTGTGTTGACAGTTATCAGCAGCGGCGGCGCCAGAGAGGCTAGGGGGCTAAGCCCCTAAAAAGGCCATCTGGGTTTTTTTACCTAAAAAATGAAATATTTCCTGGATTAGCCCCCCCCCCATGCTAAAAAAGACCATCAGATTTTTGACAGGGAAATGAAATAATTCCATCATGAGATTTCAACCAAATGACTAAAAACAAGAAAAATAGTCGTCAGTTTTTTTGACAGGGGAAATGAAATATTTTCATGAGATTTTGACCAAATGACTAAAAAAAAGTCGTCAGAAATTTTGGCGAATGAAAACGTAAAATTTCCTCCGCGAGGATTCAGCCCCCCAAAAGTGAAATACTGGCGCCACCACTGGTTATCAGTGGCATTGAGGAGTCTCGTATCATTGACTGGAGGCATGGCATTCTGACGTATCGACAAGTCGTCTTTGCATAAATATCTTGGAACTTTATGGAAATGTGATTTGTTGACAGGAACCAGGAACACTCCATTGGTGGCTCAGGTCTCTATAAGTGAAAATGATCCAATTCTAACCTCAGGCCAGCAAAGAGTAGCTTCTCCTAAACTAGACACTCTCCATTACCCTAAATATTTTGTAACTGCAGGCTGCCTTCAAACTCGCCAGCTATGTCTATATAATACATCATACATGTGTGTGCGTGTGTGTGTAAATCGATCTGTGTTTGTTTTACCGAGTTACCATCTGGCTGTTTTCTTGCACTACAGTCCACTTACAGTTTTTCGCACGGTGAGTTACACCAAATAGCTGCACTTTATTAAAACAAAGGTTGCACAGTAGGCTACACCGATGCTGTTATAGACGAAATTTCTTTAGCGTTCTAAAGGCAGAAAAAACCTGCTTTTTCATTGGTGCGTGCTCAGTGCATGCAAGAGAATATTGCAGATGTTGCTGGTGGTGAGTCATGTTTCGTGCGGTTTGGTTAAGAATAACGTGATGTGACAGGGAAACTACTGCAATATGAGTTGCAGTGCATCTTTGAAGAAACCCAAGTTGTAGTGCTTGAACTGCACCAAATATCTGGCAACCCAAGACAATTTAGACAAATCAGTTGATGATAGGAAAATGTACATTAGAAGGATCCGCGATGTTAGATTAGACAATAGACATTTGTGACATACGCCAGCATATGCTTTCCCTGCTTGGTCTGTGCAGTAAGCCTATCCAAGAAATGTACGTAATCCATTTTACGTAGGACTGTATGCACTCGATCCTATTAATTTTCAGATGATTGGTCGGGTGAGATCTTTCACCGATGCTCCCTTTTTAATGGACAGGTTAAGATCCCGTGCATGGACAAGATTCAGATCTCAGAAAAAAACCACCTTCGGGAAGCGAACCGCCGTCCACGCGCTCTCTTTCGCACGGACGTAAGAGACGGCCAACGCTCTTACCGATGCGGCTGACTGGGTCAGTCGCATCTGGAGGAAGGTTTCTGCAGTTCCCTGCAAATCTGGACCAGTCACATGATTGTGTCACCCAACATAATTCAACCGCCCCCATGTGATTTCCAGCAGTCGTCGCTCGATTTGAATCGACGGATCCACTGACCTTCCTTCCGTTAGATGTGGAAAGACGGCTTTTCATTTATTTATCAGCTGACTGTTTCCTATGGTTTTCCAGGCCGCTTAGGTTGCAGGGGCGCAATGGAATATAGACCCACAACAATGCAACCATAAATTCTAATGGACTGGGTCTGCTTCTGCTGATGTTTACAGTCGTTTGTACTTGGTCCAGCTAACAGCTGTTCTTTCTAGGAATCAGACCTTGTTGCTAGCCTAAGTTACAGTTGTGCTAGGCTAGTTCTCGAGTTTCAAAGCTTTGCATGCAACCTGAATTTATTCCAAACTATTTTTGGTACCTGTTTCTACTTTCTTCCTCATCGGTTTTATTAACGTTGCATGGCACTTGTACATCTGTGAACTGTGCAACGACCATCAACTAGTGTCTTATGGAAGGTTGAACCTCACTGCTTTGTTGGTACATGTATAGAGACATTAAAAAGCAGTTCTACCGTTGATATTTAATGCACAGTTGTGATTTTAAATTAATTTAATTGTGACATCTTTTGTAACAAACCCGTTTTACTGTAAATGATGTCTTTAAACCTCTCAAAGCATTCTGCACATGATTCTCAGTCGGGTTAAAGAGACTTTACAAGTACTACCAAATAAAGCAATTCGTTTAAACATGTCGTTAAATGATATTGTGGTTTTGTGTTGTTGGTGTACAAAGCAAAGTTGTTGAACAGGAATGAACTCGTCTAGACGTTCCTAGCAGATGCAATAATGCACCTGCTCATTCCATGCCATTTCAAAACGGCATGGTTAATGATATGACAAGATTCATTGACTACTTTGCCATGTCTTGAACTGCTTTCCTGTTGGCTGATAACCTCTCGGCTATTCTATGAAAACACGCAAGAATTATGGTGAAGAATGACAATTAAAGCAGTCTGCACTAAGAGTCTAAGACAATGTCTGTTGCTGAAGCTTTCAAATAGCAATTTAGAAATGTGGCGATGACATTATGATTATTTGAACAGGTCCTTATTTATTTATCAATTAATTAATTATTTCTGCATGCAAACAAACAAACAAACGAGAGAATTGATAAACAATTATTATTTATGTGTCAAGACAGACACTTAGGCATCATCATCGTCGTCGTCGTCATCATCACCACCACCACCACCAGTTTCAGATGCCAGCTGTTTGGTGGTGATAGATAGCCTACACATGAAGGATTTCCACTGCCCTTCGTCATTGTCAAGTCCCTTAATTGTTCCCTTGATGTTAGTAGATCTACAGGACACCTGTTAGTAGCCAATAAAGCGCAATAATTACATAAATATACAGATAACAATACTGCAGTATATAATCAAGGGAACTATGTTCTCAATGTTGTTGTCAATGATTTGTGTATTTGGCTCAGTGGAATATTCAATGATGGCCTTCTGTTCATGCGTATGCACGTGCATGATGAGACTATAATAATGTATACCCTACTGAGTATACTGCCATTGCACGCCATTTGGCCGCATAGGCCTGTAATGCAACTCTCCAAGCGCGTTTTTGGGAACGATTTGGTCGTTTGTAAAAAAATACCTAATTCGTGCTCATGAAAAACTTAGTGTTTTCTTCCAGTACCGTGCAAGTATCTCTCGAACCACTCACCCTCGAGAACTCCAGTTCTTGTGACATTGACAGCTATAGATCCTGTATGGCTGAATTAATTATTGAAACCGTCGTTACCTGAATGGACATTGGACCCGTGATCGAATGTCCTGGTCTCATTTGTCCATCTAAAACCAGTAGGCTTACATGAAATACCAAGAAATATGTTTGTCTGTATGTGCACTTCTTATAGCGCCCATTCAAGATATCCACTCAGAATCGCTCCCGACTGCAGTACCTTAAACGATATCAGCGTTGCCACTCTAAAATTTAAAAAACCCAAGTTGGAGGGGAAAAAAACCCAAGAAAACCCAAGTTGAGCAAATCTTCCGAAAATGTCCAGAATTTCCCGAAAAGTTCCCGAATTTCCCACAAATATCTTCTGAAAATTTCCCGAATTTCCCGTCCAAAAATCTGATGACTTTTTTAGTCATCCGGCACAAATCTTCCCGAAACTTCACGACAACTTCACAAAAAATGCCCGAAAATGTAAAAAATTCCCTTTTTTCCGTCGAAAAAAAGGCAAGGAAAAACCCCAAGTTCGTCCCCAAAAAACTCCATTTCCCAAGTTCGGATAAAAAAAACCAAGATCTTGTGAAATAACCCAAGGAGTGGCAACGCTGAATGATATCCAGTCAACATCTGGAGAAATATAAAGATGAGCTAAACTAGACCAAAATGACCCAATGCTATTGATTGTGCTCCATAAGGACCAGAGCTTTAAAATGATACCATGAAAGGATGATGTGAACTAACTTCGCGGAGACGAAGCCTAATTGAAGCCTAGAAAATGATCACCGGAATAGAGGCAGTGCAGTGGGAAAGGGTTAATTCAATTATTGCCACTAAACAAGGCGACTAACTTGAACGTAAATTATTTAAGAGACCGCAAGGTACATTAGGGCAGAATGGTTTGAGTGATAGTAATTGTCTCAGTGGAAGCTATCACAGCTTTTAAGAGTAAGCTTGAAAGGTTGGGCAATTAATCTTCGAACGACGGTCAACTGTTTTCCCCAGCTGCTTTTAGTAGGCTACACTGCCGCCATTAAAGTGTCAAGCTGTAAAGAGTTTCTAGCACTGCGCAGGTTTACAGGACTGCCCATGGGCGGAGTTTGGTTTCCGTTTTTTTCGGGGGAGGGGGGCTGAAAACTTGGTCCAGAAGGCGCGGCGCCGAAATTTTTTTTCGCTTCGGCCGGAAAAAGTTGATGACCTTTTTATTTTTTAGTCGTCAGTTGGAAGTCCTTTGGGTAAAAAATTGCTCTTTGGTCTTTCGCCGAAAAATCTGGTGACCTTTTTCTAGTCTTTCTCACAAAAATTTACGTGAAAAACCGTGGCAACTCCGGCTATTTGAGAGCTGATGACCTTTTTTTAGTCATGTGCTACTTTTTCTCTCTCCTATCTTTTCGCGCGCTCCATTATTTGACAGCTTGAAAGCTGCAATTGCTGATGGGAGAGGCCACGTTCTGTGCAAATTTCTGCGACACAGCAGCATAGGTTTATTGTAGATTCTATCCATGCACAGCAGGGTAAATGAGGGCAAACAAGCGTTTGCGCTGTCAGAAGGCTGCTGAATATTCTCGACCGAGAATTTATATGAGGCAGAAATCGCTCTCTGCGCTGCATGATCAGGCTACTTTTACGCTGTCCCGTCTGTGCTCCGGTTATAAAAATGCCTGATATGTTGCGCATTCTATATAGACTATATATGGACAAAATGAAATACGAATAAAAAATTATATTCTGAAATTGAACCATTTGTATTCAAGGACATCGTCGTTTTTTATTAGTTGCAGCCGAATAAAGTCGGAATGGCCGAATTGTATTGCACGGTCCAATTTGTTTTCACCCCTTTATTTTCACCGACCAGCGATTAGCGTTGCACGACTCTAACATTTCCAGTGTGCACGTTCCGCTCTTGTTCTGTCAACTTCTGTGACGGGCGAAATTAAAGTCACGGTACTTGGCACGGTTTCTGTTGCATCGCAGCATCTACTGTCTGGACCAGATAGTAGCCAGTCCCCTCCTAAGCCGCAAGAGGGAACTGAATCAGCGAGGCACGACACCATTTTGTGCAAAAGAAAAGGTCGTCAAAATTTTGACGAATTTCCATGAGATTTCGGCTAAATGACTAAAAAATAGGATATTTCCTCCGCGAGGATTTAGCCCTCCCCCCAAAAAAACTGAAATCCTGGCGCCGCCACTGGTTCTTCTGAGGTGTCGGCCCGCTATTCAGAGGGTCCACTATTCCGAAGGTCCACTATTCCGAATATCCGCTATATTTTGTTCGTTATCCTTGGTGGTTAGCCAGGTTAGGGTTACGGTGGGTTAGGGTAGGTTAGGGTTAGTGCTGGGTGGGTTAGGGTTATGGTTAGGGTTATGGTTATGGTTAGGGTTGGGGTGAGTTAGGGTTATAGTTAGGTTTAGGGTTAGAGTTCGGAATAGTGGACCTTCGGAATAGTGGACCCTCGGAATAGCTAGTGGACCCAAACCGGTTCTGATGGCTTTGTTGACACTGTTCCGTTGATGATTTACTGGCCATGAAACGAATGAATAAAATACAAGCACAACGTTGAAATGGGTGCGTTTTTTGGTTAGCACTTTAACGGCCAGCGTGTATACTAAAAAAGTGATTGGAGGGAAACCAATGCCGCTTGTTGTTGAATGCGTCCTCTTTTATAATCAGAGCGGCCTATCTCGGTTGCAGACCCAAGTGCTGCACATGAAACTGGCAATATGTTGTCAAGTCATAAAATTCACGAGAAAGGTTGAGTGGGCCTATCCTTGTGTCAAATTTCTGTCGTGATTTTGCCTAAGAAAAGCAGTGGTGCCCGAGCAAGAACCATTAATGATGCAGATAGAGGTCAGACTACGTGTTGTAAATAATAGGTTTTTCTTTTAAAGAAACTGGCGTTGACCTCCTGAATGGCATCGTCTCTATAGTGCCGTTAAAAGATTGTAGACAAGAGCGACAGTGTCCAAGGAAGTAGACCTAACTTAAATTGTTTGGAGCATACAGCTACTTGTTTGTGTTTATACTTTAAGATTTTATATATTTATATACAAAATTCAGAAGCACACGCACGCACACACACGCATCGACGACCCAGGTGCAGTTATATTGCAGAACAATAATTGTGAGTGAAGTAGGCCTTGGCTACTTAGGCCTAGGCCTACTCTATAAGGCCCTACACGGTAATCGCCTCAGACAAGGGTCGAACCCGTACTCTGCACGTTGTTGCGCTAGCCAATCGCCCACCGTGCCTCACGTTTGTGATGTGTTGCAATTTATTTTTCATGATTTTAATTTTTAGTTTTGGCTGTGTTTTTATAACCTAGGAAAGACTATTGTGGCACCACGCCACAGCCAGTATCCTATTGCGTCCTTGGGTTCTTATTATAATAATATAATAATTTCTTTTCTTTAATTAAATGCCTGCAAGACGCACTGCGCTTTACATTTACAATATATGCAGTCTTAATTAAACCTAACTACTAACTGAACAGACAGCTTTGTAATTACATTATTCTTAATAGTATTAGGCCTTGTGTAATTGGCAGCCTATAAGCTTGTCTTTTGTTAGAGATTTTACATTTTGTGACTCTCATTCCATTAGTATCTGTTTTCCTTTAAAAGCTCAATCTCCTAAAATGCAGTGGACCCTAATACCATTGGATGGATGTGCTTTTGGTCCACTGGTCACTGACAAATCAATGAACCTGGCAACACAATAGGTCTAGACATAGGGTCGGAAAGACGAGAGAGTTGCTCTCTCTCTCTCTCTCTCTCTCTCTCTCTCTCTCTCTCTCTCTCTCTCTCTCTCTCTCTCTCGCTCTCTCTCTCTCTCTCTCTCTCTCTCTCTCTCTCTCTCTCTCTCTCTCTCTCTCTCTCTCTCTCTCTCTCTCTCTCTCTCTCTCTCTCTCTCTCTCTCTTTCTCTCTCTCTCTCTCTCTCTCTCTCTCTCTCTCTCTCTCTCTCTCTCTCTCTCTCTCTCTCATGCTGAGTGTAGCGAGTCTTATTCGATGCATCATGCATGCTAGGTGGATAATGGAGCAGTTTCTTTTCTGTAGGCTAAATCCGATCAGTCTTAATGGCTCGTGATCCAGACATACAATGCTTTCCACCGGATTTTTCCAGACTTCTCCATCGGATTTCGATTTTTGATTGCGATTTCATTTGAAGAGGTCATGATCGACTGATGTCGATCTTTGATCTTATTATTAATGTGGCGCTATAGAAGTCACTAGATTATACATTGCTTGAATTAATGAATTTGCTTCATAGGCCTACGCTGTCTGGTGTTGGCTACTTTTTTCCGGATACCGTTGCTCGAACAGTCAAGATATGACATGCATTATGCTTAGGTCTGATCTACTGGAAGCTAGGTCTATGGAGTGCTCAGGAAAGCCAAAGGCGATGTGAAACATTATTGACAATAACCTATTACTAGTAAACAAGCAACATATTGGGCAATAAATTATCAAGAGAAAGGTGTCAGGATTAGAATAATTTTATGCTATTCCCTCTTCTTGACTTCTTGTACACAGTTCTGATAGATTCATATGACTGTTAGTTGTAAAGGTAGCAAGACTTGCTTGCTTTGTGCAATATTTAGACATCAATTCAAACGTCACTATTAAATATCTGAAATAATCTTCCTGTCTTGTGTGAGATTCGAATCACTGCCTACACATTTCCAGTCAATCATTTAACTACTAGGCTACAGTAGGCCCATGAGCAGGAGAGGCAAAACAGATGGCCATGGTTAAATTTTTCATCAAGAGCTTGTAGCCTAATTGCAATTTCTGCAAAGCAAGAAATGAAGAACATATGTATTTTCATAGAGGTTTCTAAAATGTAAACTTCTCAGTTTCACTTTGTGTATCATTTTGTATTATTGATGCCTTGGTGTCAGAGGCGGCACCAGGATTTCAGTTTTGGGGGGCTGAAGAAGCTTCGCAGAGGAAATCTTCGATTTTCACACGTCAAAATTTCTGATGACCTTTTTTTAGTCATCCGACCGAAATCGTGGGAATATTTCACTTTCTTCTACATTCAAAAACCGGATGCACCTTTTTTAGGGGGGCCTAACCTTTTATAGGGGCTTAGCCCCCCCCCTAGCGCCGCCACTGCTTAGTGTGAAGGAATTTGTTAAAAGCGAAAGGTAGCAGGCTAGTTAAAAAATATAGGTATCGATTTTCTAGGAGGGGTAATGTGAGTGCCGCTCTTGCCCCTACGCATGTAGGCTACGTGCGGGCGCACACGAGTAGGCCTACTTTGACTCGGTCGTGTGCAACAGGGCAATTCCGATATGAATGCCGAAAACGGAATGTTCCTCTACACCGCTGATATACGATACACGCAAATACTATTTGCATAATGACGGAGCATTGCGTTTTCTTGCATGAGAGAGAGGAGCATAATAAACCTAGTTAGACATCGGAGCACATATTTGCCGTTTCCTGAGCGGGTGACGTCCCTGCAAATCAATCAGAAAGTAGGGGGTCGTTTTACGGGGAAATTGGCCTTTAGAGGATTAAGTTGCTTTCGTCGGATACCGGGCAATTGGACAGCGATGTTTATGTGTGCATGGGACAACGCTGCTAATTGTGTAGCTGGACGGACTATGACTAGGAATATGGAGCAAGGTCATTTGTCTGAGCTGTTGGAAGATCAGTGGAATCAGTGGGAAGAGCAGTCCGTCTTGTGCAGGTGCCGTAGATGGCGTACAAATCGTTTCTATATAGTTGATTTCACAGCCAAGTAGTGCTAAGTATTGTAATGTGATGCAACATCTTCCTAATCCTCTGCGCCATACAAAGCCACGTCATGGAGATCAGCTGACTCACTGGTGACATAATATACAGAACTACTACAAATCAGGCTAGTGGAGCTGCTGCAGGATTGAATTGACCCTCTATAAATGTATGATGCCAAGCAATCGTCTAAAAGAATATCGAAATCCATCCTATCATCCTCTGCTTATCTTATTCATTATTGTAGTTCTGTGCTTTAGACTGTGGTGATTGAAAGGTGGTGCAATAGGCCTATTCTCTGTCTTGATGCATAATCTTTCTATCTACCTAGCTATGCATGCATTTATACCTGCAAACATATTATGTGAATGCATAGTCATGTACAATTGTACATATTCGACATACATACATACATACATACATACATACATACATACATACATGCATGTAATTTGCATCACATGCATGCATACATACATACATACATACATACATACATACATACATACATACATACATACATACATACATACATACATACATACATACATACATACATACATACATACATAAAGATATTTGACTCCTAAAATCATTTGCAATGACCTTTCAATCGTTGCCAAAAAAAAAGTGAACCTTGTTTATCTTGCTCAGTGTTTTACTTGAAATCACGCCAACGATGAAATGTCTAACCTGTGAAGTTATCTTCTTTAAATGTTGGAGGAGTATGAAGCTCTCAATGTTAACCAATGTTACAAAAGTCAACCTGTAGTCTTTTCTTGTATTAATGACTTTCATACTCAGTCATTTTACAGTGAGTTAGTTTAGACATAATTATTGTCTCTTACTCATATTTGCATAACCTGTTGCTGTACCCTCACAGTGGCACAGTAGTTCCTTAACCCTTTAACCATCAGCATGTACTAAAATGTATGGAAAACATTAGGCCTATGTAGCTGGTCATTACAGGGTTAAGGGTTCCCTACCTTTGCTGATCAAAATACTAATTACTGCAGTTGTTTGGTGTTTCTTTACAGGAAAGCTGTACACTGAGACTCTCTGTTGCTGGTGCCGGAAAGTATATCCGTCTGAAGGAATCATTATTCCAGAACTGAGTTCACGCCGAAAGAAGGTCACCACTGTGTCACACATTTGCAAACGCGGCCAATGGATAACGAGTATTTTACCAGAAGACATTGAACTTAAGGAACTTTCCAGACATGAGCTATAACATGAGTTTGCTGGTCAGATGGTGGAATTTTTAAGAATTGCAGGATAATGGGATTGCATTATGATCAAAGGAAAGCCTGCTCTGCTTGTGACTGCATACTGGTTCAAGTCTCATTGATTTACTTTAGGCTGGGATCACATAAATGAGAATATGATTCAAGTTGTACCAGAGGAGATGTGTTGAGGACAGTGGTTAGATTCAGTCAGGACTTTTTTAACGTGCAGTTGTACACAAAATGTGCAGTTCGAAATGGATTTGTGCTGTTGTATAAGCACTTCTATACAGTTGAAACTAGCAAAAAGGTCCGATTGGAAAAAGTAATTTACAATGGAAGATTGGAAAGGAAAGAAGGAGTTGTGCAGATCTAAAAATTCTTAAAAAAACAGCCCTGGATTCAGTCGGATTCCACGTGGCACCTCGGAATTGAGATTCGCCACCTGAACTTTGAGCTCTGCCACCTAAAACAGTGACTCATCACCTAAATGCAGCATGAGAATTGAAGAAAATAACTTGGGTCAGACTCTATGATCCACACGGAGTTGGGGTGTTAAAAGAAGACTTAACTATGAAACCCTAGGAGAGACTACCAGGTTGAAACCTCTCAACCCATCCCCAACAATTCTCACCCTCCTTAAATGCATTCCTGTTAGCCTATAGAAACAAACCATGTTTCAGACTTTGTGCATATCCATACAGCAAACAGAGAATCTAATATTATGTCTGTTAATTTGTTAAAGATTTGCCAGAGTTAGTCTTAGTCTAAAAGCTGCAAAGACATAGGGATCTGTCACTCCTGTATGAGCAATTTGGCCACTGGTTCAGCTGCCGGGAAAAAACAGTTGGAGAATCAGCTTCTTATCCTAAATGGCAGCTGAAGGAAAATTAGACCGACTCTGCAAATGTCCTGTCGTTATCGTAAAGCTGTTGTTTTATTGTTGCTACAAATGAAAACTTGTCCATTTACAGTTTTTACACACACTGGGCGTTTGCCGGAAAAACACTGACCACCGAAAAAGCAGCTGCTCATAAGCATAACGTTGACGAGACCTTAGGGGAACTGGATATTCGTTGGACTTAATGTGATTTGTTTTTATGCAATGCGCATTCCTTGCATGTAATTCGATTTGATCGAAATATTATTACCGCATCGAGCTAAGACAATCGACGGAGACAATGGAAAATGATGGCAGATGCGGAATCTTGTTAGGCTGCCATAGAGTGTTTTATAGGGCTTCATCTCGCTGAGGAGAAATTGTTGGCCACTCGACGAGATAACGCATTTATTACAATGGTCAATGTATTAAATATAATTCTGATGCATTGTCTGATAAGAAACCTGTGAAATGACATCACCGGACAAAGAATAGCAATGGGGAAACTTGAAAATACGAAATGATTTGCAGCCATGTTAGTAGCCTACACAATAATTATTGTCAAATTATTGCTTTGAAAGCTATGACGGCTTTATTAAATAACTAAATGATTGATAATGTTTTGAAAATGCACATTTGTACATTTCTGCACGAGTGTGAAAATTTCCTTAGTCTTGTTTCTGACATAAAGTAGAAAATTCCCCATGAATTAAATAAATTACAGTAGTTTCTGTTTTACCTGGAGTATATCATCATGGGAAGGAGAGGAGGATTGGCTGGGCACATTCTTAGACTACCAAAGGAGAGGATTGCGAGGACGGCGATAAAATGGGTGCCGGAGGCTGGAAAGCGAAGAAGAGGTAGACCAAGAAACACCTGGAGACGCACATTCAAGGGAGATCTGGAGAGAATGGGACTGGGTTGGGACGAGGCGGAGGAAGTAGCTGGCGACCGTGTGGAATGGCGAGGACTTGTTGACCAATGCTCCGATCGGAACAGGAGGAACTAAGTCTAAGTCTAAGTCTAAGTTTCTGTTTTGGACTTTATTTTAACTATTACATTTTCATTTAAATAATTAGCCTACTTTTCTCTTTTTGATTTTATGGCGAATTTGTATGCATAAAATACGTGCATATTAAGGCATTATCAGAAGTGCCATCTCAGTAAGGCTTAGGATATAATCGTTATTTTTTATTATAGCCTAAAATTTTGTTTATTAGTGTTGTAATAATTATTTCTACCATTTCTTCTAAAAAGATTTCAAGCGTGGGTATGTAGGAGAGTTATTAAATACTGCTACATCGCAGCATATGTGGCCTATATACAACAAGGCCATTTTGCTCATATTTGGCGGTTGTCGTGTAGCTTACGTTTCGATTGATTCACACTGAGCGATTGGATCATCAGATTTTCAGCCTCACTGATTTTTGCAATTTGCCGAGTTGTCGCTTCATAAAAGCGAATTTATCTAGTGGCAATACACAGCGGTGGCCAGTGGCGTAGCCAGGAATTTATGATGTGGGGTTGGGGGTTTTGTGGCCTGGCCGGATGCCCTTTCTGACACCAACCCAACAGTATTACAGTAAGTAAAATGGGAATAAAGTAACAAAGGGAATAAAGTAAGAAAAACAATTGTTACTACAAGCTATTATTTTGTTTTTCATATTTAAGTGGATAAATAACCTTTAAAAAAACTTTTTCCCTAGGCCAATTATATGGTTTATATGGATTTAACCCCTGAAAGCTCACCTTGTCTACGCCACTGGCGGTGGTTGATAATTACAAGTAATTTATTGTTGGCATCAGTCATTTTACTTATGTAGTTTTAATGCTGGTCTATACTCTATAGAGCAGCCTCGGTTTTATGCATCAGATGCGGCAGGAATTTATGAGCTTTGATAACGCAATTATATTTAAAAAATCCAAATATATGAATCATAGGGCTGCCAACTTTTGATTTTGCCATTCCGGGACGCCTTCAGCCACTCGGTGTGCCATTACCAATTTACACAATCCACAGATGCGCATGAGGTAGCAAATGTGTCAGTCCAGAATATTATTAATCTACACCTACAATCTACAAAAAGTCCTTAAAATAATTTCAGACAAATCGTCAAAAGACATAATTTTATAGCCTAAATTTAAGGCAAGAATCAACCTCAAGAAGAAGCATTTCAAGCACCAGTCACCTAGGTTCATCAGAATAAGACTTAGGAGCCCAAATTGAGGGAAGTTCGCTAGTTATCGTAGGCTCATAGGTCTGCGACCGAAGAGCAGAATTTATATTAAACTTATAATGCCTATGCTTAATATAATTTATTAGGGCCTACTTATGTGCGTTAAGCAGCTCCAGAACACTGCAGGGTACAAAATAGCAGAAATCAGCACATGTCCTGCTAACAGTTGGTGAACTCTCGGTGCTCAGGTAACTGCAATTGTTAGACAACAGATCGTTTATAATACTGAACGCTTTCTCGAAAAAAACATTAAAATTCGGACACAATATGCTAAACCGAAAACCGAGTGCCAGTGATTTGTAAAGTTTTGAAGACTTTAACTCCCGATGTTCAGCCAACAATGTGATGTATAGGACTGATAGAGAGCATAACGTAAAAATCATCGTACAAATTATTGAGTTTAGCAAGCAAAAATTAATAGTGTTGTAAAAATAGGCCCCTGCAGTTTGTTTTAATTAATTGTCCGTGTCCCTGTCTGCCTGTGTATCGTTGAAACATGCCGTCTACTTAATTTATGCATAGGCGTGGCTAAGCGTCTACATGGCGTCTACTTAATTTATGCAAGGCGTGGCTAAGCGTCAACATGCCGTCTACTTAATTTATGCAAGGCGTGGCTAAGCGTCTACATGGCGTCTACTTAATTTATGCAAGGCGTGGCTAAGCGTCTACCTGGGCCTGACAGGCGACTACATAATATATGCAGGGCGTGGTCCAGCGTCTACATAATATATGCATGGGCGTGGCTTGGCGCATACGTATATATACGAGTGCGTGCGCAGGCACGGGAGTCACCGAGAAGAAGTCATCAAGAAACAGTCAGTCGAAGAAGGACAGTCATCCACCGAGAAGAAGTCATCAACAGTCGTCGAACGGAAGGATCAGCCGACGCGGTCGCCGTGAGATAGAAGGGAGCTGCGACAGCCGAGTGTTACAGGTTCGAGGCGCAGTGCCGCTACGAGTCGTACGGGAGAAAACGCTTCGAAGGGCGCTACGGTGAATCTACGACGACTACGATCCGACGCTGTCGACGACGAAAGGTTCGTAAGCCTTTGCTGTCCGACGCTGGTGGCTGGGGTTCGATTCTTGACCCACAGTCGTGCTCTTCTGTAACTCGACGCGGCTGACGGCGGAAAGTCTGGGGACTTTCGTGAATCTACGACGACTACGATCCGACGCTGTCGACGACGAAAGGTTCGTAAGCCTTTGCTGTCCGACGCTGGTGGCTGGGGTTCGATTCTTGACCCACAGTCGTTCTCTCTGCCATCCGACGCTGCTGACGACGGAGAGTCTGGTGATTCTCGCTACGCAACGACGACGCCATTCGACTCCGGATCTGCCAACGTTTCCGACCGGGTGAGCGCAGTGGTTCAGTTTTATCGCTACGCAACGACGACGTCGACTCTGGTTCGAAACCCGACCCGTTTCACCGACTTCGACGTGCGCTGGCGAAGCAGCGGTCCTCTACGCGACGACGATTCAGCATTCTGCGTTGGCAATTACTGCAGACAGTGGTATATTAGTTTTCAGACAGTGGCGCTACGCGAATTGCTCCGAACTTGCTCCGAACTTGCTCCGAACTTGCTCCGAACTCTGGCGCTATAGAAGTTGGCTGAGGACAGCTTAACGAGGGTTTTCTTGAAGTCGAATAAAAGTGTTTCAAGCCTGACTGGCTAGTCGTCAATCCCCAGTTGACGCCGGACTACACGACGGACGGACATCGCCTTAACGACTAGGGTCTGGAGCTCGGTTCCTGGTGGTCTTTTGCCCAGCCCTAGTAGGTCGAGATTCTTTACAAACTGGTACCGTGAAGTGGGGTGATTGGATTTCGTCGGACTTCTACAAAGCTGGTCCCAGCTACGAACTGATTGCAGCCAGTGGAGCGAAAAAAGAACTCGTTGAACTTCGACGAATTCAGCAACAATGTGGAACACTGCGGGGATGGAAGAAAGTGTCTCTGGCTTCCCGACTGCTTCGCCGCCAGTACCGCCAAGAAAGGACGCCCTGGTCGACTCTGAGGTCGAGTCCAGCCGCTTTCTGGAGAGAATCGACTTCGATGACCCGCCGAAGAAGGATCGCAAAAGACTGCTGATTTCCGAAACAGACGTCAGCGCTTTGGAGACAAAAGTCTTGGACAGCGTCAGTCGCTTGGTCAGCGAACGGAAGATGACCATGAAACCAGCAAAATTCGATGGGACTGGGTCTCTCGAATCGTTCTTGGCACAATTCGACGTCTGCGCACGCCACAATAGATGGACGGCAATCGACAAAGTCGACTTCCTCCGTGTTTCCTTGGAAAAGGCAGCAACGCAGCCGTTGTGGGACTTTGGAGCGCGAACGGAGGTGACGTACGAACAGCTGGTCGAGAGACTTCGTCAACGATACGGCGCGGAAGGTCAAGCTGAGACTTTTCGTGCGCAACTCTACTATCGTCGCCAGAGGGCGGATGAAAGTCTGGGAGATCTGCTGCACGACATCCGGAGACTTGTTGTTCTCGCCTATCCAGTGCCGTCGAACGAGACGACCGAGATCGTTGCTAAGGACGCCTTCCTTGAAGCTATCCGTGACCGGGAGCTGTCTCTAAAGGTGAGAGAACGGGAACCGAAGACGATCGACGAGGCGTACCGAACAGCTCTACGCTTGTCGGCGTATCAACAGACCGCAGACCTGGAGGATCGAATAAGAGGAACTCAGGATGGCGACGCCGGAGGACAGCTTCAGTCTCAGCTGGACGACTTCTTCACTGCCCAGCGCAAGTGGCAGCAGGACATGGAAGAAAGAATCTGCCGACAGCTGGAGGGACTTCGAAGCTCGAACAGGACGAACTTCAACTCCGCACCGATGGCTCCGCCGACCATTCCGTCTCAAGGTAACGCATCAGGAAGTCTGGGACGTGGGTCGACCTGTTTCAAATGCGGGTCCCCAGGGCACTACGCACGCCAGTGCCGACAACGGCGACAGTTTCCAGACCGTCGGAACGACGACGCACGCGATTCGGGTCAGCCGACGACCGAGCAAGAGACCGTCACCAACCATACAACGAGAGACAGAGCAACTGGCGTGACGAACAACGCGATCTACATCCATGGAGTGATCAACGGACGGCAAAGAACGTTCCTCGTGGACACTGGTTCGGAGGTAAGCCTGGTTCCCTCGTCTGATGTTGATGGGTTGTTGCTCCAGCCTAGCACTCGCATTCTCTTGGCTGCTAACGGAACACAGATAAGGGTTTTGGGTCAGGTTGATGTCCCAATCAGGATTTCCAGAGGTTTTTCCATTGAGACAAATTTTCTCGTCTCTGACCAGATTGGGGAACCAATGCTGGGAATGGATTGGTTGAGGCAACACCGCTGTCGACTTGGTTTTGGTCAGGGTGCACTCTTTGTTGGTAGACGCCGCATTTCTTTGGTTAAGGGCAATGGTTCACTTTGGTGTCGCAGGGTTATTGTTGCTGAGGAGACAACTGTTCTTCCTCGTTCGCAGTGCGATATCCCTTGTAGGACGCAATATCGTGATTTGACGACCACAGCTGAAGCGTGGATGACTGAATCTAAAGAGATTCGGCCGGGATTGCATGTAGCTAGAGTTGTGCTGAATGATGATGATGATAAAATGTGCATTCGTGTGGTGAATTTGAATGAACAGCCTGCGATGTTAACTACTGACTTGATGTTGGGCGATTTGCACCCCGTAAATGTTGAAGTAATGGAAGGCAGTGATAGACAGACGGGTCCGGAAGCACAGTTAGTGGAAAAATTGATGGAAGATGTCTCCGAGGATGTTTCGGCTGAGGTGAAAGAACGTCTGAAGAATTTGTTGGTCGAGTACGGAAGCATTTTCTCGACCACTGACCATGATTTGGGAAGGACCATGATTACTCAGCATAGGATTGATACTGGGGACTCCCATCCGGTGAGACAACCGTTGAGGAGGCAACCGCTTCCTTATCAGGCTACCATTGATGCGCAACTAGAACAAATGTTGGTAACTGGAGTTGTGGAACCAGACGGGAACGGGCAGACGTATTCGACCTACGCTGCGGAATTGCTGGAAAGGTTTGAAAAAGCGTATCGCGCTGCACGCCAAGGTCTCAGAAAGGGTGCTGAGCGACGCAAGCACAGCTACGACCTGCGTGTACGACCAGCGAAATTTGAAGCCGGAGACTGGGTTTACTACTTCAGTCCACGGAAATAGGTGGGACGTAGTCCGAAGTTCCAGCGTAATTTCACTGGTCCGTGGATGATTGTGCGGGCGTGTGGTCCGGTCAACTATCTTCTCCAAAAGTCGCCGAAGGCTAAACCCTTCGTGGCGCACGTAGACAAGCTTCGCCACTGTTATGGAAGGACGAAGGGAGAATGGACTGAGGCGACCGAAAAAGTGACCGGAGGGTCGCCCCAAAAAGTGACCGGGAGCGCCACGGCCTCTACCAGTCGACGGCCACACCGCCGTGGGGACGGAACGCGCGAAACGGATGCGCACGACCAGGATTTGGACGGAGTGGCGACCTCTACAGGTCGACCACGACGCAACGCTGGCCGTCCTGTCCGCTTTCAGTGAACGCGGCTGAAAGCAAATTAGTTTAATAATTGTTGAGTCGTGCCTGACTCCGAGCTTATTTTTTTTGATTAGGCGTAATTGCCGGCTGTATAGTTAGCTATTCAATTGTTTGTACTTATGCTATGTCGTTTTGAAAAAAATAAAAATAAAAGAAAGAAGGGGGGTGTGAACAAAACAGTTCACACCGTACCCGAAATAAAAAAAAAAAAAAAAAGCCTAAAAAAAAAAAAAAAAAAAAAAAAAAAACAGGCAGAGACATGAAAAACAGGCAAGAAAAAAATAATAAAAGGGGGTTGTGACCGAGATGGCACTTCGCACCCGCAAGAAAAGAGCCGAACAACAAGGGGGATGTGCGCGAAAAGCACTTCGCACCCGATTCAGCTTGGCTATTTATGATGTCTTTAATTACGGTACCGTGTGGCAGTTATTTCTGTGGCAAGCTGATGTACAGCATTTTGCTGATTGGAAAACGTGTTAGATTTTCTTTTGGTACAGATACTCTTGCATTTGCTGTATAGTTGGACAATTAATCGTGTTTTATAGGATATTTTACTCCGATTGTCGGGTAGATTTTCTGTTAGTGCTCCAAGGTGGGCCTTGGATTGCTTCTGGGGGAGGCGTGTTGTAAAAATAGGCCCCTGCAGTTTGTTTTAATTAATTGTCCGTGTCCCTGTCTGCCTGTGTATCGTTGAAACATGCCGTCTACTTAATTTATGCATAGGCGTGGCTAAGCGTCTACATGGCGTCTACTTAATTTATGCAAGGCGTGGCTAAGCGTCAACATGCCGTCTACTTAATTTATGCAAGGCGTGGCTAAGCGTCTACATGGCGTCTACTTAATTTATGCAAGGCGTGGCTAAGCGTCTACCTGGGCCTGACAGGCGACTACATAATATATGCAGGGCGTGGTCCAGCGTCTACATAATATATGCATGGGCGTGGCTTGGCGCATACGTATATATACGAGTGCGTGCGCAGGCACGGGAGTCACCGAGAAGAAGTCATCAAGAAACAGTCAGTCGAAGAAGGACAGTCATCCACCGAGAAGAAGTCATCAACAGTCGTCGAACGGAAGGATCAGCCGACGCGGTCGCCGTGAGATAGAAGGGAGCTGCGACAGCCGAGTGTTACAGGTTCGAGGCGCAGTGCCGCTACGAGTCGTACGGGAGAAAACGCTTCGAAGGGCGCTACGGTGAATCTACGACGACTACGATCCGACGCTGTCGACGACGAAAGGTTCGTAAGCCTTTGCTGTCCGACGCTGGTGGCTGGGGTTCGATTCTTGACCCACAGTCGTGCTCTTCTGTAACTCGACGCGGCTGACGGCGGAAAGTCTGGGGACTTTCGTGAATCTACGACGACTACGATCCGACGCTGTCGACGACGAAAGGTTCGTAAGCCTTTGCTGTCCGACGCTGGTGGCTGGGGTTCGATTCTTGACCCACAGTCGTTCTCTCTGCCATCCGACGCTGCTGACGACGGAGAGTCTGGTGATTCTCGCTACGCAACGACGACGCCATTCGACTCCGGATCTGCCAACGTTT
The DNA here is from genome assembly GCA_949752735.1 of Lumbricus terrestris. Lineage (NCBI taxonomy): Eukaryota > Metazoa > Annelida > Clitellata > Crassiclitellata > Lumbricidae > Lumbricus > Lumbricus terrestris. The sequence goes on from OX457047.1 coordinate 32,647,216, forward strand.
CCGACCGGGTGAGCGCAGTGGTTCAGTTTTATCGCTACGCAACGACGACGTCGACTCTGGTTCGAAACCCGACCCGTTTCACCGACTTCGACGTGCGCTGGCGAAGCAGCGGTCCTCTACGCGACGACGATTCAGCATTCTGCGTTGGCAATTACTGCAGACAGTGGTATATTAGTTTTCAGACAGTGGCGCTACGCGAATTGCTCCGAACTTGCTCCGAACTTGCTCCGAACTTGCTCCGAACTCTGGCGCTATAGAAGTTGGCTGAGGACAGCTTAACGAGGGTTTTCTTGAAGTCGAATAAAAGTGTTTCAAGCCTGACTGGCTAGTCGTCAATCCCCAGTTGACGCCGGACTACACGACGGACGGACATCGCCTTAACGACTAGGGTCTGGAGCTCGGTTCCTGGTGGTCTTTTGCCCAGCCCTAGTAGGTCGAGATTCTTTACAATAGGAACAATAATTGTGCTAAGTTGATCTCTGGACCAAATTCCGGGACAATTTGAGATCAGTCCGGGACCCGGGACGCACAGGGTCGATTCCGGGACGGTCCCGGCGAATCCGGGACGGTTGGCAGCCCTAATGAATCACTGTTTGAAGCTAAGAACAAGGCACCAGCTGCTCATTCGGAAGCGCTGTGTCATGTTGGAAGGGTTGTAGAGTGACGATATACCAGCAGTTGACACAGTGCTACAATTTGATTGCTGGCAACTAAGTGATTTGTAGTAGATTTGATTAAATGAAGCACTGTCAGATTCTCCATGGACTGCCAGGCAAAGCCATTGAAAAGAATTGCACAAAAATGCCCGATATATATATATATATATTATATATATATATTATATATACATATATATATATATAATCGTTAAAGAGCCTCTGTGCATTCTAGCCTATTCAATACTCTTGCAATGACTTGGCTGGTCTGGAACTGTGGTCCTGATAATGGGGCTATTTCACTAAACATCGTATCATATGGAAAATGAACAGGCACGTGTCTCTAACAAATAATGATAATGATGATGATGATGATGATAATAATAATAATAATCATCATCACCATGGTCATCTGCCTTTACATTTACACACCAGACATGTTCTGCATATTTGCTTAGCATCAGACTTATGCTTCTACATCAACATTAGCATCCAGAGGCCGAGTCTTTTCATTGCGAGACTTTTAGCTGCAACCTTAGAAGAAATCCACTTCTGCTTTAGAAAGCAATTACTCCAGCGTTCAGAAAAATTTATCACACGATCACGTGTGATATCAAGAGAGATCGGATCAACTGTTCGTAACCTTAGATGCCATTAAAATCGACAAGTGGGCTTCGGTTGCAAATTAAATAATATTGTGGCGAAAGTAGGTGGCTTAACAGAATAATGGAGGAAGATCCTTCTGATTTCATTGCAAAATGTCTGTGCTTCATGACAAAAACATCTTTTCCTTCCCCCTAAATCTGATAAGTTCTTGCTTTTGAGGGAGTTTTTGTAAATAAATAAATGTGTTACACTACACTTTGCTACTCTGCAATGTAATGTAATGTCATGCAGTAAAACTCCAAAGTAGTTCAGCGCCACACTGTCCCACACATCTGGAAAGCCCATATTGCCGACATCAATGAACACATTTTGTGTGTGTGGTATAGGTGTGATCTTAATTTTGGCAATGTTCCTCACCTAGCCTACCGGTATGCTTGCCAAAGATGTGCAACCATACGGCTGTTGTTTGACAAAGTTTCGGCAACAGAATTGTTGCAGCACAGATTTCACAAGTGCTCGTATTTGAAGTAACGAAAGTATGCGATACAGATGCAACATACAGTAAACACACACTGATCTGCTTCAGGATCCTTTAATTCATTCATTCTGACATTCAATAATTGACTCAAGGCTGAACTTGATACTGGGTTTCATTTAGATTGTATACATATATAGTGACACTAGCCCGAAATGCTTTGGTACTTTGTCCCTTAGTAATTCAAAAAAGCATTTGTATAGTTTTAAATTTGAATATATCTTGAAGATACACTAATTTCTAATTTGCACGTTTAATAATTAATCAATTTAAAGCTTCAGAATATTATGTGCATTGACTTATAAATTTAGTAACTCATTATTTAGAAATTAATTAAAGAGTCATCCTTCAAGGTATCAGTTAGTTTGATAACACAACAGTATAGTAATTCACATTCCAGGAATCACGGATCCATGGGCTCATCTGCGGAATAATTTCTATATTTTAAAATTTTCTTCTCGATTGATTCTTTCCTTCATGAAGTTTTCTTTGGTTGTCAGTCATTGGCCAAGACGTTCTGAATCCACGGCACAAACTCTGACACTTTTGTGTAGATTCCTGGAAAGCCTGGGCGAGCACATCCATAACCGGTGGTCACCACTCCCACTAAAATCCAGCGCAACTCGTTGCGATTGAAATACACCATTGGACCACCGGAATCAAACTGTAAAAACATAATCATCAAGCGGTTTCAAAGTCTTATCTACAATGAAACTGCATTTCAGACTGTCAAAATATCACAACGCAATACTTCATTTGAATCTGTTTCCTGAAGGATCGATCATTTGTCCAGGTAGAATATCTTGGAGTAGGCCTCTGAAGAGGAGCTACATGAATGTCTGGATTGAATGTGAAGACCAGTATGCGAGACATCAATCGGCTATATTTGGAAGGATGTATTTCTGTTGTAACCCACACTCTAAATGCACCACAACACTGGAACAAGTAAGCACTGACCAAAACGGCTCAATGTGGTCTACATAAAGATGTGATCTAAAGAGTGAATTACATTACATTTACATTTCCGTGCTGAGGTCGGGAGCGCCTCTGAGTAGTTCCCTTGAAGAGGCGCTATATAAATGCATCTAATGAATGAATCTAAATTATCTAATGAATTTACCATTGAGCAATTCTACTGTAGGGCCAGTGAGGATGCACTAGGAAAATGAAGTAAAATTCCCTAGATGGCGATAGCAGTGTGTGTGCCAAAGTGGCAGAGAATTAAAAACATGTGGGTGTTCAGTTAAGTGTTAGCCAATTAACTACAACAATTCATTTTAGCAATTGCGAGTGAACATCTTAGGGTGGTGGGTACGCTACATTCTGCATTAAAAGATATGTACTCAACCAATCGACTAACCATGTCCTAAGAAAACAGAATAAAATAACAATAGCAAAATGATATCAGTGAACTGATTTTGAAGATACAGTAAGGGGGAGCGATAAGCTCCCAATGCCCAATGTCCATATAATTACATACACAAGGAGGGTCACTGGAGTTTGGCAATTTGCACACGGGGGGGGGGGGGAGATGTAGGGGTCTCGACAAAATGCGTATATGCAAAATAAACGTCTATTTATAGCTGTATTGTCCTATATTCATCCGATGGTATTTCATTCTGTTCAGATCTAAACTGTAAACCATAACAGTTAACAAATTTTAGCTCTCAAATATTATGATGTTTAACAGAAATAAAGAGTAGCCAACAGCAAAAAGTTTTATAGATGACTTTTGGACATTAACTTTTGTAAATTGCATGTATAGAGTTTATTTGTATTTGGCCTATGCATAGGGGAGAGGAGGGGTAAAAAATACAATTTATTGTGTACATGATATTTGGATGGGCGCTAGGTGGATGGTCACTACACACTCCTCATACAAGCTGATAGCAGTGCAACAGGAGTCTTCAGATGTGTTCAAATAGACCTAAATCAATCAATAAATCAATCAATCTAATCTATTCTGATTTTATCACTTCTATCATAATGATGTATCAGGATTCAAGCGTGTAGTCATAGCGTTCAACATAAAGCGATTTGTGAGCATGATATGTAAGTCAGTAAGTATGTAAGTGGGTAAGTAAGTGAGTAAGTAAGTAAGTAAGTAAGGTCTTATTTCAGATTTCAGGAAGAGTTGCAATGTTAATTACCTGGCATGCATCCTTGCCGCCCTGTTGAAAACCTGCGCACAGCATGTCGGAATAGAAGTGGATTCGGATCAGGTTTGAGATCTTCTGGTAGAGGTAGTTGCATGTGTGCTTGCTTAGGATTGGAACTTTGACATGCTGGACGACATTCGACACAACGCCATCTGCAGTGCAATTGATGCGTTACCATAGAAACACCATCTAGCAGTTCAAATACTCAACATTTTGCTGCTGTAAAACTAGCCTCATCTTTCACAAAAAGACATTCTTGCTGCACATGCTAACACAGAAGCGTCATTTAACTCCTCTTCTCAAATAAATATGCCCATCATAACTCAACATGTGTTGGAATTAAATAAATTGAAAAATTGATTGAATGATTGGTTGATTCAAAAAGACCAATTATAATCCACGGAAAGACCAGTTATAAACTCAAAGCACAAACTTCACTAGTATTGCATGTAAGTGAGTGAAGAAAACATGGCCAAATTTGGTATATGTCGAAAAAGGAGGGCACCAGAATGCAAGGTCTGATCCAAGTCAACTATGGAGGTCAGCGTAGATAGCAATTGGTATAATCAATCATGACTGAGGAAGTAGTCCAATGAAATATGGAGATGCTGCCAGAGAAATTTGTACCAACCTTCGACTGAATGACCCCATCCAGCTGTTACGCAGACGGTTCCAGGTGGAAAACGGTCTTCCCTCGATGGTAAACATATGACGTTGACTTGACTGTTCAGCTGCACTGGCCGGAGGAGTTTGACCAAGGCAATGTCAAAGTTGTACGTCTTAGGAGCTGAGCACACACAACGTACAACATCTCATAGTTTACATATTAAGCAGTCATCATCATCATCATCATCATCATCATCATCACCATCATCATCACCATCACCACCACCACCACATATACCATCACCATCATCATCATCATCATTTTATGGGCTCCCATAGGAGCTACGTTTGCTTTGTAAGCTCTTACTGAAGCATTTTTAAAATTCAATTCAACACTACTTTTTTTTACCATGCTAGAGTTGGGATAGCTTTGAGAAGTCTCCTTGAAATGTCACTAGGTATATAAATTCTTGAATGAATTAATTATGTCAAGATCCTCATTACTGTTGTATTATTATTATTGTCATTATTGCTATTAGTATTATCGTCATGCTCATCAACATTATCATTAGGCTATTATTATCATTAGGCCCCCTATTATTATTATTACTACTACTACTATTTCTACTACCACTACTACTATTTCTACTACTACTACTATTTCTACTACTACTACTATTTCTACCACCACCACAACCACCACCACCACTATTATTATTATTATTATTACTATATTACTATTTTCACCTAATATTACAGCTTAAAATTATTAGTCATCATGAATCTTGAAAAACACAGCAGCATATAATTATACCTAGGGTTTATATTGTACTAAGATTGAATAAGTTGTTGCTGGTATTAGAATTATGTCTACTATTCGATTACGGGTATTAAGTTAATCGGATTGGCCCGGTAGCGCAATGGATAACACGCTGGCGTAGAGTGCGAGAGGTAGTGAGTTCGAGCCCCCGTTGGGCGGATTTGCTTTGTAGGCTGCTATTAGCGCCATATAATTACAAAGCTGTCTGTTCAGTTAGTAGTTAAGTCTAATTAAGGTTACTGCATATTGCATAACTTGTAAATGTAAAGCGCAGTGCGTTTTGCAGGCGTTTAATTGAAGAAAAGATATTATTATTATTATTATTATTATTATTATTATTATTATTATTATTATTATTATTATTAACGCTTCACATGCAGAGATCATAATGCATGCCATTCTTTTAGAACTGAAAACAACTACATTAACGACTTCATTGTCATACTCTGATCACAAAATGGTTCATGAATCCTCTAATTTGTTTCAGGTACATTTTATAAATTTTTCGAGCGCAAAGCTCTAACGTAAAGTAAAACCATCTACGTACGATTACGGTTTGGATGAAAGATTATTTTCTCAACATCGACATCAACTTGACTAGCATCATCTTGAAACATGTTATGCTCCCCAAGACGAACTCTCCATGCCAGAGGATCATCTGTCAGGTAATCAAGCCACAGAGACCTTCAAGAGATAAAACCTTGAAATTAGACACAAATCAGAAGCATACGTGTATCAATGTTGTGATAAATCCGCAGAACTCTTCAACAGATAGGCCTACCACATCAAAATCCAAGACATTCAACAGAAACAAATCAAAGCCTTTAGTAAAAATCAAATTTTCCATGGAATTCAAACGATTCCATACAATTCTCAACACAGCCAACATAAAACGAAACAGGTATTGTAAAGAAATAGCATCATTGATCGTAAATACCGCATAAAGCTACACTGCTACCGTATAAGCATAACCTTCAATATAGGATTAAAACTTTACGACCGTCATAAAAAAAACATTTTGTCTTTCATTGGTTTCTTTCCCAATTTTCCAGGGCATCTTATACACGGAATCGACGACTATCAGACTAATACAGGAGCAGAAATCTGCATCAATTGCTTTTGCATCGCATAGAGACCCTTGCTGAACATTTGCATTACATCAATAACACATGAAGTTTTCCTCGATCTCGATTGCCATTTGCACAAATGCTTCCGACAGAATCGATGCAAAAATTCCATCTCCCGGGATGCGCTAGAACATTACTTTTGTTGCGATGGTCACTTATACAGCTCCTGTAGAAATTTCCTCAGATAGCTTCAGGCTCATGCATTACCATTTATCTGCGTTGTGATCTATTGAGTTTTCTCGTGATGCCTGAAAAGCAATCCTTCAAATTTCCACTTATATGGGTTTCTCGGATAACGTCTCGAGCCTGAAATGTGTCTAGTTAAATGCCTTCGCTGTCTCAAAAAGGCAAAAACAGATTGAGATTGCTGATGCACGTGGCCTTGTCATCTAGGTTCATGGGAGAAGACAGAGGGGAGGCCCCCTCAATGTATGTGCTGGGGGGGAAATCCATGCATTTGTCCCCCCCCACAATCGTTAAGTGTTAGGACATGCACACTTCATGAACATACTGGTGACGTTATAATAACGTTAGAAGAAGAGATCTTCGCACAAATGACGAAATGACTAAAAAAAATGTCATCAGCTAGTTTGGCAGACAAAAATTATATGCTTTTTGACGAAATTTTTACCAAGTGACTAAAAAAGATCAACTTTTTGGACAGGGAAAATGGTTTCTGGAGATTTGGGCCAAACGACTAGGCCTAATTGTAGACCAAATCTCCGCCCATGTCTAGGCTTAGCGTAGTCGTTAGATGCAAAAGCATTTTACATTCCTCAAGTATCAAATTGTTCACTCCAGCACGGAATGGCCACAATTTATGAACCATAGTGAATTCGCCTGAATTTGGAAATACAAATTTCAAGTTTGAAGACTGAAAAAATTTCACAAAATATGGATTCACTACAAATTCTGGGCAAACCTATTCAATACCGTAAATTAATAAACCTTGGAATGCTTCATTTCAATTTGAAATGCCCACAAATTATTAAAAGCTTTGGACCTGTGTAGAAACTGTTGATTTAATTGCATTTTCAATTTTATAATGATTTATTCAAAATAAGCCTAGTGCACAAAAGTGGATGAGGACTTGCAAACTTAAAATGTGACACACTTAATTAATAGCAGTTACTTCACTGGACTTCACAAAAGAGGCCATAAGGTAAAGCAGATATCAAGTAATAAAGGATCGATCATTTAACCATTCAAACCATTTTTATCCGGCCTAGTAATACTAGGCTAAATATAATATAATACATATATAAATATAAAAAATATATAATATATAATACACTATAATATATATATATATATCAGGGGCGGATCCAGGGGGGGCCAATCCGGCCATGGCTCCCCCATTTCAAATCACCATGGGACGTGGCCCCCATCCATGGCGGCCCGAAAAAAATTCAGGGTGTCATTCATGCACAGGAGAATTAATGTATAAATGCAAATAAAATCTATAATAAAAAATAATAATTATATAAATGTAATTAAAATCTAATCTAAGTCTCTCACACAATTTCACTGTCTTAATTAATAGCAACGAAAAGAAACAATCTTTCAACAGTATCCAGCTATGATTTGTGGCATACAATGGATGTTATTCGTGTATATATTCATAGTACAATGTAAAAACATTAACACCAATAAACACAATTATAACTAAGTGCAACTAACCATTAATTACAAATCAAGTTAACACTACCAACAGTCAACAGTGTTAGGGATGTAATTTCTTTTTTCCAGATGCCAAAAAATTCAGGGCTAAACATGTTAAGTTTTGAGTTTAGTCTATAATTATGTGCAAGAAACTGCGGTGACTGATCAAACATGTTTACTTCTGGTTCTTGCTTATATCTTACTATATTTCATTCAGTAGTGGAAAGTATTTTATTTATTGTAGCCTCAAAAAGTCATCAGTTTTTTAGAAGGAAAATTGAACGCCGTTTTGAAGATTTCGGAAGGATGACTAAAAAATCATAAGTTTTTTGGGTAGCGAAATTCAACACCTTTTTGAAAGTTTCGCACAGAACAGTTAAAAAGTCATCACTCTTTTTATACTGGATAAAGGAGGAGGGCGTCGCTAATGGTCCTTGAAACCACACAGTGACGTTAAGCTGCAATTGCCACCTTTTTAGAGGGGGAATTAGACACCTTTTTAAAGATTTTGCACAGATGGCTAAAACAGTAATCAGTTTTTTTTTAGAAATTGGACACCTTTTTGAAGATTTCGCACAAAAGACTAAAAAGTCATCAGTTTTTTGTTTAAAAAAAGCTCTGAAGTGCTGTAATATGGTGAGCGAATTTCTGTCCAGGGTAACGGCCTCTGTTGTCATAGACCCTGGTCAAATCGGATTCATTCCATTTGTAAAGGGAAATTTGAACACCTTTTTTTCAGATTTTGCACAGAAGACTAAAAAGTCTTCAGTGTTTTTAGAAGGACACTTGAACACCTTTATTTAAGATTTCGGAAGGATGACTAAAAAAAATCATCAGTTTTTGGAAATTGAAATTGAACACCTTTTTTAAACATTTTGCACAGAAGACTAAAAAGTCATTAGTGTTTTTAAAAGGACAATTGAACACCCTTTTTTGAAGATTTCGAACGGTAGACTACAAAATCATCATTTTTGGAAATGTAAATTCAACACCTTTTTTGAAGATTTCACACGGAAGACTAAAAGTCATCGATTTTTTTAGAAAGAAAATTAAACGCCTTTTTAAACTCCGCCACTGGTTCCACTCTGCCAGTCCCAAGCCTGGATAAAGGAGGAGGGCGCCGCTAATGGTCAATGTTACCACAAAGAGACGTTAAACTGCAACTAGACACACACTTTTTAGAAGGACAATTGAACACCTTTTTTAAAGATTTCAGAAGGATGACTAAAAAATCATCATTTTTTTAAATGGAAATATAACACCTTTGATTGAAGATTTCGCACGGAAGACTAAAATGTCATCAATTTTTTAGAAATTAAATTAAACACCTTTTTTTAACTCCGCCACTGGTTACACTCTGCCAGTCCCAAGCCTGGATAACGAAGGAGGGCGTCGCTAATGGTTCTTGATGCCACACAGTGACGTTAAACTGCAATTACCACCTTTTTAGACGGAGAATTAGACACCTTTTTAAAGATTTTGCACAGATGACTAAAAATCATAAGTTTTTTGAAAAAAATTGGACACCTTTTTTGAAGATTTCAGGCGGATTACTTTAAAAAAGGACATAAAATTTCTGGAATTTTTTTAAACACCCCCCAAAAAAACCTGGGAACGGCCTTCATATGTTTTATGCACAATTATACAGCATGAGTCAAGGAGCTTAATAATATGTGAAATGAATGGGAATGTTGTTAAACCTTGCAACGTTAAAAATCACTGCTAATCAAAGGAAGATGGACAAAAAGTTTGTAAACTCAAAGAAAAAAAATATTTTTTAAAATGTTCGCGTACCCCTTACCGGCGCCTGGCGTACCCCCAGGAGTACGAGTACCACAGTTTGAGAACACCTGGCTAATGTAATAATTATGCTCATGTCTGAAGTTATTTCACTATAATTACCCAGCAACAGCGGAACTGAGCTGCTGAACTCAATACATACAAATATTATTAATTTTGTAATTATATATATTTATATATATATATATATATTTCATCAGTACTGAACAAATTGAGTAATTTTGCTAAAATGGGATCTCACAAGGGCATGTTGCAGTGAGGAAAATTTAAAAAAAACTATTTTGAAGTATGTCTATATTTATTGAGACCTTATGGCACTCTTATAAGCACAGAAAAGTACATCTATTATGCTAAGATAACAGCTTAAAATGCTACCATTGCAATGTGAAAATTCAAAAAGTTTCTGGTGGGGAGGGGCATATCCCCTCCCCACACCCCTCCCCTACCACTCTCGGCGCTGTGCGCCTCATGATTGTCTTTCAGGCGTTGAATTATCTACCCCTCCGGAAACCTCAATCCCCCCAAAAGGAGGGGGCTACATTAAACTCTGGTTTCTGTCAAACGACAAAAAAGTTCATCAGATTTTTCATCCGAAAACCAACGAAAAATTTTCCGACCCAGCAGAAAATTTTTTGGCCCCCCCTTTGAAACGTTCTGGATCCGCCACTGATATATATAAATAATGTCACAATTGTCACATACTAAATGATCACTTACTTTACCAAATACTCTGTACAAATTCTAAGTTCTAAGTAAGTAGAGGAACAACAGCAACTCACTCGAAGCAATGAGCTGCAGTGACGACCCACTGAGGGTGAATCAGAGATCCGCCACAGGCGTGCTCAAAGTGAGAGTCATTGCGGGCCAGCTGAAGCGTCACTAGCCACGGCCACTCCCCGGACTCTGACGCCTGTCCACCAACGATTCGCTTGACCAGAGAGATCGGATTCAAGGCAGAACTTCCCGAACCACGCTGAGACGATGATGTGTAGTAGCGGCTCTTGCCACAGTGCGCAGGGGCAAAGGATCCTGGCAAATGTAATTACCATGTACCAGTATGTAATGTAACAATACATGCATAAGGCACCTCTTTGCGATGCTCTTAAGAGATCAATCAATCAGTCAGAATTTATATAGCACCCTTTGACGATTCCTACTCAGAGGTGTAAGAATCTGCCTGGAAATTTCTATAGTAGAGTAGGTCCCTATTTGAACCTCCGGTAGAATTAGAGGCTGCACAATCATATTTTCTTAGATTGGCACTGACACATGCCTTGCATTGCAAAACCTTTAATCACATGAATCTCGGACAGCATATGATAAAAGGAAAGATGTGAAGGTTGTGTTAAAAATGCATATTAAATGCAAACGTAAATAATTACAAAACCTACATAATATATGCAATCTGTTACGGTTACTATTACACTTTACTTACATCACCAACACATACAGAAACATAACTATGTCCACAGGTGGCACAGTTATCTGAAATTGAGACAGCATTGGCCTTTTATTTCTGCAACTGGAATTTGAATCCCACAGTGCTCCGAGAAACAACATTTTGTTTTTGCCTTTATGCAAATACAATCCTGCTGTTCGGTCGCTGTCTGCTTGTGCATCTAAGTGCTTCAGTTCCAATATTCTTCAACCAAAGGAGCATGCCTCTGAGGACCATTAGTGACAGCGGCTTGCAATAAATGCAGTAAAGATCTATGTCCCTACTATTATACAATGTTACAATGCCGACCCAGTAAAGGTATCATGTTGATGGCGCTGCCTGTAACAGGTAGATCTGCACCTGTCATTTTCAACAAGATGTAGACATAGAGAAAATGGAGCAAAGCATCTGGATGGATCATAAAACAAACGAAGAAGTGATGTGAAGGATTGGAGACCAAAGAGCCCCGATATAAACAATAACAGCTTCAACAAAGCAAACAATAACAGACAGTCAAAGCAAACAATAACAGACAGACAAAGCAAATGGATCGGATACACGCTTGTAGGATACTCACTTCTATGAACGGTCATCCAAGGAAAAGTGATCCAATGAAAAGTGAAGGGGAGGCGAACAAGCAGAAACCAAGACAGCTAAAACTAGAATGGATGAGGACAGACATCTAAGGAAAGGTCAAAGAACTTGAAAGAAGAAACCCAACAGATAGAGGAATTGTGACATCGGACATAATTACGCACCTGCCAAAAGAGACAGATTACCAGAAAGAGATTCCTGCTTAAATGGAATCAATCGAAATGATGGTTTGGTAGGTGAATGGAAGTTTGTAGCCACATCTTTGTATTGTGCTCTATAAAAGAATCTACAGAAGAAGTTTGAGACTGAGAGTGAAAGGGTGAGTTGAGTTCTGTCTGATTTGATATTATTATGTCGTCTGTACACTTTGTCCTTGTTAAGGACAAACTAAACTTTATGGAGATTGTTTTGCTGCTGACGTGCTGGGTGGGTGGTATTTGCAGCTCAACGTCACTGTGTGGTTACAAAGATCATTAGTGGCGCCCACCTCCTTTATCCAGGCTTGGGGCTGGCACTGGCAGAGTGCAACCAGTGGCGGAGTTTGACGTGCTGGGCTATTGCATGCCCTGCATGGAGACTCGAGCCAGAGCTGAACATCTCCCATTATGGGGGCTCGTCCTGGACAGAGTATGGAGACGTTCAAAACTAATGATTAAAATATATTTCCATCTATATACACTTCCAACATGAAGACCCAGCAAAGCGGTCAAATAAACAACATAAACTGAAAAACGACGTTGGCTTGAAAGTTCCGGTCTCAAAATTGTCATTATTTAATAACGTTTATTACGAGGTTTCATGACAAAGACAGTTTTACATTTATGCAGTTTATCTAAAGTATTTGAGTACAAGTACACTAGTGTCTCTTTTAATTATGCAAAGTATGCTATATATAAATACACTAGAAAGGCTTCTCTATTTCATAACCAATGAACCATTCCCCTAAACACTGAACGGTGTGAGTCTAACTTAATTGCTCTATTGAATAGGTGCACCTTTGAGGCTGTGAGGTGAGGCCATGTGATGTTAGGCCACTTCTGACACTAACTTAAGTAGCCCCATTGTGTAAGTTAAACGTGCAAGACATGAACATCAAGCCAAAAGTCAGTTTGTATAGGTCAGTAATTTGTTTACCTTGTTTCCTGTACGGCTGTACCTCAGCCCTAAATACTTCCTTAATATTCAAAGTATAAATAACACAAAGGACACTCAGACAGCCATTGGAACAGCTGTTCTAAATTCTGTTATAATTATAGACAATTTGACTAACCTTTGTTGTGGGAGTTGTGTTGGCCTCTTGAAACCTAGGGTTTTCAGAAGAAAGACACAGTGTTAGCCAGATCTCTCTGTGCTCAGGTAAAAATAATTATCAAATTTTCTTAAATGTAACCTTCCTTAAAAACATTAAGTTCTTATTTTAAACTATCAAGGTTTGCTTGATTCGAATCAAGGGATCGTAAAATTATCTCTGCATGACATAATGGTCACAATGCAGCCATAAGTGAGTAGAAGAACACGAATGCTAATAGGTATGACAAACTAATTCTTAGAAATTCGGCAAGAATCATTCATTTATTATTCTGCTACCTTTCCTCTTGATTTCATCTACTAAAAATGCCTTAGAAAGAACTTAGAATCTGACATACCCTTATCTTGGCAGCTACCACCGAAATCTGGCCAATCCACAGAAGAAGAAACAACTTCAACACAGCCTACAAAGAAAGAATAAAAATAGACAAGAATTCAAGAAATATCTATCTAGCACCTTCATGTGGTTCCATTAAGGTGCAATATAATTGGCCTTATTTAAATATCAGTGGTAGGCCTAATAGATAAATTTTGCATGTCCTAAGAGGGTTGAATGACCTCCCTCGCCCCGCCCACTCCCCTCCCTATCCCATCCAACTATCCTCCCTCCTTCCCTAAGTGATGTCTTGGCTATGAATAAGGTGTCATCTGCCTTTCTACTGGTAGTCTACCCTCTAAGGTTCTTACATGCATTCACATACCACATTTTACAAGCTGGCATTACTCCAGTCCTAAGCTGAAGAATCTTCTATATTGAAGCACAACCAAGATGGCGGCAACTTGGTCATTGGGATAATTATTATTATTATTATTATTATTATTATTATTATTATTATTATTATTATTTATTCATTGCGTTGGTAATTGTTTCTCACCATTAAAAGGAATGGAGGGATTGATACCACCATGCCATCTGGTTTGGAATTGCTACTCCCAAATCATTCAGCACTAATTGACATTGCATTTTCACACACACGCACGCACACACACACGCACGCACACACACACGCACACACACACGTTGCTTTAACTTCTGCAATTCCTGGCAGCATCATATCAACTCTGCCATGTGGTTTGTGTGCGTATGTGTAGGTGGGTGTGTGTGTGACTGTGAGTATGTGTGCTTGTATGTGTATGTGTGCTTGTGTGCGTATGTGTACTTCTGTGTTTGTGTATATGTGTGATTGTGAGTATGTGTGCTTGCATGTGTATGTGTGTGTATAGGTGAGTGCATAAGTGTGTAGGTGTGTGAGAGTGCATGCTTGTAGGTGTGCGTGCGTGTGCGCATGTGTGTAGGTGTGTGCAGGTGTGCTTGTGAATGTGTCCTAGTACGTGTGCGTGTGTCCGTCCGAGTGTGCATATGATAGGAGACATCAGCATGCAACATGGTTCCAAGTCGATCTGTAGTAGGAATAGTAATTACTGTCATAGTCATCTTTCACTGCACCGAGGCGAAAATTTCTGATTCAATCTCATTACACATCGACCAAAAAGTATGCAGCGCATTTTCAGGGATTCAGAAACCATCTGAATATCAATGTTATGTAATTATGAAACCTGATGATATATCTGCATTTAATGCTTCAGCTCACACATGTCCTATTCTCCGCCCCTCTCTTCCTCTCCCCCAACCTTTCTGTCTCCCTTCGCGGCCTTCGCTCCCATGCAACGTCATTCTGAAACCGCATCTTGCAGTCTTTCCCTCTAGGATTGTGCCTGCCTGCCTGGGCATGAGAAACCATTAAAAGCAAACGGCTGTAACATGACCCTGATTAAACATGGCATGTTCCACCCAATGTATCAGTTTCCTTAAATGCATGTGTCTAGACACGTCTGCCCAAGCATTTATATAACACCTTTTGATACTTCTCATCTGCAGTGCAACATGGCTGCTTATGCAATCGAAGTATGTGTAGTCATGAGATTTCATCAGCACTCACAAAAGTTAAGTCATGGGCACCAGATTATTCGCTGGCGCTCAGTCAAGACAAGCTCGATCGACATGGTCCAGATCCAAAGGTGGACAGTCAAGACAGATGTGATCACATTATTATTATATTCGTTTATTGGAAACAATAAATAGATAGACACTCCTCTTAGTCCTCTATCAGGCACAAACAGCAATTGAACAAAATAATGGAATACGGTATATACCCAAGATTGTCCTTTTCCATGTCTAGTGAATTTATCGTATGTCATGCATGCTAGCTTTTTATTTAGGTTGAATGATACATTAGAACACTTGTGCCTTGTGACTCTCCGTTTGTCTTATCAAACTATAGGGATTGTAGTAAACTCTAAATAGACTAATTTTGAGATTCTGTTGTTGGGGATGCGAATCTTTCCCGGCTTCAACACACTAGCGACTTACAAGCATACATCTTACTGGTATCTGCATCAGGGACGGATCCAGAGGGGTCAATCCGGCTATGACCCCACCCATTTGGCTTTAGGCCATAGGCGCAACCATCCTATGGGACCCACGGGACGCGTCCCCCCAACATTTGAGTGGTCCCATTGACTTTATCACTATGGTCCCCCCCAACTTTCAGGACGTGATTCATTTGGTCCCCTCCAACTTTTAGGACGTGATTGTGCCTATGCTTTAGGCCATAGTATATCATTGCTTGCGATGGCTGATGTGACTAAAAAACGGGTCATCAGTTATTTTGGCAGGGACATTTCGACCAAACGACTAAAACAGGTCATCAGATATTTTTCTGGCAAAGATCACCGAAAATTTTGGGCCCTTCTTTCGAAAATTTCTGTTTCCGCCCCTGATCTGCATGCGTGGCTTAAAATGGTCATGCCAGTTTGAGAAATGTTTAATTTACACCTATAGGACAAGGCTTGCACTTACAAGGCAAGCAATCGACCAATCCTGTACTGTTAAAAGTCTGTAGGAATCATGGCAGGATTTTTTCAGGAATGCTAAAGATCTCCACAAAAACTGTAAGACAGAGCCTATACTCAGAATCGTCAACTGGACACTCTTTCTCAACATGTACTTACAATACAATACAATACAATTTATTATTTGTAACGCGCTTTAACAAGACACGTCTTGCACAAAAGCGCGCGGCCTATGATGTTAACAGTCGCTACAGCAAACAAAGTCATCTGACAGAAATAACGCACCAAAAAATAACACGAGTCACAAGCGAATGTACTTGTCCTGGGAAGTGAAATTTCATGTATTAGAATTAATTCACTCATAGTTAGCCACTCGCTCAGAAATGTACACCGTATAGGCCTACCCTGCACAAGGGTTATGCTTCTTGTGGGGGTCGGTATGTAGCCTTCATGGGGGCCTTCCTGTGAAGGTTTTCTGTATGCTTGACGTGCGGCCTTCATAGGGGTCCTTGTGTGGGTGTTTGTGCTTGACTTCCGCTGTGTGGCATGACTAGCAGTGAATTGAAGAAATGTCGGCAACATTAAAGAAGCCTAACTTACAGTATGCACAATCAAACTCACACTCGTCGAGGGGCAGATAGGGAAATGCCCGGGGTTCGGCAACTTTTCGGGTCCTGGACGTGGCAGTTATATACAGAGTTCATGATCTATGGCTTTTAAAATAAAAAAATTACTGACATTTAACTACAGTCAGCTTAAACTCCAAATTAACAACTTAATAAATAATAATTGCAGGTATAATTCATAAAGCACTTTATCTTATCCCTACTTTGAATTGAATTTATTATAAACGTTTTTCTGATAAAGCCTTAAGATACTGAAAGATAGCTAGTTCTGGGGTCCATAACTGATCTACCAGTCTGCATAAGGACCCCTAAAGCGCTTCATCGGCCCTGTGTAGGCTATGCATACCAGGGTGAGAATTGCCGGGGGTTGGGGGTTTCAACCCCCCCCCGTCTTTCTTAGTGCCCCATTGTAAACTCTGCTTTTCACACCCCAATTCCAAGTTTATCATAGGCCAACCCTATTTTAGGGTTATTTTTCCACAATTCTCAAACTGATGCCTACACTGAAAGACAGTTTCATAATCCCTGAAAACCAACTTCTAGGTGTTCCTACCTTAGAGGGAGCTCGTCCCGAAGGCCTCGTAGCAGCTGACATTGTCGCCCCCGAGGTTTCTACCAGCAGCAGCAGATCATGTTGCTTCCGTTCCGACTGGAATGATCCGCTCAAGTGGAGGATGAAGGTGGAAAAGGAAGGAGGAGGTGAAAGAAGCATTCAACTCTAAGGCGTCGCAGCAGGGAAGCTGCTGATTGGCCAGGCAAGCAGCCAACCCCGTTCCGCAGATTCAACACTTAGCCAACGTAGACTCATTCTCAAAACCCTTTCGATTGTAACCGAATCCCACTCCCTGCACAGTACTTGCCCTTCCCCTCTCGCACATAGGCCTATGATATATATATATATATTGATATATATATATATATATATATATATATATATAGAGAGAGAGAGAGAGAGAGAGAGAGACAGACAGACAGACAGACAGACAGACAGAGACATACAGACAGAGACAGCTACAAAGAGCACTCTTCAACTGTTGTATGCATACATTAGGTAACGTGGAGTTGATCGTTACAAATCATGGGTCAGCAGTTGCACAGATCAAAGAAATGGATGGGTGGTTGGGTGGTATGAAGATCTGTCAGAAACCTTGGTAACCATCACAGTGATTACACTGCAGCAGTGCATATGAATACTTCATTAGATCCAGTGTTTGCAAAAACACACACGCACGCACACAAACAAACATGCGCACACAACAGAGCTCACACCAAATTGACCCAACAGGCTATATCCAAAACTGTCAACAGGCCTGTAAACAAACCTATTGTGTTTCGAATGGTTGTAGGACATTAGCCCCCTGGACATTATCCCCCGGACATTGTCCCCCGGACATTAGCCCCCGGACATATTCCCCCCCGATTTTGCGTAGGACATTAGCCCCCCCCGGACAAAGTCCCCCCCTATGTGCAAATCGTAGAATAATGCCGTAACCGATAAGACTTGTCACTGGCATTCACATGCAAACGAAAGTACTTAGTGTCATTTAGGTCCTAATTGTATCAATAGGCCTAGGCCTAGACTTAGGTTTGAAATGAACGAATGGGAATCGTATACAGTAAGTAGGCCTACTTGTTAGTGTCAGTTATGGCTACAACGAAGGTTTATTAACGACATTTACGTATGAGCTTCGTAGACTTCTTAGCGTCGTTTCGGACCTTTAAAATGTCTTATAATATACACATTAAACCTTCAATTAACTTAGCATATTCCTACAGGATGTTAAACTAATGTGTAATGTATAGATATTCATATAACATAGGCCCATTAGGCCTAATTAGATTTTGTGCATCACTTTTAGGTAATGCTATCACGTACTGGGGGGGATAATGTCCTACCCCGGGGGATAATGTCCGGGGGGCTAATGTCCGGGGGGGATAATGTCCAGGGGGGATAATGTCCAGGGGGGCTAATGTCCGTTCCCCGTTTCGAATGTAGGTCTACAAATATAGGCTACAATTCTAGCTCTAGACAAACTCCACCACTGGTTGTTCTCTGTCAGTGCCAGTCCCAAAGTCTGGATAAAGGAGGAGGGCGACACTAATCATCTTTGATATGGCGATGTCGTTAAACATGTAACATTGTAACAAGCAAGCTCAAGACAAACCTATGGGAAATGCACAAGCCAGTTGCATCAAGTACTGCTAACACTATCCATGCATTCAAATGTATGCAATTTGATACATCGTTGCATATCAGTTGAAGACTTGAAGGTCAAAATAAGTCCATTAACACTTCTCGCCTCCATAGGACCAAGATTCTTCACGCGGCATAAGTGCTGTGGTATGCCAAAACAAATTTCTGTCCAGGGTAACGACCTCACTGTTGTCATAGACCCTGGTCTGCTAGTCAAATCTGGATCCATCCATCAAGCGGAAGGTTAGCCCGCTAGCTTGTAGCCTACCGAGATGAACTCGGGCTTGGGTGTTTTTCACGTCACTGGGCCACTCGGGCAGACCTTGGCACTGGTCGAGTAGTCCAGTGACGTCACAGCACCCCACTCCGATTTACATTCATAACCACTTTACTGGGCCGATACCAAAAGATTCTTAAAGTGGAATGATCTTGGGGTCGACCTATGAGTGGGATTATCTTGTCCTAAGACAAACAGCGGCAGACATTCGTCAATACGGACACATCATTACTGAACCGTCAATCCGGCACAGAGTGCGTTTTGCACGACGACGTAAAATGCGCTTCAACAAGGAAATCGGATAACGCAAATTGGTTTCCCAAGATTCGCTGTCAGCTTTTATGATTAGCGCATGCAGGGCCTCGGAGGAAATTGCCGAGTAAACGGGCCACCGATCTGGACTGGAATAAGCAAACCATGGGAAATAAGGGAAGAGCAAATTCATAACACTGGAATGGTGATTACAGATGAATTGATTCAGACACCACTTAATTCTGGAATAAGATCCTGTCATAAACAATGGCTATTGTCTGCCATCCATGGAGGGCCATTCACGGCTGACTCCCAGGACTAATATTGGACTCAGTGCTGTATACGCAGCTCCTGTTGAATGGGCACTTAATATGTCAGATCAGCCCTGGGAATGATGACATTTTGGCATCTCGTGCCGTTGTTGATGACACTTCTCAACAACGATAGTGACACTGCATTCCTAAACATACTGATGGAATGCTGAATGTACATTAATTAATTCGCCCACTTGGGTTCAGGCGCCAGTGCCATGGAAAGATCTTGGGCCTTCAGCACATTTATGAGGCATAAGTTCAATAAATGTCTTCCCAACAAGTATTTAGAAACTGAACAACCAACCACAAATACTCACAAATGCATGCATTTAATATTATATATATATCAGATCTTATATATATATATATTATATATAATGCTTGGACTATGGATGTCATGGTAGAAAGGGAGGCAGATCTGATATATATATATATATAATGTATATATATATATATATATCAGATCTGCGTCCCTTTCTACCATGACATCCATAGTCCAAGCATTTGTCTGTTCCAGAATTGATTACTGCAATTCACTTCTTATTGGTCTTCCTAAACTCCGTCTATCTCCTATTCAATGTGTTCTTAATGCTTCTGCTTGATTGCATGCTCGCCTTCCTAAATGCTCTCATATATCATCGTTTATGGTCAACTAACTACACCGGCTTCCTCTCTCTCTGTCGGCATCCAATATAAAATTCTTGCTCTGGCTCTCAAGTCCAAACTGGGCCTTGCACCGAAATATCTCAGGGGTCTCATTCATTCTCTACTTTCTGCATCTTCTCATCGACCTCTTCATTCTCTGGACTGCAGGTCAAAACTTGTTTGTCCCATAAGCTAGGACCTCTATTGCTCAAACTCGATGCTTTACCATCATTAGGTCCATCTTATGGAATTCCCTTCCCTCCACTCTTCTTTCTGAATCACTAACGACTATACATCTCTTTCTCTTTCTTAGGCATATCTTTTCTCTCGGGGCTATTGTACTGGGAGCGCTACTAAATGATCATGGCTGTGAGCAGCGCTATAGAAATTATTAGTTACATTACATGATTTAGTTACATTACATGCATACACATGAATATACATAAATACATACCTATATACATGCATTAATTAATTACATTACATTTATACACATGGATATACATAAATACATACCTGTGTATGCATGGGGGAACGGACATTTCCCCCCTGGACATTTCTCCCCCGGACATTCCCCCCCTGGACGTTTCCCCCCCCTACCCTAGGACATTTCCTCCCCGTGTGTGGAAACCATTGTTTTTGTCGTCTTCAACAATTTAAACCAGAATATTTTCATCAATCCAGCTCCAATTTAAGCAAGAATATTTTCATCAATCCAGCTCCAATTTGAACAAGAATATTTTCATCAATCCAGCTTCCATTTAAGCAAGAATATTTTCATCAATCCAGTTCCAATTTAAGCAAGAATATTTTCATCAATCCAGCTCCAATTTAAGCCAGAATATTTTCATCAATCCAGTTCCAATTTAAGCAAGAATATTTTCATCAATCCAGCTCCAATTTAAGCCAGAATATTTTCATCAATCCAGCTCCAATTTAAACCAGAATATTTTCATCAATCCAGCTCCAATTTAAACCAGAATATTTTCATCAATCCAGCTTCCATTTAAGTAATATGTTTGTGCGTTTTAAACGCATAGCTATTTAAGTGGATTCCTTAGCATTTACTTCAAAGAAATCGTTGTAAAAGTTTCAGATTTAACTATGTATACAGGCCTAGACGTATGTCTAGAATTCAGGGTAGGACTTGTATGGTCATTTGAGGTGGTATGCACAGAAGGGGGGAAATGTCCGGGGGGAAATGTCCTAGTCGAAATCAGGGGGGGGGGAAACGTCCAGGGGGGAAATGTCCAGGGGGGGAAATGTCCGGGGGGGGAAATGTCCAGGGGGGAAATGTCCTACACTCGTATGCATGCATTAATTAATTACAATACATGTATACACAGGGATATACATAAATACATACCTATGTATACACGCATTCTGTGCCCTTAGCCAGTGAACAATTGATGCGCCCAACTAGGTGCAACAGATTAAGAAATGTCTTCCCAACAGGCATAGAGAACATAAATAATCCAATGCTACAGTCTAGTAAAAGCAGACAAGCAGGCAAATCCTTCGTGAACTTACTGCCTCCTAAGAGAAGATATAGAAATGTAGAATTACATCAGAGTGCAACTGCACTCATAAATACACAATCTTATACTAATGCCCTTATGTCAGACATCCTATTACACGGATTACGGAATGATGGTATGCAAGGTTCTGGAATAAAATGCAGTCACACACCGAAGAAAGATAAATTATAAGCTCCGGTGGTTAAAGTGGTTTGGGTGAGCAGTGGGAACGCCAACTATGAGCAGTGGGAACGCTGATGAAGTTTTATTGGGAACGCCCATGCATGTGTCAAGGGTTCCATGCATGGTAAGCCCATGCATGGTAAGCAGTGGGAAAGCAAGCCAAGAAATTCCAGAGCAGTGGGAACGCCATTCCCACCCACTTTAAACCCTGAGTTCCGCTGTTTAGTATATATAGTGGAACTGTGCTATTGGAATTTTTCACGCAAGCACAGTCATAATATCCATGAATAGGCTATTCATGGATATTATGACTGTGCTTGCGTGAAAAATTCCAGAATAGCCTATCTGGATATTTGCTAAGTGTTTTCTGACCAATTACCCGTAGCCTACTATTGGCCCTTCATAAACAATCTCTTGCAGACGACTTCATGCCGTCAATAAGCTAAACGTCTTATTTACTAACCTCAGCAATTACTGTGCAAATTGTATCCATGCAGTATATATATATATATATATATATATATATCAATATATATATATATATATATCAGTAACTTGACAACTAACATCAGAGCCCCGTGATTAAGCAGAACAGTAGGCTACAGCAATTCAATAACTCACTTGCAACTTGCAACAGTTATCGCGCAGGATATAGACGTGCTTTGTAGGCTTCTATAATATATATAGACAACCTGAACAGAGTCTAATATATATATATATATATGTATATATATATATAATATAATGCATGCATTTGTGAGAATTTGTGGTTGATATATATATATATATATATATATATATATATATATAAGATCTTATATATATAATATATAATGCCTGGACTGAATGTCATGGTAGAAAGGGAGGCAGATCATATATATATATATATATATATATATATATATATATATATATAATATATATATATATATTATAGACTCTGTTCAGGCTACATGTCTGTTCTGCTATAGTAGTCTAGTTAAGATTTGCTATGTATTTCGTGTTCTTGAGAATTGTTCAAATTTTGCATAACTGTGTGTGCATACACTGTAACCAGTTGACGCCTGTCATTGCTGTTAACCGGACTGCTCAATAAAGGAAATTATTATTGCAATGCTAATAAAACAAATACTTGATCAATTTAACATGCCCATCATAGTAACCCTATATACCAACAGAAAACTGACTGGATAGACTAAATTTACACACAATAAAAACATTGAATTCTGCAACAAATAATCCTCGTCTCTTTCACACTCAAAATCACCCGTTTCCCTCTGACTGTCGGATAAGAAATTTATTAAATGCAAATTTAGTTCTGCTGTAACCTCTGCGTCGAAAATACTTAACATTAATCACCATTTTGCCTCTATAGGCCTAAGTGCCTCGGCCAGTGGCGTAGACAGGGGATTTCGGGGGTTAAACCCCTCCCCATTGGCCTAGGGAAACAGTTTTTTAAAGGTCATTTATCCACTTAAATATTTAAAAAAAAAACAATTGCTTGTCGTAACAATTGTTTTCTTACTTTATTCCCTTTGTCACTTTGTTCCTTTTTTATTTACTGTAATACTGTTGGGTTGGTGTCAGAAAGGGCATCCGGCCAGGCCATTACCCCCCCCCCCCCATATAATAAATTCCTGGATACGCCACTGGCCTCGGCAATCATCGGCTGACAAGCTTATAAGATGTGCGAATTTATTGCACGAGAATTGCCGAAGACTGTCATTTTCCGCGTAACAACTTATCAAAAAACATTGCAGATCAAATTGCGTATTACGAAACTATCGGCTGCCATCAACGCAAGGCATCCGCAGCTGATCCGTTGACGCTATATAGGATAGGATATATGTGCCCGTTCAAGCTCAAAGATTTTCGCAAAATAATCTCTCCAATTTAGGGCGAAAATGCACGTATAGAATAACCATGGAGGGAATTTCGAGATTAAACTGGGAGATTGTAGGAGATTTTTGATCAGACGTCTCAATTATTGACCGTGAGTTTGAGTGATTTTTGACTGCAGCTTACTTTGAGTTCGATGGATAACCAGGACGGTTTGATGGATATAGGCTACGTTAATTGAGCATTACTACCATTAGTATTTTATAATGACCAGTGCCTAAAGTGTGGAAGAATAAATGCCTGGACGCCCCTTACCTTTAAAAAAGAAGTGCCTGGACGCCCCTTACCTTTCCAGTCTATATGCTAGCCAATAAGTGGCTGGACGGCGTTCAGATTTTTAAGCAAGTGCATGGACGCCGTCCATGAAACATGAAATATGCTAACTTTCAAAAAAGACAAAACAACACAACCTAAGGTTTCCATGCAAAAACAACACTAACAGCAATAACAGCAATAATGAATTTTAACCGAATAGGCCTACTACAGAGATAGGACAGAGCCAAATGCAGCCAGATGTGACGACGCGCCTGAGATCACCGTAGCGATTCATAGAAGCCACATCAATGAATTAATTAGATGTCGAAGAAAGAAAGAAGACAACAGCACATTTTTAGGAAATAGGCCTAGCCTCCTAGGTCTATCTAGGCTAGATAAGATCAAATTTGCGCATAGGCCTACAGAGCTCTGCATGTTTTCATCACCCAAATTACTCCGACTGTGTCATAAAGAAGTCTGTCCTGCCCCCCCCCCCCCCATCCCAAAACAGAAGCTCAACCGAACATTAGAGAACGATATAGCACTAAAGTTAGCACGGCTGTTTACAGACTGATAGTTCAGGTTGTCATTTCCGGCTTTCGTGCTATATTCAGCGGTCAACACCGGTCACGCGAGCTCTGCTCCCAGGAGAAACGCCGCGATTTAACAAGTGCAATCAAGATTTCCCTACATATTACAACAGTGGACAGCGTCGAGCTAGAGTTATGACCTGCAAAGCCGACCCTTAAACAACTACACCAAACAACCCCGGACGATGCTCAAATTATCAGGCAGGAAATGAAAACTACAGCTTGGGGAAACATAACTTCGGAACGACGGGCGGTCTGTCCAGAGGTCTTTACCGAACAGTTCTCAGGTCATTGGATCATCTACAGTTCGGACAGCGTATACGAGAGAGAAACTTAATGAAAAGAGAAAACATTCTCAAACTGCACCAGATAAACATCTAGACATGCAGGCCAATGGAAGATCCGAATGCAACGTGGATGAGCAGAACACTGGGAGAACAAACGGTTGCTATATATAGTTCTGCGCAGTGCCGGCGCTAGCACCCTCGTACCCCCCGTCCGGGGGGGGGTTCCGAGTTTGAAAGGGGCCCCCCAAATTTAGCTGGTCACTATGCCTATTTGTGACTGCACAGATCCGGTCTGGTGCATGCCTCAACTAACCAAATGGCACTGTCATAGCAGACCTAATGCAAATATCATACTGATTTTGGGCGTAAGTATAAAGCCATTTAAACTAACTCAGGCAATTTCGTCCACTTTCTCAAACACAACATTTATAAATTGTAACTTATTCTAATTGCTAATTGGATGAGGCCTCAAAATAAAACCTGCGTGAGGCCCAAACATTAAACCCTGTGTAGGGTCCCAGATGTCCTTGGTATGTGTCTGATCTCAAGTTTGCAAAGGGCCTCAAATGTAGCTGGTAATTGTACCTTTCATGACTGTTCATTCCTGAAACCATGCACCGAATTATGTTTTAACTCAAAGCATACAAAATAATATTACGCAAACCAATAGAGCATTGTCCTTCAACCAAAGAAGAGACTTGGGGGAAGAGGGTGTGGACAGGGACACGGCCCCACAATTTGTGGTTGGGACGGAATCCTTGTATCGCCAATATTTCATAAACATTTCATAAGTATCATCCACTGCCCATCAATAATGATCAATTTTGTTAAGATGACAACCTATAAATGCTGCCATTACAGTTGGCAAATCGGACAAATTTAAACTATGGAGAGTTATACTTACGCCCACTCTGAAGTCCTAAACCACGACTAACAGTATTAAAAAATTAGCAATTTTTGTAAAGATGACAGCTTAAAATTCTACCATTACAGCATGGACATTCCAAAAAATTTAACAATTGGGAAGAGACATTTATTGAAGTCTTATACCATGTCTTTCAGCACTTATATTATGAGAAATTTTGCTGAGATGACAGCTCAAGGTATTGGGGGGCCTCAAAGTTTTTGTTTGGGGGGGCCTCAGGTACCCTAGCGCTGGCACTGGTTCTGCGGGAAAAGACTTGGGTGGAAATAAAGATGGTCTGATTAGTTGGATTTTGCATGGCTAACGCAGAATATAGATTCATGTGTCATGACCGACATTCAGGGTGAGAATTGCTGGGTACGGGTTGTGGGGTTCAACCCCCAATCTTTCTTAGGACGCCATAGTAATGTCCTTATCAGTGCCGGCGCCAGGATTTCAGTTTTGGGGGGGCTGAAGCCTCGACCGAAATCTCATGAAAATGTTCCATTTTCGCCGCCAAAATTTCTGACGACCTTTTTTTTTTAAGTCGTCGGCCGAAATTCGTGAAAATTTTCCATTTTCGCCGCCAAAATTTCTGACGACCTTTTTTTTTAGTCGTCAGCCTACAAAATCGTGGATATTTCACTGTAAAAAATAAAAAAATTCGGATGGTCCTTTTTTTAGGGGGGGCTGAGCCTCTTGTAGGGGGCTTAGCCCCCCAGCCCCTCTAGCGCCGCCACTGGTCCTTATTGCTCACCCCATGTATACATGCATCAGTGGCTTAGTCACCCCGTTATTTTTAGACAATTCTCATACTGCCGACATTGGCACGTTTTTTCTCACCATTTCCCTATAGGCTTTACTGACCCACAGTCTCATTGTTTCATCACTTTCTCTGTCCCTCTCACTGACATAATGCAGTTGGCATGACATGATGGCAGAGATGATGATAGAAAGAATCATTCAATTTCACAGAGTGCATCAACCAGTTCACTGAAGCGAGACCGCCCAATCAGTCATCAGCGGCATCACATGCAAAATGCATAACAGGGATTTCGAGGTTGTGATTAGAAAATCCGTATATTTTACTTTATGGACTCAGTAAAAGCAACGTAGACCTACACATGTACTCCTAAATTATACTTTGTACATGTACTGTGTTCAACAATACTGGGCGATAGGCACTGTTCCCTTTATAGTTCAAAAGCCCAGGATGAGTCAGTCAGGATGAGAATGCGCCGGAAGCGCCGGGAGAATGTATGCACACATGCATGCGTTTACCAAGCATAGGCGCAACCACCCTATGGGACCCACGGGACGCGTCCCCCCAACTTTTGAGTGGTCCCTTAGCTTTATTATTATGGTCCCCCCAACTTTTAGGACGTGATTCATTATGGTCCCTCCCAACTTTTAGGACGTGATTGCGCCTATGTTACCAAGCCACAATCAGAGCTAAAATTCTGATTCACCGTGCAACACTCATGTTGTCAGGTTAACCTGTAAGAAAAGTTGTCCAGCTATATATTGCACAGTGTCTGTTGCAGTTGTCCAGCTGTTGGCTGTTGCACAGTGTCTGTTGCAGTTGTCCAGTTGTTTCACAGTGCTTGTTGCATTTTCGTTCTCCAATCAATGGCTTCGTCCACAAATTTCATTTCGAAAACGTGAAGAGTGGTCATATTAAATTACCTTATCTTAACGAACCTGTCGACCCGCCTTAGCACACACTCACTATCTAACACTCGGGATCATTGACGGACCTCACAGCTCCAACTCAACAGCTGCTGTCAATCATCGTGCTTTCGTATAGGCTGACCTCCTCCACCTTTTCAAACCGCTTTGGCGACTTCGCGGTCTCTGCAGCAGTGGCGTAGCTAGACACCAAATTGAACCCGGGCAGCAAACCAACTCAACAAAGAGTCAACAATGATCATAACAAGAGAGAATGCATGAGACCATGTTAACATTAAGACATTAATCTGATTTATTCGAAGGTGGCAATTAGCAACTAATAGGCCTAGGCTATATGCCTATAATGTCATCATTATTGTACCGGTAATAGGCCTAATTCACTGACTAGCATTCAACAAATTTGCTGCCACATATACCTGAAAAATATTAACATTGTTAGGCTTACATTAGAAAGTGAGCAATAGCCTATACGCAACTGCAATCTCCAGCCAGTTAAAATAGTTCGAACAATCAGGTCATGCATGCCCAGGTCATAAATACTATAGCCTATTAAACGAGTAGCCCACGGCAAGAGAATAAACTTAGAAATGATGAATTTGGATAGCTATATATAGGCCTATCAGCTGTCACCCATGCAATTATGCCTATGTATGGGCTACATTTAATTATGATACTGCATCAATTAGTAACATTTGTTCATGTTTAAACGATTATAAGTATAAGAATCGTAAGATAAAAAGGCGAATCTGATTAGGTTATAGTTAGGCCTACCGCTATTAGTTTTCGATAAAGTCAAAGCAGCAGGCGCCTGGTCAGATCACTATTGTGCTTGAATTTATCAACAACGCTGTCGAGACTGTCAATCTGCAGCAAATCTCGTTCGATGGAAATTAGAGCAAGAGACGTGAGACGTTCGTGTCCCATTGTGCTGCGCAAATAATTTTTCAAGCGTTTCAGGCACGAAAATGATCGCTCACAAGACGCTGTTGAAACAGGTAGCGTCATACTTATCTGTAGTAAGTTCATCAGCATTTTGAACGAGCCGAATTTTTTGACCTCCTCGTACACATCAAGAATAGAAAGCAACGTTTTCTCCGCAGATGGTTGTTTTTTCATGATGTCGTCCATTAAAAACTTGGCCGTCGTTATTTCGCTTCTGAAGCGTGACAAACTGCTATCTGGCGAATCAAATACGATGGTCTTGTAGTGCATGGCAAATGGCTCAAGTACCGAAATATCGAGAAACGATTCTGATGTCGGCGATAATGCAGCAACTCCATTGTAGACGAGTTCATTGACTGGTGCAAACCGACGCTGTAGCTCCTGCAACATTCTGTCCACAATGGGGAAAAATAGCTGAGTCCTGTATTGATGTGATGTTGTTAGAATTTCCGTTTGTTGTTCCACGGATGCCTCAACCACATACTGACTCAGAGCTTCAGGTAACTTGCGCTGACGCTGCTGACGCCGTGGCTTAATTCCTTCACTTGAAGAAACGTTGTATTCTAAGGGGATTGCGTGAGCATCGCAAACTGCCACTGACGCAGCCCAAATGCCATCCCACAGGTCAGGTTTGTCTCTGAACTCTTGCAGTTGAGTACAAACAGCAGAAACTAGTTTCTGTGCCGTGCCCATCAAAATCGACGAATTTTGAAGAGCTTCTGCAAGTATGGTGGTTAGTTGGAAAAGAGCGTGAAAGAGTTCCAGTGATAGCATAAATTTAAAATTTTGAATTTGATGCAGTAATCCAATTGCCATCAGTGCTCTGTCACCACCTGTAACTGACAGCTCCTCAAGTGTCTTCAAAATTGCTGAGATTGTCTTTCGAATGCTATTTATTGCTGCATACTGGCATGTCCAACGAGTGTCAATTATTCTCTTGAGCTCGATTACAACGTTGTTATAATCCAGTCCAGCTTGTGTTGCACAAAATTGTGCGTGAGGTACAGCAGAGGACATATATACATACAACGATTGGAGAATATCAAAAAAGTCACGAGCAATCGGCTCATTTTTGCAGACATTTACCAGCACAAGATTAACTCTGTGGGCATAGCAATGAACATAAATTGCGTGCGGAACCAAATCTTGCAATTTCCTTTGAACGCCTCCGACATCCCCACTCATCACTGATGCACCGTCATATGCCTGAGCGATGCAATTGTTAAAGCTAACATCAAATTTATCCAGTGCCGCAGTTATACAGTCTACAAGAGATTGAGCATTGAGACCACTCGGTTGAAAAAACCCAAGAAAACGTTCATTAATGCTCTTTGTAGACCTATCAAAATATCGCAAAACTATGGACATTTGTTCAGTTTTACTAATATCTTTTGTATCGTCTACTAAAAGTGCGAACATACCCGCTTCTTTGACGGCCTTCGATGTTACATCGGAAATGCAAGCGGCCATACACAGGACGATTTCGTTCTGGATTGATGGCGATAGGTAGGTAGCATTGTCAGGCAACGAACGCAATCGAGCTGCAAACTTGTCATCGTGTCGGCTGATCACATCGATTAATTCCAAAAAATTCCCTTTGTTTCCCGACTCTTTACTCTCGTCGTGTCCGCGTAAAGCAATTTCTTGTTTGGCACAAAATAAAATTACCTCGACTAACGTTTTTATGTAGTACCTGTTTTGCTCACGCTGCGTAACGGCAGCCTTACTGATCAAACTAACAACTTGTTTTCCATCTTTCTCGCGACTTTTGAATTCTTCCCATTCCATCTGGCAGCGCAAATGCTCAACAGATGAGTTGTGAAGAGTTAATCCGTATTTATCGCCAGTCGCATGCTGCCAGTCAGAAAATCCTGTAGGTTCAGCAAAGGGTGAACTGTCTTTGCTCCAGTTACGACAGCAAAAGCAATATGCAGCATCCTGCTGTACAGAATATTCCACCCATGGAAATTCTGCAAAAAAAGAACTTTGAAAGCGACGTTTCACTGATTTTGCTACTCCAAAATATCTCCATGGGTAGCCTATATATGCAATTTAGGTTGAACCGGGCTGCGTTGAGCTCCTTTGGAAATGTCCTCTGGAAACTTTTGTAGAGGTTGGGCTTGTTTACTCCGTTCATTTCTTGAGTTTGTAACAACGCTGGCGTCTGATGGGGGTGAAACGACTTGCTGGCTGTTAATTGAACTTGAAGCAGAAGCTCTGTCATCCGAGGCTTCCACGCACGAAACATTAATTGAACTTGAAGCAGAAGCTCTGTCATCCGAAGCTTCCACGCACGAAACATTAATTGAACTTGAAGCAGAAGCTCTGTCATCCGAGGCTTCCACGCACGAAGCAGCCTTCCTTTTGGGGTTTATAAAAAAGCCGAGCGCCGACAACTTTTGCGACCCAAATGATGCTGCTGCCAATTCTTCACTTTTTCGTTTCTTTTTTTGTTCTAGAGCAGCCATAATTATAGTAGGTCTAAGCCTACTCAGATCCGGGGAAAAGTTTTCAATTAAATTATACACACGTCTTATCTAGTCCTAAGACAATTTCGAAGACTGGACCCATGTGTGTGGCAGACCGACTGAACTCAAATAGAGACCATTATGGTTCTAACGCTGCTACATGTATCTACCACCCTGTACACCTACCACCCATAAACCTGTCGCCGGAGTAATTCATCAGACGAGGGAAGGCGAAGAACACCTCCCTCCCTACATGAGAATTGAGATATCGTCTAATGTTTAATAGATTATTTCATTCCTTATCTGCATGGTGTCTTCTCCATGCGTTTGACATAAATAATAGCTATTGATGTATAACCTCTGTTCTGTTCTCAGCCATCCTCGATCCGATGGTCGGCCGCATCATGTACAATGACCTCGGCTGGTCTTTCTAATGTACGAACAAGTCGCGAATGGTGGGGTATGGAAACCGTATACTCTGTGGGTCAGAAGTGTAAATGTGACTTATGTGACTTATGAGAGATGGATTCCTTCTTTGTCGGAAGGAACGTATGAAGTGACGGTCGACATGTGTAATATATCATTCTACAGGCAGAGAGCGACCAGGCAGACCATAGCCTGACTAATGACTGCGACAGCTGCGACAACAGATGCTCTCGATGATTTCTCCATCTTGATAATATTCAGCGTGTGGGCTTCGACCGCCCATTCATCCCCTCCCCACCCGCCCGGGACGATGTTTCCGTCTATGGAGGAAGAATGTGTGTGTATATATATATATATATATATATATATATATATATATATATATATATATATATACCTCGTCTTGGTTTGCCTCTGGTCACAGGCTTGGCCAGATCTCATAATGCAACGCACTCAGTTCTTAAGTAATTGACACGAATTTTCCTAGCTTCAAACTATCAAGCTCAAAATTAAAATTTATCAATTTCTCGTGCCTGCCCAACCCGGTCAGAGCTAATTGCCAACCCGGGCATTGCCCATAATTGCCCGGGCATGGCTACGCCACTGCTCTGCAGATCGCAACACATCCAATCTGAAAGGCCAATGAATAATTTATCCACGAGGAAGACCCGCAATTTGCACAAGTACCGACGCCTGACCGACCGACCGACCGATCGACGACGAGCTCTTTGGGCGGAATGACACCGCAAATGCATTCAGGATCAGACGCCAATAAAATTAATGAAACTGTGTAGAGTCTGTGTCGCAGATATCCTGCGGCAGCTTATAAATCCGCACAGCTATACATGTCCTTATTATATTATGCACGTCACGGAAAATCTGTCGCCATTATAATCAACTGGAAACCAGTCTTCAAACTAAAAGTGACGTCGATCACGAATTCACGATCCTTCGAAAGAAAATCAATTCGTCTGCGAAGGATTTACGGATTATCATTTTACCATAAATAATGTCCGATAAATAATAGGGAATAATAGTCGTCGGCATTGCAATGGTACTATAGGCCTATATTTACCAGTGATGTGGTCTCGAGACCGCGGTCTTGGTCTCGAGACAGTCTCGAGACCAGAAAATTGCGGTCTTGGTCTTGGTCTTGAATGAGGCGGTCTTGGTCTTGGTCTTGGTCTTGAAGGTCCGGTCTTGGTCTTGGTCTTGAAGGTACGGTCTTGGTCTTGAAGGCAAAAAAGGAATGTCATAAGAATTTTTTGTGAAGGAAAAGACAGCAAATTTTAAAATTTTAATCATCGGGCGACTAAAAAAAGGGTCGTCAGAAATTTCAAGCCGGAAAATTGGAAAAATCCATGTATTTTTCAGAGAAATCATCAATCTAGCCTTTTTTCGACCGGTCTTGGTCTTGGTACACTCGGTCTTGGTCTTGGTCTTGGTCTTGGAACACTCGGTCTTGGTCTTGGTCTTGGAACACTCGGTCTTGGTCTTGGTCTTGGAACACTCGGTCTTGGTCTTGGTCTTGGTCTTGGATTTTTGGTCTTGTGCACAACACTGATATTTACGGCTTAAACGTCCTATTTATTCAGTTAGTTAGTTATTTCGAAAATTAGCGCCTCTTCAAGGTAGGCTACTCAGAAGCGCTCCCGGCACAATACGGGTAAATAAGACAGTTTTTAGGTTCATACGTGTATAAGGAGCAGAGTGGAGTGACTCATGGGAACTATATTATTATATACGCAATGTAACGGACTCAACGGAGGCCATTCCAGGTTGTTGGACCAGCGACAGAGAATGAACGACGCTGTCGGATAGCAGTCCGGATAGCGGGGAAATTAGAAACTCTGCGTGGTTCGTAACATAACTAGAAAAAAGACTAATAACGAAAACGACTAAGACATAATACAATAAAGAACCAGATTGGAAAGAAAGAACAAAACAGAAAACGAATACGATTAGGAACGAAAAGGAAAATCAAAGACCTAAAAAAAGACGACAAAACGAAAGAAGGAACATAACTAGCAGTGAAAACGACAAGAAAGCACATAACCAAGAACGAAAACGACCGAAAAAGGATCAAAGAGCAAAACAGAAAGAAAGAACACATATAAGAACGAAAACGAAAAAATAACATAACTAAAAACGAAAACCAAAGAACACAAACTAACGACGAAAACGACAGAAAACAACATAGCCTAATAAAGAATGAAAACGAAAAGACTCAAGCAAAAAGAAAGCGATCAAGAACGAGAACGAACAAGAAAGAACATAATAAACAACGAAAACGAAAAGAAGGAACATAATTAGAAATGAAAACGAAAGGGAACATCATAACTAAGAACGAATAGAAAATAAAGAACATGACCAAAGAACGCAACGAAAGACAAAAACGGCCACAAAGAACACAACAAAGAACAAAAGGGGAGAAAGAACATAACAAAGTACGTAAACGAAAAAGAAAGAACATAACTGATAAAAACAACGACAAGAAAAACAAAGAACCAAAATGAAGGAAAGAACATGAACAAGAACTAAAATGACCAAAATAGAAAACTACTTAGAAATAACACAATTAAGAACGAAGTATATATAAGAACAAAGTATAAGTAAGAACGGAAACGTAAAGAAAAAACACAACAATGAGCGAAAATAAAAAGAATGAAGTTTAACACAATAAAGAACCAAAGCAAAAAAACACAGAAAGAACGAAAACGAAAATAAAGAACATGACAAATCACGAAAACGAAAAGAAAGAACATAACTATGTATAGGCTACGAAAACGACAAAGAACTAAAACGTACGACTAAGAAAGAGCATTACTTAGAACAAAAACGACTAAGAATGAAAACGATAACGAAAGAATATGAAAAAGAACGGCAACAAAAAAGAAAGAACACAACTGACAACGAAAACTACTAAGAACAAAACTAGGCCTACTCTGTATACTCTTAAAAACAATACGTTGCTATTGGTGACCGTCACGTGGCCGAAACGGCCATCGGCGAAATCTTTACGGATGCTACGGAAAGACGAGATCATTAATTAAATTTTTACAATATTAATCAACACTGAGTCTCAGCCTCTGTTTTCTGAATGAGTCATCTTCAATGGATGCGATCTTCGAAGTAACAAACTGTTGATTTCGATAAAGATGGATATATCGAACGCTGACGGTTACGGAAACAACTAAATTTTCGCAATATTTACGAAGTTTAGACGAATATGTCTTCGTCGACTTTTCGAACTGCGCTATTAGCTGATGACGTCATTATCTTCATTGTTTTATTTATAGCTGGAATACCGTTTATCCGACTTTATCGTTTTGTGTAGCGCAATTCTTGCAGGGAGGCTCAGAGTGCAGTAGGCAGTGTAGGCTAACTCCCAAGTGGCAGATTAATGATAATCTTAATTTATTATTGTTATTGTCAATATAATTACTTTTAGTCGCTTTAGGTAGAAAGGATATTCCTATCCCAGGCTCTAAGAGATTAATTAAAACTGAGTTTCGACAGCAGTTCGTCATCGCCGGTTGCGCAAATCATAATTATTATCCAAGACGTATGGAAGATAACCTACGCCTAGTTCTTTGTATAAAACGACTAAGCTTGTTTTTGCCTACAGTTTTCGAAGAGCCCCACCGGACTTGGCGCCGCATAAAGAAGATGGGGCAGCTAGGGCCGTTGCTCTTGTCGCATCGTGCAGCGCTTTTGAAATAGATAGGCCTAGAGAGGAGGCCGTACGTGTGATTTGATAATACGGGATCGAGGGCACAAAGGTAGCGGGAGCAAGTCCCCAATAGGTTTAGGGCTTTAGGCCTACTCCCGCAATGTGCGTAGAAGTGTTTATAAAAGGTCGTCCTGTATAGTCAGTCAGACGTAGCATACCAGCTGGGTATTCATAATACCGTTGAGACACGCTCTAGGCTACTCCGGCCAGCGTTAGTTGATGGAAAAACGGTGTTTCCGCGACGGTGGATCAACATCTCTAGAGAATTTGATGCATTTAATTTAGCCTAAACGTAAGAGTTGTTACCGGTCGATCATGCAGGACGTCATATGGTCGAACCCATTAGAGATGGGAGCTCTCTTCGAAGCACAACTGTCTGTGTGGGGCGCGGTGGTGCAGTTGGTAAATGTAATCGCATATTTATATAGCGGCTGTGTTATGGCTTCGACCCTGAGGGTGAGGTCCTTCACCACCGCTACTCCACGTTTATATTGCGACCGAGCCACCCGCAGTAAAGATCCGAGAAATTAATCTCTGATAAACCGACCGACCGGGAATCGAACCCGGGCCGCCGGCGCGGCAAGCGGGCTACCAACCCACTCGACCACCGAGGATCTCTGGCTGGTATGTTCGTTGCCTTGCAGCCGAAGAGTTGCAGGTTCGAATTCACCTCAAGCCACTTCGTAGGGACAAGTCCTTCACTCGCAATTGCTCAGCGCTTCGTTGTAAAACTTCGCTGCAGCGTCCGCGCTGTAGTCGGGAACGTCTTTGAATAGTAAGGTTGAAGGGGCGCTATAATAGGTGTCATCTGCGTAGGCCTACTTTAAGATCCGGTTCTGCAGATGCAGGTCGACTGCACTAGCGGATTTTCTTTTCCTTTAGGACTGTGATGGCTGTCCCACTGACGAAATCTGCAAATCAATTTCGAACTTTATGTTCCTGTTTCAATTATAAGTTTATCTGAGATTTATGTTGTTGAGTCAGTAAATGGCTGAGTGAATGATTGTATTTGAAAAATAATCGACTTACTTATTCAAATTGTATAACATGCAGTTTTATAGTCTTTTAAAACACGCAACGTTCTTGTTCTGCGTTCACTTGCGCGCAGTCTTTCCACTTGGCAATAATTGGTGGGGTCTTCGGCAAAAATGGTACAGGAGATTTTACAAATTATTTTATTAACATTTCTGCCATTATGCCACAAATATACATTGCGCGTGATCTTTCTGGCTTATCTATCAACTGCTTTTAACATGATTTTGAGAGTAGTTTCGAATTGCCTTACGAGAAATACTCCGAATAATTAGTACGTCTACTCGACACATTGAACGAAAACACCACGAGATTATTATGTCGTTAGAATACCCTGATCCCACTTTACCACGTGTTCCTGTCGCTGCTACTTACATTTGGCACTGAACTAAAGGAAACGCTTTTTGGAGGTGCTGCTTAATTTACCATAACAGATTTGTATCCCGTGATCAATGGTGATATGACCATCTTCGAAATTGTTGAGCGTGTTGCGTTTAAAGAGTCGATTTACATGTATAGTATGAATATGTTTTCCAAATGAAGGCCTGGTTTAAGCAAGTGCATGTATGCGAGGCTATTATCACATGTTCTTAAAGCGGTTTATTTTGTGCTGATTGCAGTTTCGAATGTAGGTAGCACTGTTTCAAAGGAAAGTGTTCCAATTGCATCGCTAATCTATCCAAAACAATACTATATGTAGTTCAAAGCAGGAACTAACAGTAAATTAATTTTAAAATATACCCAATTGACATTTTAACATTTCCAGGCTGCCCATAAGACGTTCAGGATAAAGATGAAACTGGCGAAAAAGATGAAGCAAAATCGCCCAGTTCCGCAGTGGGTTCGAATGAAGACTGGAAATACAATCCGGTATGTAAGATTATGTTTTTAGAAGTTAACATTGTATATTATATGCATACATATAAAGAATTTCTGATGATGAGTCGAAATTGCTATTTGTGTTTGAATAATACTGGGCCATAAACTGTGTGGTTATGTTGTTACTAAACCTGAAAGCTTGCTAATCTTGGTTTTAGAAAGCTGCATTGTTAATGTGGTGTTTAGTTAATTGTCTTGCTGTTGGGGGTTTTCGTTATAATTTTGTTTAAGACAAGTATTTAATATTTTTCGTATTTAATTTTTTGTTGCAGGTACAACTCAAAGAGAAGGCACTGGAAAAGGACCAAGCTGAAGTTGTAATTTCTTAGTCGGTAAGTATTTCTATAAATTATTCAAGATATTGACATGTTTGAGGTAGTGACCTATTGGTTATGGCGCTCAATTTGTAACATGACAGTTGCAGGCTAAAGTCTCTACAAGGCAATTGCTATGTATGTTCCTTGAGCAAGTTGTTCATACCATACATGATTGCTTGGTGTCATCAATGCTGTTATGAGATCACATTTACTTGCCTGAGCTAAGGAAAAATGTTACCATGGTTACATCTGAACGAGTCCATCACTCGCAATTGCTCGTGCGCTTCGGGGTGAAACTCTGATTTAGTGTCCGTGCTGTAGTCGGGAGCGCCTCTGAGTAGAAACCTTGAAGGGCACTATGCGTGCTAATGCATACATAGATCTTGTAAAGGCCCATCCATATAATTACGTATGCAAAAATCTTATATGCAACACCTACCTCTTATTGCATCTCATAGTTTTTGCAGACTCCCTATTTGAGTACAAGCAAATAAGCACTTATTTTACCGTGGAGCCGAAATTCTTTATATGTATGCATATAATATACAATGTTAACTTCTAAAAACATAATCTTACATACCGGATTGTATTTCCAGTCTTCATTCGAACCCACTGCGGAACTGGGCGATTTTGCTTCATCTTTTTCGCCAGTTTCATCTTTATCCTGAACGTCTTATGGGCAGCCTGGAAATGTTGGCTACTAAATATTTTTTTTTTAAAGCATCATATTTGCTAGTTAAAATTTTGTAACTGTTTTGGTTTACTGTTTAGACGCGAACAGAATTTAATTATAATGTGATCAGAAGCCTCTGAGCGACTATAGGATAATGGTTAATACAGAGTTATAATGTGGCTAATAAGGATGTCCTAATTAGACATTTTTCGATGTACGTACATTTTGTCGAGACCCCTCCCACTGTACGCAAATCGCCTAAATCCGGTACCACAGTTGTGTCTCGGATTGTTCAATGCTTTAACGACGGGCGTTTACTAACATGTATGGGAAACCAATACAACTCAAATTGTTAAAGGGTTTAGGTTAAAAATGGCTTATTAACTTTCTTACTGTATGAATTTGTGTTAGTAATGAATGCTTTCAAGCCATGATCGTTGCCAAAAATGTGTTTTATAATTGCTCATTACCCCGGACAAAGCGGATCTTTTAACCTTTTGAACCCGACTGGCCGATTTTTCCGGCCCGTTAGCCATAGAGTTAGGGGAGCTCCGGGTTCAAAGGGTTAAGTAGAAAACGGGATGAAATTTTTTATAGATGAGTTTTATTTAATGTTGCTTTGCTGTTAAGCATACTTGCAAACTATGAATTCTGCTTTCATGGTTGTTAAAATAATAAAGTAATTTTTAAATGTCGCATTTATATATTTGTTTTGCAGGAGAGAAGTCAGCCTTTGCTGTTTCCAAAATGGCTGCTGGGAGTGTTGATTCTGGAATCTGAAAAACAGAGCAAACTTTGCCTCTCTGCACAGACAAGAACTTATATAAGAGACTGTCAGTTTTCAGTAAATTGGACTTCACACTTGTACCTGATGTTGTCTTCTATATGCATTTTTCTGTGGTTAAATAAAACAATAATTAAGTACTATTGACATCTCTTCCAGTAAAATTGATAATGTGGTACAAATCTAGACTTTACAATGAAGCCTTTCCAACTTATTGTCGTCTATGATCTTGTGCCACAAAGGAAATGAGACCAGGGTATGCAGTTACAGGTTAGCATGCTTTTATAAAATGTTGGTAAGATAAGTTGTTTGTTGGAAAAACAAGAACAGATTGATTATTGATTTCCCTCAAAGCAACATACCCTTGTATGTGATGAAAGTGCTTTCAGTTGGCCACCCTTGGAGCACCTTGGTCACCATCCTCTGTTCTGTATGCAAGTGAAAATTTTCCCGTTTGTCAGTGGGTTAGAAGTGCGACTGACTTTCCCTGTTGAGCTCTATAAATTTCCATTGCGATTACAAGTATGCATATGACCTACTTAACGTCACTGCCATACTGCAGTTTACAGCGGTGAACGGAAAATATGGCCTGCATCAGTGGCGGCGCAACCCGGGGGCTAAGCCCCTTTAAAAAGGCCATCCGGGTTTTTTACATGCAAAACTGAAATATTTCCACAATTCTCGACCGGATGACTATAATAAAAAAGGTCAGAAATTTTGACGGATGAAAATGAAAAATTTCCACGAGATTTCGGCCAGATGACTGAAAAACGTCAGAAATTTTGGCGGATCGAAAATTCCCATGAGGTTGTCGGAAATTTTGTTGGATGAGAATTGAAAATTTCCTCCGCAAGGATTCAGCCCCCAAAACTGAAATCCTGGCGCCGCCACTCGCCTGCATAAAGGTGGGTGCTGTTGCAGCACTCGTGCCCACAGTTGTGAGCAGCCTGTAGTTATAAATGAGTGCATGGTGGATTGTCAGACGAGGTATTGTATTGGAGGTTAATTGCACAGCACCAGGACAGTTCTGTCAACTTCTGCGATGAATTTAATGAATAGTCAGTTTTTGCCTTCACAATCGCTGTCCATGATTCAAAGTGATTTGGTGCAGCAGCACATGTCAGGCATTCATGCAGAGCAATTAATTTTATTGGTGTCTTTAAAACTCCTCCATAAAAGCTTTGATAAAATCAGATAAGTAACGATTTATTCCAGACATTACAGTGCTGAAGGTCCACATTACAGTAAATATGAAGGTGAGCAGTAATTCCTATAAACTTACAACACGTGCCATCTGAAGCCTCGTTTATCGGCCCATTATTTAAGAGACAACAAATTTATGTGGCGTCCACATAAATTTGTTGTCTCTCAAATACTGGGCCAATAATCGAGACTTCAGATGGCATGTGTTGTCAGTTTATAGGAATGACTTTAAGGCCACGTTGTGTACACACTGCCTACACATCAGAAACATTTATAGTAGAAACCATTATGCCATATAATACATATATATGATAAATAGAACAACGAACAGCTTACAGTTTAATTTTGCAACAAATTATGTGTTATATACAAAGCATGAAGCTTCAGAGTATCAAAATCATGACAGCAAACCCTTGGGATGTGTACGGGATTGGTCATAATGGCATCTACCAAAATAAGCTTGTACATTGTAGAACCTGTAATACCAGTCTAAAGCAGCTTGACAATGACTCAAGCACATGAATGGAGTTTACTGAACACAGTGCTTCCATTCATGTCGAGCCTGCTACTTTTTATATATACTGGGATATACAAGGAAATATTCATTCACATGCCGATATTTTGGTTTGTATTTACAGTTAAATGCTAAACAATACCCAATGTATCATTATTATTTGTAACACCCAGCATTTTCTTGACAGCACAGAAGATTTTCATTTTAGACTCAAGAGAGCATTCTGTACAGTGTACAGCCTTGAATGTATTCATCCTAAAACAACATTACGTATCTCATCTCACCATGTACAATTTGCTGTAACCTAGTTGGTGATAATTGAATAAATTTTCGTACAGTTCTGATATGCATGAGCTGATACTGAGCATTGATATTGTAATTGTACTCACTCAACTACAACAAACCATTTCAATAAAAAACCTGCTGGTGGTGCTCACAATCAATTAAGAAAGTTCATTCAACTTCAATATCACTTAATTGCCTGGAATGTATGTGATGGCTAAGGTCACAGTGATCAATAGAAACACATGTGCAAGACATTAATAATTTACTGCTGCCAAAAATTAAATATGAATTGCCAGTATCATACACAATTTTGACAAGAGGATGTTGTCATTGTTTGACGAAACTGTCATCATCTTTAAATACAATAATTATCATTTAACAAGCAGATGCAAGCACAATCTCAATATTATTGTAGGTTCAATGTTTTGCACCAATCATCCCGAATATGCTAGTCAAAATAACAAAGTTCATTAAGCCTTCAATATCACATAGTAACATGGAATGTCTGATGGCTTAAGGTTACAGCATCAATATTTAGGAAAACATGTGCAAGACAATAATTATTGTTTACTGCATTGCCAGCATCAATATCTTACACAATTTTGACAAGAGGATGTTGTCATTGTTTGACGAAACTGTCATCATCTTTAAATACAATAATTATCATTTTAACAAGCAGACGCAAGCACAATCTCTTCAACTCCACGGTGAAACTTTCATTATAGATGAAAGTGAAAAAACAGTT
This sequence comes from Lumbricus terrestris, assembly GCA_949752735.1. Taxonomy (NCBI): domain Eukaryota; kingdom Metazoa; phylum Annelida; class Clitellata; order Crassiclitellata; family Lumbricidae; genus Lumbricus; species Lumbricus terrestris. Next base: position 32,689,013 of record OX457047.1, read on the forward strand.
AGACATTCACTTGTACAGTCAATCATAGATCGGCACGAGAATTGTCAAACATCCGTCACGAGTGCGATTCGATGTGATGCCCTGCACATCGGCATTTTCCGGAAGAGTATACGTCTTGATGATGCTTCTCTGTGGAGCAGCTCCGGCTCCGCTCTTTACCGCAGACACGATCAATTTGTCGTTGTTCAACTCAACGCGGAGTTCGTCGATACTGAGCTCCTTTCCAGGCTTGACTAGTATCTCAATCAGTTTCGATCCATCCGGATTCTTTCTCACCTCGTAGACGAAAGATTTCGTCTTCTGTTCGCTTTCCTCCTGCTCCGGAAAATAGTAGATCAGCGGCACTTCCACCTTTAGAATGCCCTCACGATTCATTCTCGCCGAGAGTCGAGTATCGTCGGCAAAACGCGGCAGCTGAACCTTCTGAGTGAACGTCTTGGCGACCGACCCCGTCTCGCTCACCTGCTTGGCCTCAACGATGACCTTGTTGGTGAGCTTGTCCACGTTTACTGTAACGGACGATGGGGGAAATTCGCGTACGTCGACGTACGCCTTAAAGCATGGTTCCACGCCACTCGTGTCAACAAAGCTGCTCTTCGTTGCCATCGACGAAGAGTGTGTCCCACTCGTCGTGCTTCCAGTCATCCTCTCTAGATCATCTTTCCAGTTCTGTCGCTGATACTCCAGCTCCTTCTGCACATCGCTCAGGAACTGTCTCTCTTCAGGCGCTCGATTTGTTGTCAACGCGCCCAAAGTTCTGTCCTGCCTCATCGCATCATGCTTACCATCAAAAACCAACCTTGACGATGACCTGCTACCCGTTTCACCCCAATTAGACGACGGCGCGTAAGAATTGACGGCTACTGGACGTGAAATTCTCTCTCTAGGTCGGTGATTGCTGCTGTTTACCACCCGGCTCGTTGACTGTCGAGCCGAGTCGGCGTAGTAACCGTCTCTGCCTCCAGATCCGTTCACTCTCATCCGATCATCACCTCGTTGTCTTCCATCACTTCTGCTGGCATGCTGGCTGAATCCAACCGAACGAGCATTGCTGCTGACGTTCGGAATCGGCAGAAATCCTTCGTTGTCGATTTCCCCATGATGCTGAGAATAACCTCTGAAGCGAACATCACGCGAACCACCGCTGGGTCTCGATACTCGGTCGCTGTCCAGCAGATCCTGCGAGCGATGATTCCTCGAGTACGCAAGGTTACCGCTCCCACCGCTGTGAGGCACGGACAACCAGTCACCGTCGAGATTTTGCTGTGAACGATAACTAGTGATCTTTGAACTTCTGTTGGTCGACGGACCATATGCATCGGGGGTTAATGAGCGATATCGTGGAGGTGCCGCGTAGGGAACATGGTCGTCTTCCATCATGTTGATCGCATTACGATACGAGCCGACGTCCAACATATTTCCTGTCTGTCAAACACAACACACCTCTCCATTTCACTCCCATCATGCCATGGATTTATGCATAACAAGATTGGTTGTGCAGTAAATGTAGCGTTAGTATATGTAATGTAGTGAAAGAGCGGAAAACCAGTCAACAGGAGATCATTAACAGCTACAATATGGAGTATCAGAGTGATAATTTTGGGAAAACTCGTCAATGTCAGCTTTATCAAGCCTGCACACATATCGGACCTTTTTAGCGAGCAGTTCTACACATAAGGAGGCAGTTCTGAATGAATCTGAGCGGCCGTAAAATCATTGTTATGTAGTTAAAAATAATTTAAAATTTTCATTGCAATCCGAATGGGAATAATTTACTATGAAGGATGTGAGGGAGAGACGAGTCGTGCAGTTCTAAAAATTCCTTAAAATAAGCCATGTTGACATGCATTTATGCAAAACAAGACGGTTTGTGTAGTAAATGTAATGTTACACTATAGTGAAAGAGCTGAATAATAGTCACAATATGGATGGAGTACCAAAGTGATAATTCTGGAAGATTAATCAAAGTCAGCTTGATCGCAACTGTACCCATAATATACAACTGTACACATTTATACAACTGTACCCATAATATACAACTGTACACAATAATTGTTTGCTAAATTGTCCATAGATAATGAAATGCCCTAAAAGCAGTTTGGCAATTTCCTTAAATTGTTTATCATTTAGACTCAACATTTTGATGTTTCAATAAACTAAGTACGACCACAACTAACCATGCTGACATTGCTGAGTCACTTAATTAGGTCTAGCACACAGTTTTCTTATTTACAACATGTACAAATCAGTTTACAGCATAGGACTATGCAGCATTATTAACTTTAAACACAACAAGGCCTATTCTTTTGGTGATCTAATACATCACTTAAATTAGGCTATAAATTCCACTAGCATATGTTATTCTACTATACCAAATACAAATTTAAATGCATATAATTATGACATTAACAGTTGTGTCTAGTCACAAGGAATAGTAATAACTTTGGTGCATCACATTTAACAATAAAAATGTCAAGCGAGCCACTTAAAAAGTCATTCAACCAAACATAATAAATCATTCTTCACTTAAATAATTATCACAACGGGTCGTAAACGCCTCGTCTACTCGCTGTCCACTTCACACCAAAACACGAGTGGCATAAAACTTCTGATCAGTTAGTGATCCCCTTTGCAACACGGGGGTAGACCTTGGGTTCGATTCTTCCCTGAGCTGGTTATTTCGTAGGGAGTCTAGGGACCCCTTGAGCAAATCCTTCACTCACGGTTGCTCTGCGTTAGGCTACCGGTAATAGATATTACTGACTATAGACAGAGGCGGCACTTCATAAATCCATAACAAAGATAACAATAAAGAAAATTAGAGTAAAACTACAAAGGGTAATTAAGCCTATAGGCCTACTCACTTCAAATGCAGACGAAGCCAAGATGAAATCTTTCAGTATAACAGTTGAAGCTGATGAACTGTACCGACCTATTCGATGTCTGACAACGCTTCGCAAAAATTAATGACAAAATTGACAAGATGCACTTGCAAAGATCCACAAGATGATTAATTGTCAAGAGAATGACTGAGCAACATTCAGACTCATAAATAACCTCACATCCCGGCCGCAGGCATTCCTAATTACACTTGCCCGACAGATCTACATAAGCTGGCAAACATCTTTTAACAATAGTTAAACGAGCAATGTCGACGCATTGTTGCATATCACCTTATAACGCCCATGGTCCATGCATGCGTCATAGCAAGCCAGCCGTTAATGTCAACAGCAGCAAGCCGTTGCACGCACCAATGGCCAAGCGGTAACACAGGTGCGCGCGCGAAACGTCATTAGCCCAGGGCAACAACACCTGGTGCGAAAAACGTCTGGTTACGGTGTAGACAAAACTACCGACAGCCGGACTTTTACGACTGGAGGCCGACAATGCGTTTTGGCAGACCATCACAGGTCACAAGTTGAATATTCATAATATAAAAGTCGCTAAACGATATGTGGTAAACACGAGGGCGACTAGAGTGGGACGCAGAAAGACAATTGGCGTCTTCAATGTGCATAGTAGTGTAGGCCCATGGTGAGAATTGTGGGGGTGGGGGATTGAGGGGTCCAACCCCTAGTCTTTCTTTGGACACATAGTAAAATTGTCAATGTAGACCCTAACTCCACATAGATCAACGCCTGACCCTCAGTTATTTCTCTATAAATCTCACACTGTTTAAGCCAAAGCTTCGTGAGGCTACTGCAGGCGCACAAGCCTAAAACAGGTTTTCAGGTTGTTGGGTTGATTCTGTTTTCTCCCGGTGAGCATTGGAAAAGCATGCAAATATATCACTCTGTTTTTGAATAAGTATTATTTTTATTTACCAGCGCTCTGGTTAAGACGTGGGAGCGTTTTGTACCGACGTTTGCTCAGTCATGCTTGGCTTACAACCACCATGCTGAGTGATGAGTGCACGTATGCATGCTCACAGCCAAAACAAAACAGAAGTTACGGGGTCACACAAGTCCATACATGCGCGACCACGATTGGCTGCATCAGGGCATGCCTTAGGCACAGGCCAGGCAGGCTGTTGCCTGGGGCACCAATCTCTAGGGGCACCATTTTAAGAAGTGCCTCGAAAGTTTTGTTTTCCAATTAATGCCATTCCCCCCTCAAAAAACTTATAGTCTTGATTGTAGGCCTACTAGGCCTATCTCCAATCTCTCCTTTCTTTCTAAGACACTTAACGTCTTGTCTCTCTGCAGTTTCTACCCTACCTTGAGCAATCTGGTCTCCTTCCTCCAAATCAGTCTGGTTTTAGGGCCCACCATTCCACTGAGACTGCTCTCCTTTCTCTATTATCTGAAATCTATTCTGCTGTTGATAGGTCTGAGCTCACCCTTTTGGCTCTCTATGATGTCTCTTCAGCCTTTGATATGGTTGATCATGATATCCTTCTCAAGCGTCTTGAGACCTCCTGTGGTGTTAAGGGCCTCCCATTATCTTGGTTTCAGTCGTACCTTTCTGAAAGAACCCAAATGATTATATCTGGTGACTCTCGAACCCAATGGGTTCATGTTAATCTGGGTGTTCCTCAAGGTTCAGTTCTTGGGCCTCTCCTATTTATTCTTTACACGGCTGACATTTCTTCTCTTTTTTCCGATCTGTAGTGCTGCTGGCCATCTCTTTGCTGACGATGTCCAGGCATTTGTCCATGGTCCCCCCTCTTCCCAGCTGCTTCTAGTTGGGCTTATTGAATCTCTCACTAATCATCTCCACTCATGGATGTCTTCTAATCGCCTTTCTCTTAATACTTCAAAGACTCAATTTATCTGGTTAGGTACTCCTCAGCAGCTCCATAAGCTTGATCTTATTCTTCTCTCTGCAAAATTCCCATTGTTTTCCTTCTCTTCAAGTGTGCGGGATCTGGGTGTAGTACTTGATAGCTCACTTACCTTTACTGAGCATATTTCCAATCTGACACGCTCATCATATTTTCACTTAAGACGCCTCAGAGTCATTCGTCGCTCTGTCTCCTCCTCCATCTTCACTACCTTAGTTCATGCTTTCATATGTTCTCGTATTGACTATTGCAATTCTCTTCTCATTGGTCTTCCTAAAGTTCGTCTTTCACCGATTCAGTCAGTTCTCAACTCAGCTGCTAGATTAATTGCCCGCCTTCCCAAGTACTCTCGCATCTCTACCTTTATGTTTGATGAACTTCATTCATTGGCTTCCTCTACGTGCTCGCACACAGTTCAAGATCCTCACTCTGATCCTAAAGTCTCAACGGGGTCTTGCCCCAAAATATCTGACTAAAACCTTACTTCGTCCTCACTCAGCTTCCTCCCACCGTCCACTTCGCTCATCCAACAGACTTGACCTATTGGTTCCCCGGTCTAGAACTGCTATGGCTCAGTCTCGATCTTTTGTCTCAATTGGTCCTTCTCTCTGAAATTCTCTGTCTCCTTCTGTTCGCTCAACTCTTCTGTCTGTCAGTCTCTCCTCTGCTCTGTCTCTTCTCAAAACCTGCTTCTTCTCGCGGGGCCTTGCGCACTGGGAGCGCCTCTGAACGGTTTACCCTACTAGAGGCGCTTTATAAATGTTTAAATACAATACAATACAATACAATACTAATAACAATAATTAATTCAGGCAAGCATAAATGTTCTGTCTGGTTCATTGTTGGGTGGCGAGTCTTGTGATGTGGTGGAATGAACAATTGAGGGATCAGAGGGCGCCAAACGTATGTTTTGCCTGGGGTGCCAAATATGTGCTTTGCCTGTGGTGCCGTATGGGCTAGGGCCGGCCTTGGGCAGAACACACCTAATCTAATCCTAACAACTCCCAATCTAATCTGTTAAGATTCCTATACAACTGTTATCCAAATTGCACAACGTATCAACCAATGTTCAATTTAAACGAGAATACGTTACGAGATTGTATTTTGTGAATTAATTAAATCTATTGAATTCATCATTTCTGACATAGACCTACAGTAAAATTACCGTAATATGAATTGGCAACAGGAACTCTAGATTAGTTAAACCGTTAGTACTACTTGCACACAAATGTTGTTGTTTGGAAATGCATCCGGCTATAAGGCATATAAAACAGACAACTGTGACAGGTACAGCAGTGGAAGGTGAGGTGGATGAGCAGGAGCAAAAATGGGGAAAATGTAACTACAGTGTAAACCAGCTCCAGTCCATCTACCCATAAATCACACTTCGATAAATATAAACACAATGTAATGGACAAGTGTTCACCTAGTACTATCAACAATTCAACATCAGATACACAAAGTTCCCAAAAATATTTAAAATCCGGTGATGCACAAATCTTTATAGTTACACGCATTTAAACATGGAAAATTATCCACGTAATGACCAGATCATAACAACCAGAAATTCAAAAAGTGTTTACAATCTTATTATCACATACTGTTGATTGGCAATCAGTTAATCACACATAAATTATAAACCAATTGATTAAAGTTTTCATCTTCTAATCGTACGTCTGCCTAAATCCAGATGACAATGGTACATGCTCTTCTTCGAAACCAAGAGCAGATGATGCATCTGAAAACAATTAAAAATACAGATGCACAAAATTTTACAGCATACGCATATATAAGGCATTCAGTTTGAATGTCAGTCAGGGTTTACATTGGTGCTGGGAAGGGGAAAGAAAAGTTTGTTCTCTTAGAAGCCAAAAGAGGAAAACAGTCAGAAGAATGTAAATCTGCAAAGTTCAAGTTCAAGATGAGTACATTATCCATTAAATTTTTCAGAATTCACAACTGACATGCAGCAAAATTTTACTTAGACTTGGACAATTGTCAGAGAATACCCCAGTATTATTTGTCAGGCCAAGGTTAAGCATTTTTGTATGTGTTACTAAGAACAAATCTGTGAGAGAGAGACACAGACAGACAGACAGACAGACAGACAGACAGACAGACAGACAGACAGACAGACAGAGATGTAGAAAGAGAGAGAAAGCAAGAGTTAGATTTGTCCTGAGAGAGAGAGAGAGAGAGAGAGAGAGAGAGAGAGAGAGAGAGAGAGAGAGAGAGACAGACAGACAGACAGACACAGAGAGAGAGAAAGAGAGAGGTAGATCTGTCCTGATCTAACCTACAAAAATTAGTGAATAGGATACGTCAGACAGACACAGACAGATAGACAGACAGACCTACCTGTCCTGATCCAACACAGACAAACAGACAGACAGTGAGAGAAAGGCAGACTATTACACGCTAAAACAATGTACCAGCGCACAAGGTGAATTTGAGAGTAGTAGAATTATTAACACTGAAAAAAAATTAAAAGAACAATCAAAGCAGAACATACTTGAAATATCGGGCGAAGAGAAGATGTTTTCGAGAATGGTGACGGCTTCCAGCTGGTGCTTTGTAAATGGTTTCTCCGTTGACTTGAGTGAATCAAGATGACATTTGACATCAGGCAATGGAGTAACAGCTGTCAAAAAGAAGAAATAAAATAATTACACACAAATCGGCATAAAAATCATTCATTCTAGAATTGTAAATTGTCAAGTGTAAAAGATTGAAAACAATGTCAATTAACCTATACTGCTTACAGACAGAAAAATTAAACAAGATTATACAGCATAATAAAGGACTCTTTTAAATGTAGCAAATAACTGGGTAAGTACATAGGTAAAAGTACCAAGCCATGGCTGACTTTTTATAATTAGTACCGTAATAATAATCTTCGTTTATTATTTCTTCAAACTGACTGTGAAGCAGTATGATTAAAATCCATGATATGAATGGATGATCTAAAGTTATTACAGAATTCAAATTAAACTGTATGGCAGTCATGCAAGGTGCAACACATCGTACCACTCATTTTTACCAACAACATCTGGCAAACGATAGGATGAGGGGACCTTTGGATGTGTAACAGGAAGTAATCTCATGCCCATGTTAATCTTCAGCTCATTGAGTCAGAGTTTTACTACTACCCTAAATCCCTTCCCCAGAAGATATCCAATTAATAGAAATATGACATACATAACTTAAACAGTAGGCTACATAAAAGCATTTTGTTACTACATGGATGAGCATTAAAAATAATTGCAAACTACCATTTACTCCAATCTGTATTTCAAGTCGAAGACCTTGATAGAGTCCAGAAGGTTGCAACATACATATTCAGATACAGACATACATGTCTTAACTTTCAGCCTTTGTAGACAAAGTTCCCCATCCCATATCCAATTACTTAGTAAAACCTTAGAATAGTCTTTGCACTGTTTTAAAGAAATAGCACTTACTCTTTTGTTCGACTGACTCAATATAAAATCGTTCGCAGTTCTGAGATAAAACAGCAACATTCTTCAGCGTAAGGACACCATTGAGAAGCGCTTCCAAGTCATCTTGTCTCACCAAGGTGGTCAAATGCATCAGCGTCTTTATAATCTAAAAGAAAAAAACACAGCATTTAACTCACATATCACAGGCAGCTGCAATCAGTGTTGCCATCGAGGTTTCAGAAATAGACCTAGATTTGGTAAAATAAATACTCAGATACCCAGACTAAGGCCAAAAACGTAGATCTAGTAAAAAAATTCTCTATGCAATATTTGCTTAAACTCCTTCATTTCGCCATTGGTCAATTTTGTATCATTGCCTGCCCTTCCTCTTCATACCCACAATAAAAGCTATTGTATTGTATTTGGCATTTTTAAAGAGCCATTCACAGTAAGACTACTCAGGACTGCCCCAGCGTGAGCATTATGAGGAAACAGTTTTCAAGCAATGGACTGAAGAGGATAAACCATGTGCTGTTCTTGATGAATGAGCTTTTAAGTTGCTGAACTTTCCTGCATCTGTTTTTTCTGCATAAGCATGTACTGGTAATTTCGTCCATTACTGAAGACATAATTTCTCAGAACTTTGTCAATCCATCAGGACTCTTTGATGGCCTATCTTTTTGATTTGACCAGATAGTTTGGTTTTCGATCGGTTGATGCCCTGTTATTTAGGACCTGGTACACTAGAAGTTGCTGTAATAATACCTTAAATATTTGCATATTAAGTCACAATAGATCACACACTCAAAGTTTACAACACTAAACAGAATCATCATATTGACCATTACAATATAGACGAGACCTTTCAAACATACTTGGTCCTTTAGGTTCTGTTGATATTGGAATTCGGTCAAATCCGCCGCTTCTTGCAGTAACGCCAACACACCAACAAGATCATCCCAGATGCCGATGTACAAGTCACCAAACACCGTTCGCTCGCTTGGCACTGACAACGCGTTCGTGGCACTTATTCGCACTTTGAAATTTTTACATGATTTTATTGACGTCATCAGTGCTGAGAAAATGGCAGTCTAAGACATAAAAAACATTTTCAAGCATATAATTATCAGCCATGAAGCATTCTTTAGAAACCCAGGTCATCCTTCTGCTGTAGCCATTATGAGTCACAGTCAAGTTACTTTAGCCTACAGTTTAAGTTTTCAAACTTTACCAATCTCTAAATCTCAGAGATTTCTCAGTTAGAACCCATTCTGTCTATTTAAACAACTTTAATCATTACACACCATGACAAATCCTCAACAGTAGTAATGCAGTTTAGATAAAAATAAAATAAAACTTAGGATGGAAAACTAAAATGTCAGGAATCTAAATGGCTAAATTATGTAAAATACTATTATGTAAAAACTAGATCTCAAGTAATGAAATATATGTACTTTTGACTATTAATATATACCGTACATTGCGTGTGTACTACTGTACCTTGTTGCAATCACAAAAGGCAATATCACATGAAACTGAATTTAAAATAACCATAGCACTTCTGACACAGTTGCATGTCATAAAACATGCAAGTAAAGTAACTGTAAGTTCTTTATTAACCAATAGCTAATCACAATTTCGTGTACATGAATCTAATAAGTGCTATAAAAAAAATTATAAGGATAAGTTTGAATACTAACGAGATGAGACTGCAGATTCTTATGTAGACTTTCATTTCGGAATATGTTGCCGACCGCGTAGGAAGCGTTCCATCTCACCTGAAAGATTTCATACATATCTCTTGTAAACGTTTTAATATGCCAGACAACACTTTCTAAAAGCAAGACAAGTCAATTTTAATTAGGTTATCTAATAAGGTTATTTAATTAGGCTATTCAATTAAGATATTTTATTAGGCTATCTAGTTGGCCTGCCTAACGTTCGCCTAGCTCCTCTGCAATCTGTACTCAATGCCGCTGCTAGGCTCATTGCCCGTCTTCCTCGATTCTCCCACATTTCTACATTCATGATTGAACAACTTCACTGGCTTCCACTCTCGGCCCGTATTCAATTTAAAGTCCTGATTTTGGTCCTTAAGTCTCAAATGGGTCTTGCTTCGAAGTATCTGTGCGATCAGATACATCGCCCTCTTTCTGCCACTTCGCTGCGTCCTCTTAGGTCCTCTGATCGGCTTGACCTCTTTTTCCCCCTAGTGAGGACCACTGCCATGGCTCAATCCAGATCATTTGCCTGCATTGGTCCCTCCCTATGGAATGGGCTTCCCCCATCAGTTCGCTCTGCCATCCTCTCTGGTAGTGTAACCTCGTCTTTCTCTCGTCTAAAAACTTGCCTTTTTTCTCGGACTTACACGCACTGGGAGCGTTTCTGAAAGGCTCTTGCTGCGAGAAGCGCTTTATAAATGGTCAGATAAGATAGTTAGATTATTTAAATAGGCGATTCGAAAAACTAGCTTCATCTTGAGGACATCAACTGAGAGTGCCAGACGAATGCTTGGTAGAATTGCGCTGCTTAAGGTACTAATCCCAGATGTAATTTCAGAATAAAAGCTGACTAAATTATCAATTTTGTTTTTATAAGGTCCCTTTTACACTTCAACAATCGGCTGCATGGTTCCCAAACAATTTTAGTTAACTTTCGTGGCTTCAATAGAACTGGTCAAAAAAACTCACCTTCACAGTTCCTGTTGTTATGTTCTTAACAATCATCGAAACCGAATCAACAATCACTTGATGGAAGCGACCACCAGCTACAACATCATCACAATAGTGGACAGTCTTAAATTAAATTTTTTAAACTAATTACTATTGTATTATTATTACCAGTATTACAGTAAGCACGTGCATATGTACATACACACACACACACATATATATGTAGGTATATATTGTATTATATATATATAAAATTATATATATCATATTTTATATATATATATATATAGAGAGAGACAGACAGACAGACAGACAGAGTTATTATAACAGATATATAATCTAAGGGTAAAATGAGTGATTGAATGTGAAACGTGTTTGAACACAACGGCCATAAAAACAGTTAAAGAAATCAACGCTGGCATTAAAGAATTACTTTCCATCGTTCAACTAACTTATCACTGGCAACAACGTTTAAAAGCTGAACTGAACTGAGAAGCTGGTCATTTACTAACAACTACTTCACGAAGAATTGATGAACTTAAATAAACTTAACTAAATAATATTAGAATTTCGAAGATAAAGAAAGAATTGAATACCACAGTATTTGTCGGGCAGGTATCGGAGTAGGTTGCCAACAGTTCGAACGCCGTTTGACCGCGCCTTCTCATTGTCTGTACACAGTTTGATGGCTGTCTCAAAGAGTTTTATGAGCAACAACTGAGAGAAGCTCTCATCAAATTCCTCATTTCCATCAGATCTAACCACAAAAAACATGTTTTAAAAGGTCTTATATTTGTATGTGGGCACAGTGGTGTAGTGGTGGCGTTGTTGCCTTGAAGCCAGAAGATTCGAGTTCGAATCCACCTCAAGTTGCCGCGTAGGGACCTTGGGCAAGTCCTTCACTCGCAATTGCTCAGCACTTCGGCATGAAACTCCGAAGCAGTGTCCGCTCTGCAGTCGGGAGCACCTCTGAGTAGAGTGCTTGAAGAGGCGCTATAACAAGCACACATACAAACAAACAAAACAAGTAATTGCTGAAGACAATAGTTTTATAAATTTAGTTGAAAATGAGTCTTATTTTTAAACTCCAACAGTCATATCCATGTCCATGCCCCAAACAGATCTGACCCGTAACCTTGGAACCAGACTTAGGAGGAATGTCTAGATCAGTGTAATTAAGTACAGAGATAAAGATCACATACAGCACCAATACAAGTAAATAAGTAAGAGAAATGGAGGATGTGCAAGGATAACACAGTAGGAATTTCAACTATACATAAAATATTAATTAATGGTCTGCTATGTCCATAACAATTTCGAAGGAGAATACAATAAAATTAGGAAATTAACAGCTAAAAGAAAAGTGAAAACTAAAAGAACCATCAATGCAAATGGCAACAAATTACATGCCATAAAAATATTATGAAAAAGCATATGAATTATCACTCTGCTATATATAAATATATGTATTTGATAGATGGCCAGCATACTTGTTGAGTAGCAAAGCATCGCTGAGGTTGCTAAGAGACCAGGCGGCTCTCCATCTCACAGACAGATTTGGCTCCGAAGCGGCCAAGATCAAGACGTTCGCAGTATCCGCAACAAACAACACATCCTTAATGACACAAAAACCTATAAATATCCCATCAATACGGAAAAATCTCTGAATCCCTTATCATCAATACAAATGAGTTGTTAATATTTTCCAAATCAAGATGCATCCATTCCATTTGCACTTGATAGGGTACTTATCTGTGGGTCAGAACATGTGTACAAATAGCTGTACAATCATGTATACAAGAAACTCTCAATGCTGCTGGATAAGGAGATTTCACAAACGTTATACATCTTTGAAATACTGCCAGCAAACTTGAAAGACGACCTAATTTGTAACAGTCAACTGCAGTGTGAAAACACATCAACCAAAACACAGGCCAAACACAGATTAAATTACACATCCATACAAATCACTGTAACAATTTCACAGACAAACTTCAAAGAGCAAACAGTAAATATAATTTGATCGAAGCTAGTAAGGTCAACCATACAATTTATATAGCACCACTTCAAGAAAAACTCCTCAGAGGTGCTCCTGACGTCACAAAACCAAACCAAAATCAAAATGATGGTAGTTTTAAAATGCTTGCGGAAGAGGATCAAACAAAAACCAAGAAGTTCATTATGGAGGTTGCTAGGCAACTTATTCCATATGACAGATGATATTCAGTGAAAAATCAGAATCACTAAAAAGACAATAGATAAAGACAATACCTCTCGAAGGCATGGATAGACAATGTAACATCCAAGAGCTCTCGTCGCAGCCGCCTTCACGTGATGATCATCATCGCCAGCCAAACCAAGCAGCAACGTCATGCAGAGGATCGTCTTATCTCTCTACAACACACCACAGAAAATGCCTCAGTGTCTATTCACAGGTGGCACCAAGCACCAGTCTAGCAGATGACATTGTCTTCCATAGTTAAGAGTAAGTTAAGTGTTCAAGACCATTCTGATGCACAGAATCAGCAGAAAATAAAAACTATGAAAGCATCACAACCATATTAAGCAGACAATGTGGCTGATTGCCCACCTGCCTCTCCTCACTCCAACAGTTCACATTCCGACATTCAATGCAACACTGGCAACTTGCATAACATTTCTCTGTTAATAATACAGAATGTTATTGCACACCATAATAATTATTATAGTTATGTAAGCAGTATAAACCATTCCACTATGGACAGCTGTTTGTGTCACAATCAGCTATTCAATTAACTAGGTTTACAGGCAAATTGATCTTATCTTACCTTACCAAAGAGATCTAACACTTGAACAGCACAGTGGTAATAATTTATTACCCTTCATAGAGTTCAGAAGAGACATTATAAGCTGATAAATAGGAAACATTAAGAACCACTGGGTAGGCTTCTGCCGCTATTTTTGCATAACCTCTGCTAAGGCATCGGCTACTAATCTTAACTCGGCACCACCTTCAAGTTTCACTGTAGCAACTGCATAACATGCAAGGCAGCAATAAGCAAATTAAAAAACTTAAATCCATCAGACCAGTACATAAAGACAGGCAAACATATCATGATAGAAATATCTTCCTCAAAAATCAATACAGCATAATTAATTAAACGAAAAGGTACATTATAAGATAAGAATATTCTTTAATATACCAATTGCTATCCGCGTTTTGGTGTACATACAAAGTATAATAAACAAACGTACATAATTTCTATATCCAATCAATGTCAAAGTGTTTTAGAATGGCATAAAATGCTAAGTCCAAATCCAATATAAAATTTTAAATTAAAAAAAAGTTCTTTTAATGACCGACAATTTATGTAACAATTTATGCACAAAATATATAAAATGTCTGTATTGCCCTTCACAAAAACCATTAACACCGATAATATACAAAAGTGGAACAACGTACTGGCAGCTTTTCAAAGGTGTTTGCTCCAATGTTGGATAGACAATCACAAATGGCTGCTTTGACGGTCTGAATCGAATGGTCATGCAATGCATTCTGAATCGGCCCATTTAACAGCGGCAGCCACAAATCCAATGCCTAAAACAACATTTATACTCAGTTATACAACTTCACATACTGTGGCAAATTTCGAGTATACTTTCATTGCGTCAATAATGAAAATTATGAAAACACCCTCCAAGTTCCTGGAAATAAGTAAGGAAATAATCTTTATTCAGTGTTAGACAAATACAACAATTACGCATAGAAAACAGTAAAGAGAAGTGCAAAATGTAATTAAAACAAGGCAACATTGCTAAAGTCTAACATTATACTTGAGAACAGTTCGATAGAAAAATAACAGAATAAATATCTACTTTATATCATATTATTTATACGTCACGAGAAAACTCATGGCATTCATACAGAAGCACTTGTTAAGCAGTGTCAACATTCTTATAAATTCTATTGTCATTAGGCCTCTAATTCTGTGAGGTCCTCACATCTAAGAATTAGGACAAACAACATTAACGATCTGACGATACAAAAACAACTTCAACCTGTTCAGCAGATACGTCGCTGCTGCTGTTCGGCTGCTGATTAACGTGCAGAATTGTGCTTCCAATTGCGTCCAGCAACTGCAAACAACAAAGTGAACTCGTGTTTTACAAATGCTCTTACTTACATATCCATCTGCCATGCCAACTACTGCTAATATTAATAATTAAGAAGATCACACAATGCGTCAACTGTTGGCAAAATCTGTGAAACCAGTGGAAGCAAGATATTCTATCTCGGCGAAATCCCAGACTGCAACCAGTTAGATGAGCCAGACAACAAGTTCTTTTCTCAGCAGTTGCTTTTTTCTGTTCCCAGACCTTATCTCCACATACTCCTTTATAAATCTTACCCCTCTCCATGCATGTATACAGCGAAAAACGCATGGCCTTATGGCAGACACAAAGTTAACAGTGTGCATCAACAACTAGAAATCATTTTCAAGTGACGACTGAAATCATTTAAAATCACAACTCTTGATTTCCAGCACCTTTCAGGTCTTCTTAAAGAATACCAATCACTAAGGTACAAGCTTACAACAATCCAGCAGCATTCAGTGCATGTCTTCTATTGTTTTTGGCTCCACTGGGAGTGCATCTGTCCTTTTTCATTGTCTTTGATGGCTGGTTTTAAATTTCTTGTTTTTTTAATCAATTCTGTAGATCCATGATGCTACATGAATACGGTAGTTATTCAGAAGCCACCAACTATATAAGGGTACAATACGCTAGCTTTTTTAGTTGTCCCTTAACAAGTGATGAAATAGTTATTGAAGTTTAGATCACTAAAGCATTACCTTTCGTTAAAAAACGAAACAGTTTAAAAGCAAGTTGTTACCTTGGCACCATGCAGCTGAACAGAAGAGTCTTGGTTTTGCAGACATAAACTAACAAGATCTCTCATCACTTCCAGTTGAGGTCTACAGGAAATTTCAAGACAATCATCAATTCAATCAATCAGTTGTTTTATTGGTCCGTGTGTATCAAGCACACTAAGGCAGGGATAAGTATCACAAGTATCACAAATTAATCAGACAATAATCATTCCCTCATATATAGTAAATGATATCAGCCCAATAATAAAATAAAAAAGAATAGCTATCTACTGGTATCTAGTATCTATCTGAGAATGAAAGATTAAAGATGGTGTCGATTAGTAACCAGAATTCTTCTTAACAAGCCTTATTATAACATGAAGTCTGATTATAATGTGGTCAGTGGTCATAATATGAACCTTAAGCAAGTTCATTCAGTGTTTGAGTATTTTTAACACAACTTTGTATTAGAGCTGTTCAGGATATTGCTCCCACAGACAGTGCGATAAGAAAGCTCTGGTGCATCCATAAATAAAGTCCGACTTAGCAGCCAAATCCGTGTGATACAATGAACCTAAACAGAGAAGTATTTTGACCAGCTGTGCAGACATGAAAAATGACATAATTAGATCCTTCAACACAAAGCTCTGTCACTAATTAGCTCAAACGTCTGAAAATATAATCGTCAGATTGGTGGCAATATAAGTCAATAGTTCAACAATACAAGCCAATAATTCAATAATATAAGCCAATAATAATTCAATAATAGTCCATTTTAGAGCGATCACAATGAAGTGTAACATGATCATAATAACAGATTTCCTCATACTGCAGTACTAATGATCATGACATGAATAAAAAAATCTGTACTGCTTAATCTACTGCCATTTTCAGATAGAACCAGCTGGTCTAACTAATGCCTCGATAAACGAGGACGGCAATGCAACTGATCATCCTTGTTACAGCACAGCATTGGTCAAACACTAATTCAAAGTGTCTGTGATCAATTTTTAATTTGAATAGAATAGAACAAGAATACTGACCGCAAAACGATGAAGTATCCCTTGGCAATCTGGGCAAGCAACTGCAGAGATTCGAGTCGCACTGGCAGTGGATGATTCGCAGAAGCCGACATCAGACTGCTTTCCGGTAACTCAGTCCTTGTTCGATCTAAGAGGAAAGGCGCCACGTGTCGTAGGCAGTGCTTCACTATCCACGAGGTTTCCAGCTCGCCGGTAAATCCAAGTTCCGAAACGGACGGGGTCTGCAAACCGGACGTAAGAACCGGAGTGACAATGCCTGAAGAGAACCGGCCACCAACGGAAGAATATCCGGATTCACGCGAAACATGAACTGCACCCGAATCTGGAAACTGGCCGCCATTTGACGAATCATCTAGTCCGGCTGCTGCTGTCCGGCTGTCCTGCTCAGATAGTCTGGCGTTTGGTTTCTGTGGTACCAACAGATGATAAACTTCAACCATTGGCGCATGGACTGATACGACATTGCCAAGACACGTCAAGCAGGCAACACGAATGTTTGGATCTGAAATTGAAGCAAAAATTAACACGATTTAAAAAAATGTTAACACACTTTAGAAAGGAACACATAAAGATGGAAAACAGAACTGTTCTGTTCCATCCACCATAACTTAATGAACGAATGATGGATGTCAGTAGACTTATGCATGGAAGTCATGTAAAAGCATCAGGAAACAAACTTAAAACTCGGGTTCACTATTCAGTATTCCACTTTACCAATAAGTGAAGCACATAGAACGCAAAATTTTCAATACCCATATAGATCACCAATTGTTATAGACTCTATGAGGCAATAATAATAATAATAATAACAATGACGATTTCTATGGCGCCGTAACACAGCAATGTTACAAAGTCATTGCTTCACTAATTGGCAACTGGCATACTGAATTAGTGAACCAGAGGTTTCAAGCATGTTTTCTGATGCCCTTTAAGACATTGTGGTTGTCCTGATAACGTGACAGTGTAACTAGCTCCGTGAACTAGTACTACCTTACTCAAGTAAACACATTAAATGACTGACAGGCTGCATGTTCAGCAATTGTTTACAAAGTACTGATGGAAAGACGGTTATTTTAGTGCCTACTCAAAATGGATTTGTTTATATAAACCGGATGTCAACCAGAAAGTGGTAGACCAAAGACTACACGTAACTGTTAAAAAGAGAGTCACCTTGCAAACATACAGCAATGCTTGAAAACTGAAGATAAAGACTATGTTGGCATATAAGAATGCAGAAGGACTTCAAAGCAGCCAAATTTTGAAACTTCTTTCAGCTATGATGTGTAGAAACTACAATGCTAGAAATCACCTCTATGTGAAAGATATGGCTGAATCTGTTTGACAACACGACTAAGAAGTCCCGGCTTCAGTCTTTGGTAAGGAACGTTGGCAACCAGAGTTCCTAAACACTGAAAAAATATAAAGCCATTCCATCTAACACTTGTAAGGGTTAATTAGCGTACAGATAAAATTATATTAATCAACCAGCACGGACCAAGTAGCACTTCTGCCATCTTGTCCGAGAGAATAAATGAAAATTGACTGATTGCTTTTTTGTTACTTTAAGACATTTTGTGCATAGTTTGATGATTACCATAGGTTAGTGATTCCCACCAAGACATGTTGGCAGATATCTATGTCAGGCTGAACATAAAAGATCGTGACAAGGGTTTTCTGTTCGATTTTTTACAGGATGTGTTTATATACAAACTCTAGACATGAAGTCAATGATATTGTGTCCTGAAAGCTAAACGATCCTTAGTGAAAGCAAATTTACTGAAATTTTAATAACAAGGTCACAATACATGGCACAAAGAAACTGCATGCTACAAACTTGATTAAGGTCAAAACAACAACACAATAACTGTCTCACAAAAGTTTGAACTCAAGTAAATAGCAGACACAGTAAGTCAGATTCCTTACAGCCATCCTTATGTTTGCTTTGCAGGGGTACAGCGTATGGACATTGGACAGCCAGCAGCCACAACTGTCATCCCCTACATCGTAAACTTTACAAGTAAATAAGTAAAGTAAACCTTATGGCTTTACAATGCCAGTGGTGTAGCAGCAATGTAGCCAGATGACAAACATCCTTTAACTGCACCACATCAGTGCCTCTCAAATTCCAGCACTGTTACAAGGTTCTTAACCCAGCATAAATAGCCAACACAGACATACATTTGCATTAACTCCACCAGTGGAAGACCACAATGTCATCAAGGGCACCAGTCTCAAGTCTGAAGAAATGAGGAGGGTGACACGAATCATCTCTGTAATGAGCATCTGCATCAACATCATTGTCATCCCCAACTTACTTACCTATCAACCGCCTCCTCTTCCCCTGTTACACCTTCCCCTCACATCACCATCCTCCTTCAGCATAACCAATGCTTTCATCACCACATTCCGAGTTCACTAACGTTCAGAGAAATTACCTTTATGACTTGAGTGATAACTATTGCTGACGGCTCTGAACCGAGCAACAAAAGGAGGCACCGGTGAATCTCTTTGATCATGTAACCAACCGTAACGTAAAACGGAGTAAATGGAGCGTTACGATACTGATCCCTACACAGAAAATTCAGATTGTGTTAGTCACAGCGCAAAACCTTAAACTAGCCAGTAATTGCTCTGCAAACTATTATAGGCCTAACTGGCATGGCATTGCATGTGCTGTAATGGCACAAAATAAACGCCTAACCCTATAAGGGTACACCGCATCTCATCATGCATGTATTTAAGAAGACCTATAGATATAAGCAACATTTATGAAACTCACAATAGCATTAATCATGAATATCTGACAGACTGATTTTAATGTCAGTTCATTAAGAACTGAAAGACCAAACTGTGACTGTGCTAATGATGCACTGCAACAAGGTCCGCATCAGCTTATCGCAAATGAATACAATTACAGTGTATTATACAACAGTTTGGCTCTCCGTACAATATTCCTTATCAAGTCTAACATTTCTTTTCAAACTTCCACGTACAACTTGTTATCTCACTCCCTTCACTTTCTAATGAAATCAGCAAGAGTGTTCAGGCAGCTCTTCTACCATCAGCACACTAGAAAGGATTATCGGATATGATTAAGCAGCAACACAAAGTCTAACGCCAAAAGATCCAATGTTTTACGTACGCATCTTCAGCGGCCATCAGAAACTGCTTTGATCCATCAAGCAAGGCATTGAGAACACCAAGAGCAGCACAACGCACCTATTCAATCACAAACTAAGTTTATTGAGAACAAAAAGAGCAGCACAATGCACCTATTCAATCACAAATTAAACTGATAGAGAACAGCAAGAGCAGAACAACTCAAAACATTAACTGGGAGGTCGTTCAAAACAACTCAAACTCAATACATAAATTACTCAATCACAAACTAAATTTATTGAGAATACAGAGAGCAGCGCAACGCACCTATTCAATTACAAATTGATAGAGAACAGCAAGAGCAGCACAACGCACCTATTCAATCACAAACTAAATCTCAGCATGATCTAGGAACAGCAATTAGAAGCATTATAACTCATAGACATATGTCTACCAACATTTCAACTAAATTTAAACTAATTATTTAGACTACCTTAGAAAAAACCACAGCTACAGGAATTCTTGCATTTTAATAACAAACAAACAAAATCAGAAGCAAAAGCGTTTAGAAAGACAGAGAACAACAGAACAAGAATGCGAAAATACATTTCAAAAAATAAATAACAGCTCAGTAATCAAAGACTACTCAGAAGAGATTTAAGCCCGTGCCTTGTGTGATGGATCCTTCAAGATGACAGTAAACAGCGTGAGTTTTGTCGTAAGAGTCGTCGCATCATTTGTGTCCGGAATGAAGGAAGGCCAATAGCCGAACATAATACGTCTTTCAACCACCTACAGGCAGAATAAAACATAACCTTCAATGTAAATCACATATAATGCATTGACATAAGATGACACAGGCTTTATTGATGCTAGCAACCATTCAAAGAAAGGCACGGGATAAAATGTCCATGTACATTAAATCAGCGTCGTCAAAACTTTCTGAATGGCAGGTCAGTGGCAATATTTTCCAGCAAGTCATATGCAAAAGTGCTGAAAGTGCCTCAGCAAAGTTTGGTAGGGGTCTAGAAGGGTGCTTGGTGAGCCTCTGTTCCCACAAATTTTTGCTGAACTAATCTTAATTCATGGTGCATTTTAGCATGCAAACAGCTGTAATTTGATCTTCATTATAACAAAACCGCTATAGTTTCAAGTACAAACATGACTGAACTTTTACAAGTTTAGAGTTCCAAACATGACTGATCTTCTACAAGTTTTGAGTACAAACATGACTGAACTTTTACAAGTTTAGAGTTCCAAACATGACTGATCTTCTACAAGTTTTGAGTCCAAACGTGATTGAACTTCTACAGGTTTTGAGCTGAAACATCACTGAACGTCTAAAAGTTTAAGTCCAAACATGATTGAACTTCTACAGGTTTTAAGTACAAACGTGACTGAACGTCAACAACTTTTAAGTCCAAACATAAATTACGCAACAGCAGCAAGCAAGGATAAGCCATGACGTCATTTACCTTAATCAGCGCATGAAAGCAGGCCAGGGCACTAACTCTCACTCTCGATGCAATGCTGGGCAGCTTGGAAGATGAGCCACCCTCCGTATCGGAGTAGTCAGAGTCCGAGCTGCCGAGAGACGCCCAGAAGGCTGGTCCTCCCGTTGCTAAAGCATCCGTTTCAGTTGACTGGGCATTCTCTGGCTCCACAGCGTCGTCATTTTCGTCCTGATCTCGGACTTCTTCCGTCTTCTTATTTCGATTGCGAACTCGTTTGTTTTTCTTCTTTGCTGCTTGGCCGGTCTTTGCATTCGTCGGCTTTTCGTCGTTGGCAGGAACCTTGTCTTTGTTTGCGTCACGGGATCCCGGTGTCTGGGTATCGTACTGAGCAAGTGGCACTGAGGTTAGTGATGTAGGGACAACAGTTGGGGCTGCTGGCTGTCCATACACCGTGTACACCTGCAAAGTAAACATAAAGTCCGTCACTCGCAAGGAGCGCTAGAGTCGGGAGCGCTTCTGAGTAGTCCCCTTGAAGAAGCGCTATATAAATTCTTGAATGAATGAATGAATGAATAACAAGTGTTCATACATCCTTTGAACGTACATAGATAGAAGTTACACTGCACACGTAACATGGCGGCAATATGGCTGATCATGACTGAACACACACGCATTGTGATGTGTTGAGCATTGGTTCAAGGCTACCATAAATGGTCACTATGCATGGACCTTGGAAAAGACAACCTTGCACCACAACCTTCAGTAAAGTAACATTTGTGCCCCATAATTGATCAGGCAGTGGCTAACGATCACTGCACACAAGGCACAAATAATTTCTACGCTACAGTCGGATGCTTAGTGTTAGTAATTGAGTTCGCAAAAGAATTAGAATATATTCTTTAATTCAATATATAACATCATTAATTAATTTGCAAGTTCACGATGAAGTGTGCTTCAGTTTCATGCAAATGGGTTTCTACAAGTCGACGTAGTGACTCTCTTAAACATGACATCATAATTAATAATTAATTGCAACAATCAGATTCAAGAAGCATTTACCGACAACACATCGTAACACTGATCTATACATCCAAACGCGATATCTTTAATAACATAAAACAAATTAATTAAGATGAATCAGATGATTAATTTCAGAACCGATCTCGGACTCTTACTTGCAAGGCAGCTAACACAGAGCCAGTGAATTCAGCAGGAAAAGACTTTCTGCCGGCAATAAGATTCTGCAAACCTTTGAAAGTGCTAATTAATATCTACAAAATCAAATACGTAAGTAAGTAGCTTTTACTTGCATCTGACAAGCACACATGCATCAACATTGCAATAAGTAACACATTTTTTAAGGCAAACTATAGCAGGAGCAGATCATAATGTCCCACATGCACAACTAAATTGATACATTGATTAAAAATTACTTTTGAACAATTTAGCCTAACAAAAGGTACGATGAATTATGTCATCTCATGCGAAGTAATGTCCTCATGAATTTAGCCAAAGAATTTCTTGTCTGCTCGAGCAATCGGCTCCTTTGCAAATGGATCTTTTCAAACAACAAATTTCATCATACATGCAACGCCATTATTCGCTTACTCTTGCCCAACGTGACACGGCAGAGTTAAAATCCTTTATTGTGTTAACCCTTCAATGACAAGCATGCATTTAATGTGACTGAGAAACAAATGCATTCGTCATCGAAAGGTTAAAGACTGACCTTGCATTGAATGCCATCGAATAAACCGCTGGTGGCTGGTGTCTGCAGAGTCTTCAGAAAACACTGAATGCACATGAGCTGATGATTCTCTGATAGATACACTGCGTCACCTGCACTTCTAAAAGACAAAGAATCAATGCACGAATCAATGCATGTAAACAAATAAATTTTCATAATTGTTCTTAATTAATTACATTTGCTAGCACTGCTAGTTATTTTGCTTTAGTATGTAATCTCGAATTCTGTGTACAATGCACATTACAGGAAATTAAACAATGGACTACACAATATCAGACAGCAAGTAAAAGCCAAGCAGATAAGACTGCATAAACCATAGAAAGGACTGGAATTAATTACAAATAAAATATATGGGCCTAAGTAGTAAATTTAAACTTAAAGTAGAGAAAAATAGTCACAATACCAAGTTGAATATGAGCAAAGTTGCTTGTCATTAAGATGTACAAGAACTTACCAGAAGAAATATAAATTACATAAAGGTCTAGTTGGGAAACACTTCACAACAACATAAACACCTTGAACATTGCATTACTATATACCGTAATGTCAGTCATGGAAATAAACGACTAGTGCATCAAAATCAATCAATGACCTCGACAAGGAAAATGGCCAATGTTACCTCAAAGTAACATTTTCCAGACATTGGATGGTGGCTCGACGTATGTCCAAGTCCGGAACCTCCATCAGATGACACAGAATTCCCGATTCGCCAAGAAGATCCTCATGAAACTGAACCAATCACAGAATTTAATCACGTTCAATAAAGACATACACACACATCAACCTAACAACAACAAATAACATTTACAGTGACAACATTTAGGTGCCAAAGATAACAAGTGGAACCCCTTTAAGTTCCCTTGTGCAATCGTTGCCAATCAACTTATATTATTTTACCGACTTCAGTGGTTTCTTTGTAGTATTACTGATATATTAAATATGGTCAGGAATGATTAAAAATTACAAAAATAAAATAACATATATTGACAAAATAGTGATGAAGTGAAGAAGAACCAACAAATTAGCCAAACGATCATTTTCAGCCACGTACTAATAATAATGTTCAGTTATATCATGAGGCAAAAAACAAAATAAAGTCAATAGAACTGCATGAAGCAGGGAATCACTTTATTCAGAAGTGCCAACTCGAATTGAAAGCTGGTGATCAACATTTTCAAGAGGCTAGATCAACATACTTATCAGGTCTATTAGTTAGACACTCATCGAAATAAGTATCCATCAGTTTTTTTATATTGTTCTATTGCTCTACGAGTACTATTCAAATTCACTTATTTCCAAAGTGGCTCAAAACTCACTATTTCTCTTTGGCTTTCAAGTACTTGGATATTGAACTGCACCTTCTCCAGGAGGCTGCTCAATGTGACCATCCATGCTTCAGACTCACATTTCAGGTATGACCATGCATAATGCATTGCACATATCACAAATTTAATTAATTAATAATAATAAAAATAATAATATTCCAACCAGATATTTTTCCATTGTTCCTTCAGCATGAGCCCACACAAAAATACGAGATTCTTGTAGTACTACACAAGAACAATCACGTACTATTCAAAAAGATTTTCGTACAATCATCTGAACGCATAGTACTATAATACTAGGAAGAAATACCTCTGTTTATTCTTGAATTTCTGCACACATGGTATGGCTGCACAATGTAGAGCGCAACTAAAAGAGTGCATGCACGAAACAATACCAAAACATATCAAACCTTTGCAGTCTTTCCAGCATTCTCGTAGACAACGGTTGCTAAGGCACGTAGCAGAAGAGAAGCTGCCTTAGGAGAACAATGACGCAGTCCTCTCAATATGTAATCCATCAAAACATCCAGACCATGTACCAGAACCAACTGCAACAATAGGAATCAGACAAAAGAACCACTCAATGTCTTTGATTGGCTCTTTAATGGTACTGCCCAATTGGCTGCGTATACATAAATACATGCCTACACATCAGCCTAACAATTCGTATATAAGGTGAAAATGTTTCAAACATTGTAGAAAACTGGTAATGACATTTCGGCCACAGCCCTTTGATATATAATTGTAAACAATTTATATTCTGGAGGGCCAACTTCGACATTTATTTATTTTTATTTGTTTCTTGCATTTGCTATAGCTTCCCTTCAAGTACTCTTCTCAGAGGCGCACCCGCCTACAGAGCGGACACTGCAACAGAGTTTCACACCGAAGCGCATGAGCAATTGCAAGTGAAGTACTTGCTCAAGGTCCCTATGTGGTGGCTTGATATACAACATATAATTATACATAAATAAGTAAACAACATCAGTCTCACAACAGTGTCCAATACAACTCCTCCACTCGCAATTGATCATGCGCTTCAGCGTGAAACTCCGATTCAGTGTCTGTGCTGTAGTCAGGAGTGCCTTGAGTAGGAATCTTGAAGGGTGCTCATACGTACATAGTACATATTACATACATCAAACTTTTTTATCCGTAATTAACTACAAACACTCATGGCGAATCCAACAAGCTGCTTCGGGTCGGAAAAAATCGATGACTAAAAAGCAAAATTCCTCAGCAGCATCAACTGGAATTCTACAACAAAAGCACAAATGCATACGCTGGAGAGTTAAAATGCCTTTAAAGTTCAAACCTACCTTTTGTCGATTAAGAGAATTAAGTACAAGCCAACAGAACTTCTGAACCAGTTCTTCATTTCTTAAGGACACCAGATGACAGCACTGCACCAGCAATGCGGATACATCCTGAAACGGAAAAATTCCCAATTGAGGATGTCTGTCATTAAGAAAAAGTATTAGAAAGGATATCGATTCAGAACTGCATCGTGCTGGGCTGTGAAGAATCCAGTCAACTGCACTACAATGCCATTGGAAGCTCTGTATGACAACAACACAATAAATTCTATCTGACCAAAAAATTTGATATTTCATTAAGGTTTCATCAAATTTCATTCTACGAATAGTCATCAGGATCTAAAAAAATTCCGAGGGAGTTTCCATTTCCTTTTTTCAAAGAACATGGTCACAAAATACACAGAATAAATTTTTTAAATTTGAAAATTACTCATCTCAGAGGTTTGAACTTGAACCCGTAAAACCCCCCATAAATAGGCTCATGCCACGTATCCCACATCAATGCTGCGGATCTTGATAAATCCTGATCACAAAACTCAGGAGTCTAATTTCTGTCACTAATTAATAACTACGGTAGTTTGTACGAAATCTGTGTCTTATTTATCTGCGCTGTACATTAGTACAACTTTAGCAGTTATGCTGCACTTTGCAAAGATAACATGTTTGATTCAAATCCATCTCTGTAAGCATAAACAGTAGCTATAAACGATATATCTGTCAATTTGACTTGTATACAATGTCATATTCGCAGGACTTCATAGATGATTAGTGTCGCCCTCCACCTTTTTTCATTCATTCATTCATTCATAA
Source organism: Lumbricus terrestris (assembly GCA_949752735.1). Taxonomy (NCBI): domain Eukaryota; kingdom Metazoa; phylum Annelida; class Clitellata; order Crassiclitellata; family Lumbricidae; genus Lumbricus; species Lumbricus terrestris. Next base: position 32,715,552 of record OX457047.1, read on the forward strand.
ATCCAGGTTAAGGACTGGCACTGTCAGATAACAAACAGTTGCGAAGTTTCCACGCAGGACGTGATGTAAGGGCTTATAAAATAATGTTAAGGTGGGCGAGCAAAGTTAGAGCGGATGTGCATAGGCCTTTACGTCACATCATATTTTCAACAGTGTTTGTTGGAATTGTTGCCAATGGTTCATAACGCTCGCGCATAATTTGCTAGGTGCAACCCCATATTATGTGGTGCAGCAATTAATGCAGTACCAGTAAATTTACGCAATTTGCTAACCAGTGAGCATTAAACACAAAGATGTAATTGCATATAAGCATTTATAAAGCGCCTCTTCCAGACTAAGCTCTTTAGAGGTGCTCTCAGCGTAATACCTCTTCATCGGCAAATTTTGAGTTGTAGTCCAAAGCATTGAGATCGTCCAATATCTTATTTAGCTCATCTTGATGTCTTTCGTCCTTTCTGTATTCGAGATTTTGCAACTTAAACAAGCATGCCTTGAAACGAACAAGTTTCTCGCTGTTGTCATGCGTTTCTCTATACCGAAACGCATCCATCGCAACCGCCATTTTGTTTGAGAAAAAAGTGTTTATGCTAACTCCCTGCTTTGCTATTAACATCCGTGATCGATCGTAATTCGATAAAAGTTATTTTTATAATACTAATAATAATAGCAAATAAAAATAATAACACTAATAATATTAATAATCTTCGGTTATTATTTTCCAACTGACACAAACGCAGCTCGTTTAAACTCAAGAAGATTCCATATTAAATATACTGGACCAGGTATATGGAACTCGTTTCCTAGTCATGTTCAACAAGCTTCCAGTTTACAAAGAGCAAAAACATTACTGCGCAACTACTTGGTTAATGACTGCAAAGATATTTAACCTTGTAGGCACTGATTTTATTGTATTATTATTTGTTGTGTTTGTTTTGCGTTCTTTAGTTAAGTTTACTACATTAATTGTCATCTCATGCTGTTCTTTTAGCCTATTGTTCAATTCATTATGTCAACCGTCTAGCCATCTGTTAAAATTGCATATGTAATTAGGTGTCCCTGTTAGCGGGATATTCATCCCTTAGGGCCTTCCTTGTTACCATCCGATAATGTGAAGCATGTTATACTATGTCTATTGTGTATGTTGATGGTTGGTTACAATAAATGAATTGAATTGAATTAAAGATCTTAGACTCCAAGACACCTTGGTGGACCGGAGCCGTCGTGGATTGGGGGGTCCGTAGCTCTGCAGTGGGGTGGGGTCCGTAGCTCGAGATCTGCAGTTGAGACTTGAGAGAACGCTGCAGGTCGTTAAACTGAGTGTCATCCACGCAACCCGCGTTCAAGCCTCGCTCAGGGCATTAATTTATTGAAGTTTCTGTTAGCTGACATTGGCGCTTTGCTGTTGTGTTGTTTGACTCGGGTTCTGCTGAAAAAAGATAGCCCCCCACTTCTGGCTTGGCCGAACCAGGAATGATCCAGCACTAATATATTTAGTGTTAAAGCTATGTATCGAACCCACTGCTCTGTAAAGCCGACTTACGTGTCGTGCTATAGTGGGCCGTATTTCGTATAACCTGTACATGTAATCATTTTGCGGTTTGTCAGATTGAGTCATTAAACCTGAGACTAGATTATTATTATTATTATTATTATCGGTGCACAGCACCGTGGTGGATGGTTGCAAATCACCCTGGTGGATCGGTGCACATGCAGCACCTTGGTGGATCAGTGTACAGCACCTTGGTGGATCTCAGAGCTCTGCGCCGACTTGAGAGTGTCGGCGGCGGCGCGCCGGTCATTTTTAGTCGGCGGCGGCGGCGCGCCGACCAAAAAAATCGACGGCGGCGGCGCCCTTAAAATGTCGGCGGCGCGGCGCGGCGCGGCGTCGTGGGATTAGTGCCCCAGCGTCGCAAACTTATTTTAGAAATTGTTACACAATTAACCTATGTTATTAAGATATGCGTGTTCAGCAATAACTTTTGACAGTTATCTGGTCTTAAAATTATATTCACGAGAAAAAATTATTCTCAGAACAGACGTTCAATTACCAAACTTTACAAAAGCTTGACTATCAAACCACATGACAATGTTTTCAAATTCCGGCCTCCAGCTTGCGTGACCAATTATATAGAAACTAAAGGACTGTTTTCGCAGTGGCGGCGCTACCTGCCAACTTCACTTATTGACCTGCTATAAAATTGGACTTATTGTGAATGAATACAAAGTCACGCAATCTTGTCAACAGAGGAGGGCTTGTAGTTCTTTAATTTTCCCTTGCCAATGCACACCGAGTAGTAAACTTGGTCAGAATTCACCACCTTTCCTGATTTATCGGCCAATATTCCGAACGACTTCCACGCGAAACTCTTAGCATCTTTTTAAAACCTAGCCTAATTTATTTTCTGAGCACAAGTCTTTCGATCTAAACAAGTCAAGTCACAATAAGTTAGGGTTCTTTTATGCGAAAAATGGTTTTCTTTTCTTAATCGGATCCCATTTGTGAGACGTTACTCAAATTGCTGACAAAATGTGCGATCTACAGAATTTGTATTTACTTTTAAAACTGGACAACTTTGGTACTGGATCTTTGGTCCTCTCTCGGACCGTCACCATGGAGTACTGTTAATCCCAGTTTATTCCAGATATGATCATTTTAACTGGGCGTAGGCATTTATCGGAATAAAACTAAATAAATACCTTTTGAAATCTACTTCACGGACTTCCCACAATATAAATTCCTCTGAAAACATGGGAATTAACTGGACTCCGTTATCCATTACTCTCTTATGTATATTAACTGCATTTCATTTCCTTGTACCACACGTGTAAACCAAAACGCGGTTATCAATTGGTGAATTAAAGAATATTCCTGTCTTAAATAGGATCTATTGGCTAATTGCCTAACATTGCTCCATTGTTCACATAGACAAGGTTGTTAATGCTCGAAAACGGAATCACTAATTTCACTTACGTCACGTACTGGTGAGAAAATTGGAATTAGGTAGGAACTGGCCGGCAATGGAGAATCACAAGCTTGCAGACGCGACCAATCACCTACATAAAATTGCAGAGCGCGAATTCTTTGGATCGTGATAGTAACGCATATCCTAATACTAGGGGCAGACGGTTCTGTTCCATCCTAGCGCATGGTCGAACTATCAGGAAAGAAGGCGCACACGGTATTACAATCACTTAGGCTTCCTGGAGTTCTTTTACCTTCGCTGCTGTCATAACTCAAATCGAATCACAAAATCCACAAAGGTTTAAATGCTAAGCGCACTGTTCCAAAAGTCAAAACGAAAAGGTGGCTTCATAGATTTCATAGCATTGACGCAAAAATGGTGTTGCCAGGAAAATTTAAGTAGATAAGAAAAAGATTAATTTCGTACTGACGTGACAATTTTTTTTGCGAAATCGTGCAAGAGATGAAAAACGCAATAAAAAGAAATAAAGGAATCAACGTGGCATCGGCGGCGCGCCGACAAATTTTCGGCGGCGGCGCGCCGACCCAAAAAAATCGGCGGCGGCGGCGCCCACGACTTGTCGGCGGCGGCGGCGCGGCGCGGCCGGCGCAGGGCTCTGGTGGATCGGTGCACAGCCCTGTGGTGGATGGGTGCACAGCACCTTGGTGGATTGGTGCACAGCACCTTGGTGGATCGGTGCAATTGAGCACCTTGGTGGATCGATCGGTGCACAGAACCTTGGTGGACCAGTGCACAGCACCTTGATGGATCGTTGCACAGCACCTTGAGGGATCGGTGCACAGCACCATGGTGGACCGGTGCACAGCACCGTGGTGGACCTGTGCACAGCACCTGGGTGGTTCGGTGCACAGAACCTTGGTGGACCATATCAACAAAATACAATCCAATATTACAGAATACAGTCATGTAATGTATTTGGTCAGACAAATTTTAACGTCAAAGAAGTAGAGAAGTTAAAGAAGTTGTAAGAATTTAAAGAAGCTAAAGAAATTGTAAGAATTTTTTTTTTTAACTGGAATTATTGTACAGAGAAGTACCGGTAACTGACAATAATTTAATACGTACATAATGAAATATACAGTGGAAATTCCCAGTACCGTGAAAACAGTTAAGGGCAGGACCACTTGATTCCTTAAACAAATTAAGTTTATTTGCTAGTGACTATGTTTGGTTTGGGTCCACTATTCCGAGGGTCCACTATTCCGAAGGTCCACTATTCCGAACCCTAACCTTAAACCTAACCCTAAACCTAAATATAATCCTTACCCTAACTCACCCCAACCCTAACCATAACCCTAAACCTAACCTTAACCCACCCCAACCCTAACCATAACCATAAACCTAATCCTAACCCACCATAACCATAACCATAACTCTAACCCTAATTCTCCCCAACCCTAAACCTAACCATAACCCTAAACCTAATCCTAACCCACCCAACCCTAACCCACCCTAACCCCAACCCTAACCCTAACCCACTGTAACCCTAACACAAGGATAACGAACAAAATATAGCCGATATTCGGAATAGCGGACCTTCGGAATAGTGGACCCTCGGAATAGCGGGCCGTTACCCTATGTTTAAGGTGTTACTGAATGACAAAGATGTGAGTCCTTGTAAAATTATTATATATAATTAAGTGATCTTAATGGGCCATCCTTAGAAAGTTGGGGATCCAGTCCTCAAACTGAAGTACAATTGGTCATGTTGCTAAATTTTATTACAAATACACTGTTGAAAAATATTCGTACTGATAACATTGTGAGTTACAGTGAAAAGAAACAAACTCTCTGTTTCACAAAAAGAACAATAATTTTAAAAAAACAGGCACATGCTTCTTTTGACATAACAAAACAATACTGCAGAAACTAGGTTATCACACAGTGATTCACATTCTAATTTCAAGTCAATAATATCAACAATACGCATATCTAAACTAATCTAAAATTTCTATAATTATGGTGCTGGTATGTAAGTGATGCAGAAGTTTTTATAAACTACCAATTTTGCAGAAGATGAGTGCTCTGACCAAGCGGCAGCCTGTAAGAGAGAGTTTGATGAACGAGCCAAGTTCATGTTAAGAGATTTAAATAATTAAATAAATAGCAATAATAAGACAACGTATAGAGAGCTCAGTGGATGAAAAAGAAACTGTACACGAGTTCCAAAAATTAATGGCTCTCATGTGATTGTTTAAAGAGATAGGACTGAGTTGTGATTTAAATGCGTCCTCGCATACGGTTCCATGCACGTATTGACAGGTATGATCAATGCTATCACAGACTAGGTGAAACAATAACTTGTTCAAAAAGTGCAAAACCATACAATTAAAACCAATTATCCCATGGGAATTTCCCCTAGTTCTTTTGAAATCAAGGGAAGCACATTAGAGACAATTTAAGCATTTCACAAAATTATAATGTCTAGTTAATTAATGCACATTATAAATTTTTCGTCAATTACACTAATTAAATTACCAGTAGTACAGTAGGCTATCTTTTGCTATTGCTAAAAAAATTATACACTGCATGAGTGACTGAGCCTTACACACCACAAAAATTCTAGCTACATATCAACTAAAATCTTCTCCCAAAAAACTTAGTCTATCCAGAGATTGATGAATTAAAAGTTATCTGTCAGGTGTGTTGTAAAATATATATCGCTCCCTTTTCCAAAAGCTGCTAGTGAAGTACATATAATTCAATTCAATAAGTAATCAATACAACGTTCAACCAGCATCTATCCACAACACAAAAACATTAAAAAAATCACATGCTTCCAGGCTTAGTAGTTTCGAAAACACATCACAGAATCTTCTCCAGTAAAATTTCTATTTGTAACTCATCGTATCACTGATACCGTGGGCATAGTGGATTGATCCAGACTACGTGAACACATCCAATGAATGGTCAAAATAACAGATGGGAGTAGGCAAATATCTACAAGAGCAAGACCTGATCAGTGCTACAGTCTATCAACTGTAAAACAGTCGGTGATGGTGATGGAGTTCATCATACCGTAATCAATGCAGTGACGATATTTCACTGAAACTATCCAACATATAATTTTTGTCGTAGATGTCAAATGTTTTAGGCACTGCCTGTTAGAGTCTTCACTGCCAATCACTTGATGAGCAATTGGAAATTCCTCACTCGTTGCACTCTGCCAGTGCCAGTCCCAAGCCTGGATCGACGGGGGAGGGCGTTGCTAATGGTCTTTGTTATCACATAGTGAAGTTAAACTGCAACTACTACTACATGCATTGGCTGCATACATGTAATTGCACGATGGATGATCTCTTTAAATCCAGGGCTGTTTGCAAGGAATTTTTAGAACTGCACAAACCCTTTCTTTGCTTTCCCATCTAGACGGGCAGTACTATATTTTTTCATATGATGTACCTCCAAAAAATTTGTGACAAGCTGGATTTGCGTTAAAACAATTTAGAATTAAAAGTTATACATGCAAAACAAGATAGCACGAAATGTGTACATTGCTATCTTAGTAGGAACATAATAAACGACGCACTATTTTCTTAGCGTAGTTGGACGTTTTGCGTCATTTCTGAGCGCTATAGTATGAGTAAATTGGCATGTTGACGTTTAGCGGTCTTCATCGTAGGTTAATATTTTCTGCGAAATAATCAAAATTTCTTGTTTTAATTTGGAAATCTTATTAGTTTTATGTCATTAATTAACGCGAGTTTTTTTCCTGGGACCAAGTCCCAGGTTTGCTAAGAATTGTGAACTTTTATTATTAGTAATTTATATTGTGATTCTAAACGGCCTGGTGTGCTATGATCCAAAGCGAATTGATTTTGGACATAACCTTGTTTAACCAAAACCTAGCCTCTTACCATCTAGCAGGGGTGCAACCAGAGGTTATTTAAAATGGTTACCCACACGGTAAAAGTCTAGAACGGCTCGGTAGCACGCGGTAGCACGTAAACATGTAGTATGGCCGTCACAGATATAGATAGAATAGAGCGGTCTCACCTACGGCAATTGATAGCCCAATGTTTCACAACCCTGTGACCTACCTCGATCGATAACCCAAAGTTTACGCGAAAGTTAGTGAGTTAGCCATTGATCAGAATAAAATGTTTAAGTGTCACGCGACACCGGCACTGTCCATAGGTAGATTTTGCTGTATTCTTTAGCTTATTTAAGCGTATATTAATATTTATGAAAATATACCTTTTCATGGTATTTTGACAACTAGATGACTTACTTTCGTGGAAACATTGGGCTATCTATAGCCTAAGTGAGACCGCTCTATTCTGCCATTATCTGTGACGACTATATTGTTTACTTGCTACCGAGGCATTCTAGACCTCTACCGACCAACACAATTTTTCCAACTCCAGTTGGTTTTTTGGGGTGGGGTGGGTCACGTGGGTGGGACCTCATTTCTATCTAAGACACTAGAATATCTATCTCCAGTTTCTCCATTACCTTGGTCAATCTTTTTTTTAAACGTGCAGTTGTACACAAAATGTGCAGTTCTAAATGGATTTGTGCAGTTGTAGAAGCACTCCTGTACAGTTAAAACTAGCAAAAGAGGTCATTCTCCTCTGACTGTAAGTAACTAACCATGGAGGATGGGAAAGGAAAGAAAGGATTTTACAGTTCTAAAAATTCCTTAAAACAGCCCTGTAATGGAGGATGAAGTGCGTGTTGAGTGAAGTGGCTGAATGGTGAACAACCGACGAAGATAGGACGGCTGCGATGATTGCAGTGTATAGTAAGTGAGTGATAGTACTTTGTACTCTATGCGTTCAGGCATTTTGATTCAGTGAAGTGATTTCTGGACAGTAGTGATGTGGTGGTGTTTGGGGTTTTGGTGATAGCACAGGCAATGTCATTCTGGATTGCTTGGAGGTGGTTTATTTGGGTGATATCAATGTTTAGGAAGAGCGAATTGCAATAGTCAAGTTTCGCATTAACTATAGATGTTGCTATTGTGGATGCAGTTTTAAAGTCGAGAATAGGGTGGATTCTGCGATGGTCGAGGATATGCATGAAGCAATAGGTAGATTAGGGTGATGTGGTCGGGGAAGCTAAGGTTTTGATCAAAAATCGCACGTAGGTTTCGAACAGGAGAATTTTCTGTAAATATGTAAGTGGATGCAGAGTCAAAGTTGATAGAAATAGAAGGATATGAGATTTTCTTCAGTTGCTCACACAGGCCTATAAGAATTCATTCAGTTTTCTAAAGAGTAGTGGATTCAAGCACAGGAGATTGGGTGTCATCCAGGAGGAGATTTGGGTAATCACATTAAGAAGATGATCTATTGAGGTTGAGAAGCTTCTTGGGGAGAATGAGATGGACAATTGGGTGTCATTAGCATATAGGTGATGGTCAACTGCGGATGCTTTGATGAGTGAGCTGAGTGGAGTTGTGTAATAGAAAGAACAGTAGGGGCCCAAGAACAGAACCTTGAGGTGCACCGCAGGTGAGAGGACAAAACCGGGATGATGTCCAGGTGTTTGACAGAGAATGAGTGGGAAGAGAGAGATATGACTGAATCCACAGGAGAGCAGTATCGGTAAATCCAAACCAGGAAGACAGTCTTTGGAGTAATATCAGGTGCTCAATGGTGTCGAAGGTTGCAGAGATATTAAGAAGGCAGAGACAGGAGACTTGCTGATTTGAGATGGTAGAGACAACTTTATTGAGACATCCGATGGGCTTAAGGACCTCCCCTTTGTCGGTTCCAGTCATACCTAACTCAAGGAACACATTTATGATGAACTTCCTCCTCCCATCTGTCTCGTTACTCCAGTCTTGACCTCTGGTTCTCTTACTAAAACTGCTATGTCTGAGTCACGACCATTTGATTACTGCAATGACCTTCTTATTGGTCTTTCTGAGGTCCGTCTATGTCCCATTCAATCTGTCCTTAATGCTGCTGGTCGACTGATTGCTTGATTCCTAAATACTCTCATAATTATATTATAGCTTATGGTCAACCAACTACACTGACTTCCTCTTTCTACTCGCATCCAATATCTCAGAGTCCAATATGACGCTTCTAAGTGAAGTGAGAGCTGAGATATTACAAAATTTCTATTTCGGTCGCCATTTTTGAAAATGGCTGCTATTGAGACCATTGGGAACTTTGTAATGGCTCTATTGGAATCCTTGCCCCTAATAATATTTAGGGGCAAGGATTCCAATACATATTATGTATGTTTAGAGACCAAGATGATGATTCTAAATGGACTAAATGCTGAGATACTGACAAACCCATATTTTTTGGGTCAGCCATTTTGGAAAATGGCCATCACTGAGGCCATGGCAAACTTTGCGATGACCACATTGGAATTCTTGCCCCTGAATATTTATCTTTAGACACCAAGATGACGATTCTAAGTGAATTGGACTCTGAGAAAATGAAAAATCCATATTTCGGTCGCCATTTTGGAAAATGGCTGCCATTGAGACCATTGTGAACATTGTAATGGGCTTGCTCGATTCCTTGCCCTGAAATGTGTATGTTTTGACACCAAGATGACGATTCAAAGTGAATTGGAACCTGAGATATTGAAAAATCTGTAAATCGGTCGGCCATTTTGAATTGGGCCCTATAGAACAGGGCCCGGTGGCCCAATTTTTGGCTATCTTCACTACAGTGTATTACAGTATATTACAGTTGCATTTGGCATATTTTCAGCTTGTCACAAATTTTTTTGAGGTATTGCCACCCAACGATCCTACTAATCCTCCATGGCAAATTACTTCCACTAGCAGGACAATGACCTGTTTCACTAGTTTTTACTGCACAGAATTGCTTCTACAAATGCACAGATCCATTTAGAACTGCACATTTTGTGTACAACTGCACGCTAAAAAGCCCTGATTTAATCCTTGCGAATCATACAATGAGATGTTGATTTCTGTCCAGTACAAGCAATTCCAGGTAGGCACGTCTCTTCTTTTTGAATGACTTTGCAATAAGTGCCGCGCATTCCTCGTGGTCCAGGCCAAACAGTGACCGTCCATCCACAGCCACTAAGATCTGACCTTCCTGCAAGTCTGAGGTATAGGCACATCCACTGTCCTGTGCATGAAAAAGACACATGCCAGAGTATTAATTGCAAGTCACATGATTAAATTTTACAGTTTTATTTGGCCACACTGAGGTTGGGAGCGCCTCTGGGTAGCCCCATTGAAGTAGTGCTATAAAAATGCATCCAATGAATGAATGAATTAATTAATTAATTTTTATTTTAACAGTGTTATCATATATTCATCAAACATCAATATCTCATGACAATATATCTATTGATAGGGCTAAGTAACTGCACTAGAAGGACTTGCTCAATGTTCCTAGAAGCTATTTCCATAGGGAGGCTCAAACCCTGGTCACTCAACATCACATGGAAGCACTCTAACGGTCTAACCTATTGGTTACTGTGTCCAATGCATACATTTCTGGATGAGATCCTTAACCATAACCGGCCTTTTCAATGGATAACATGTCATTTAAGTTCCCTGTCTACAGACTATGCTAGCCAAAGATTCAAATCACTCAAATACGGTATAGCCATCATTGATGGGTAAACCAGTATTCACACACGCACACAGCACACAATTGCACTAGATAAATTTATCACAAAATTAATAAGCATAACACTTATATTGTGCCCTATGCACCATGTAGGCCTATGTATAATTGTAGGCCCTATAAGCAAAAGTTCTACCTGGATTTTGGCAATTTTTGGATTTGGCTGTCGGGTGTTTGCACCGCCCTCTATGGCAATGCCTAGAGTTGGCTTGATCTTGTAAACCTTGATGAGTTGGAGTTCTCCAGATGGAGCTTTTAAGGCGGAGTATGCTGATGATGACGTGGAAAGATCTTGGTTACGGGAACTGACACTCGGTGGCAATTTCTGGAATATTACAGAGTGGTTGCCAAAAAGGAAAATGTTCACTATCATAGTGTCCTTGCAAATTAATTAATAACTAGATAAGTTAAATTAACAATTACACTCTAATTCCAAATTAATTAATAACTAGAATAAGTTAAATTAACAATTACACTCTAATTGCAAATTAATTAATAAAGTTAGAATAAATTAAATTAATAATTACACTCTAATTGCGAATTAACATAGCTAGGCCTATATCAGTTAAATTAATTAATCGCAAATTAATATAACTATATCAGCAAATTAATATAACTATTTCATTGAAATTAATAATTACACTTACTTCAGATTAATCATTTTAATTTCTTCTAAACTATGAATGATGTTTAGCCAATAATTAAAATTACTTTTCTTGCAAATTTTTTCAACATCTTCAATGCAGATTATACAATATTTAAACAAATAAAACAGATTAGTTAAATACCTACATGCTGATTAAAAGAGAAGTCTCTCATGATGTATGAGGTCCATTACCTGACTGACGTCACTGGTCTGCGAATTTCCTTGAGAGTTTGAAGAATTTTCCCGCCCAAAGGAATAATGGCCGTGATCCACAAAGCTCTTTGCAAATTTATGCTCACTCCTTGATTTTCTGGAAGATTCTGAAAGTGATGCAGCATCCGTCAATTCCAACGTTGCTTCGGCCATATCGCTCAGACCATCACCAGTATCAAGATAGGCATAGACAGCAGAGGCCTCTAACTCATTGCCAATTTTTTCTCTGCCTTTTCCATTTCTCCCATTTTCGGCATTTTGTCCACTCATCTGAAAATTTGAACGTGGTGGGAAACCTGTGGTACTGCGACTGCCCGCTCCCAAAGACATCATCTGACTCTGGGCAACTGATGCTTCTGAGGGCTGGTATCGGGTTGGACTTCCATCATTGCTCCCTCTGGCGAACAGTTCCGCATTTCCTTCATCGTCCAACAGATCATCCGTTCCATTGTTGTCGTAGTTGAACTGGTGAAGTTCGTAGACGGTGTCGAGCGTCGTAGGTCGGCTGCTCTTGAAAACGTTGCTCAATCTTCCTCCGAACTTCTGTCCAGAATTGCTCGTCTGGTCTGATGTATGTGTTCGGCCTTGTGCTCTCTGCAGAGTGGTTTCTTTGTGATAAAAAGTGTTTGACAGAAGGCCACCACCATCCTGGTGTTTGCCTAGTGGTGTCTGCTGTCTCACTGCTCTCAGGTGGACTTGTGCGTAATATGGTAGGACTTCGAGTGTCTCAAAACTCTCTGAACCGTTAACTTCCGGTTTTGTCTCAATTGAGCTGATTTTCCTAAAACAGGTTTTCAATAAATAACTTATACCTTCAGGTAGGCTAATGGAAGAAAATTAAGGATGTCAGAAGACCATGGTTCGGATTAACCGAAAATTCGTCTGCACTGACAAAACAGACAGAAAACACAAAACGGTAGAATAACAGAGTTTGATAAACGCTGCTCGTGGCACCCTCTCCACACGCCAAAGACAGTCATGTCGCTCATCTCTTATGGAGTCATCCATTTAGCTTGTTCCCAGAAATCTGGAAAAACTAACCTCCTTGTACGCATGTGCACCTTTTATTTCCTCCCTCCCCGAACCAGCATACAGATGCCTGATACACCCCGAATCCTATAAAATGACCTATATGTATTCCATGCCGAAATAATCCTTGATAGCAGTCGGAGCTACGTTGGGCATCAAGGCCAATCCTAAAGAATTATTATGGAGGTTTGAACCCTCTCAATTTCAATGTGTACCTATATCATAGTTTGGGTTTTTGGGTTTGAACCCCCCCCATTACCAAACTCTTCAATGCCTCTATGTGCAAAAGCTAAGCAGATGGCCCCTTGCCTAAATAATATTATTTATATGTGCATAATTATATTCAACCCAAAGCCTTCTAATTTTCTTATACATACTGGATTTAGTTATGCTTTTGCGTATGTGCATATACTGTGTTTGCATGAACTTTACATGCTATATATGTCGTACATGGATTGCATAATACAGTGTATTTTTGTAAATTTTGTATATATAATATAATATATGTCGTACATGGGTTGCATAGACCATTGCTGGAATGAGTCTTCCTTGAAACTGTTGTCATCATCATCAGTTGCAACCGCCTTGTCCATCTGCTCAACGTTCTTCTACAACATATATCGACAGAAGAGGTTTATAAACACGATTTCATGTATCACTATCTTCCACAACTATAGCCAGCATGCAAGGGCATTGACCATGAATTATATGATATAAGATATTAATGATATCAGATGGTGATAACAAATTAAAAGGTGACAGAAGGGTAGGTGGATTTAAAATGCACCAGTGTTTAATGTGGATCTACAACCAACTGTTTTAACTCTGAACATCATCCACCATATAGTCGTCTGTCGAACTACTTGCCTGCCTCTCCGAATCTTAACCCTCTGCCTATCGACTTTGTTTTCATTGAGCGCAACGTAGCTTCTTGGGTACTGTAAAAGTTCCGATTACAAACTGCGTTGTGTCAGAATTCGTGTCAATATGATGCAAACATTGTTTTAAAATGGCTCCGGTGTTTAACCTCAAAGTACTTCACATGAAAAACGATTAAACTTGCCACAGATTTTCCATTTCGATAATTTCCTTCATCGTGATGAACATCTGCGACGACTTTTACCCCAGAAATTCCATTTGTTCGAGATACTCGAGACTCTTCTTTCTGCTGATCGTTGTGCCATGGAGACTTTTTCCGCTGTTTAAATTTAACAATATCAGTACAACCATATTCTGTTACTTTTGAAATTATTATGGCAGAAATTCTCATTTGATAGCATCAGCAACAAATTCAATCCAATACACAGTTTGGCAGTTGAGGTTATAGATGAACTTCCTCTTAGCATCTGCCACAGAAACATCTGCAATATAAATTCTAAAACCTAAAAGGAATAGGTCTATTCTTACTTGCCATGAGCAAACGCAGATATTTTTGCGGGTGGCAAAGCGCAATGGTCATGGTCACATTTGTTAGCAAGAGCTTGTAAAATGCAAATCGGGAAATTAAGAACATAGGCATTTCTTCAAAGAGGTGCCTAAATTCAAATATTTCCAGTTTTATTTTTTATCATTAGTATAATTTTTAGGTATCTCAAATCCTACAATTTAGCTGTGGCAGGGCTGGGAGCGCCTCTGAGTGGAATTTCTTGAAGAGGTGCTATAAAAATTCTTGAAATGAATGAATAACTGCTTAAGTGTAAAGAAATTTGCTAGGAAACCAAAAAAGTAGCAATTAAAAAATAGATGTCAATTTCCAGGAGGGGGAAGTGCCCCTCTTGCCCCTATTTGTGAATGCCCATGTTACCTGCATAGGTGCCAGGTAGCCGTCACTGTCCTCATCACTCGTAACAGATTTGTAGAAGAAATTCCTGCCATCAAAGTCGTAGATCTCTTTTATGGCCTTCCTTAGTGGCTCCATTTCATCAACGAACTACAAGTGCAACAACACCATTTTTTTTATTTTGTTGCAGGTAAGCTGTACTTATATGAAGAGGTGTACTTATATGAAGAGGTGGAAAAGGCGGTGACGCCGGTGAATCACTTGAAGAAAGGTAAAAGCCCTGGAACGGATGGAATAACAGGAGAAATGATACAAGCTGGAGGGAAGGACATGATAAAATCAATCCACGAGATATGTAAACTAGTATGGCAAGAGGGAACAGTACCAGAGGAATGGACAAAATCCATACTTGTAACAATACCAAAGAAAGGAGATCTAACCCTATGTACAAACTATATAGAATAATTGCACTGATAAATCATATGGGGAAGGTGCTCATGATAATTCTCCTAAATCGGCTGAAGGCAAGAACGGAGCAATACATGTCGGATGAGCAGGCAGGGTTTAGAAAGGATAGAAGTACTGTTCAACAAATCCTGATGTTAAGATTAATTGCAGAAAAAGCCAAAAGGAAAAACAAACATGTCTATAACTGTTTTATTGATTTTCAAAAGGCATTTGATTCCATCAAGCATGAGGTAACTTGGGCAATATTGGAATCCTATGGAGTAGGCGAGAGACTGATAGAAATCTTAAAGAATATTGCAGAGAGGTCAAAGTCCGCAGTAAGAGTCGGATGGGATGTAGGAGGGTGGTTTTTGACTACAATAGGCACAAGACAGGGTGATCCAATTTCACCAAACACATTTATTTCATACTTGGAAAGAGTAATGGAGAATACTCAGGAGAATTCAACTGGAGTCTCTGTACAAGGAGAGCAAATTAATAACTTGCGATTTGCAGATGACATTGACTTACTGGAGTATAGTTGCGAAAGGTTACAAGAAAGTGTAGGTGGGCTAAATAAGGATGCACAAAGGGCTGGGTTAAGGATAAATGTGGACAAAACAAAAACAATGGTGTTTGGGAGAGAAACAATAGACAAGGAAATCAAAGTGCAAGATCAGACGATTGAAAATGTAACACAGTTTGTGTACCTGGGCAGCCTGTTGACGTGGAATAACGACTGCACAAAAGAAATAAAGACAAGAATAGTAAAAGCAAAAGGAGCCATGGCAGGACTGAACACCATCTGGAGCAGCAAGCAAATAAGTTACAGGACTAAATTGAACGTCTTAATGACATGTGTGTTCAGCACAGCACTATACGCATGTGAGGCATGGTCCATGGACTGTCAAGAAGACGGATCGAGATAAGATATTGGCCTTTGAAATGTATTGCTATAGAAGAATATTACATCTGAATTGGACAATGAAGGTTACAAACAAGGAGATTCGTAGCAGGTTAAATATAAAAGAAGACCTTATGCAGAAAGTAATGAGGAGGAAACTCAGCCTATTCGGACACATATATGTAGAATGGAGGATGACAGAAAGATAAAAAGTGTGATGCTGGGAAGTATGGATGGTAATGGAAGAAGAGGACGACCAAACAGAGAGTGGATAGACGACATCAAAGAGTGGTGTAATCAAGACATTTACAGCTTAAGCAGATCTGCTCAGGACCGCGGACTTTGGAGGAGAACGATAAAGTGTGCATTGGACACCTACGGGTTGTTAACCCATGGATAATGATGATGATGATGAAGCTGTACTTAACTGGCTGGAGAGAATTTAATTGCAAACCTGGATGTTCATAACTGAATAGAAGCCCTGATGAAAGTCATGATTTGCTTGAATGTTTGCTCTACAGTATATTCGTTTGCTTGTTTTTTTCCTCAAATCTAGTGCATTTCTAATGTTTACTGTTCTGAATTACTTACGTCTCAAGTGCATACAATAACACACACGCACACACACATATCAAATATATATATACATATAAACTGTCCTATTTGGCTGTGGTTGGGCCACGAGCGCCTCTGAGTAGCCTACCTTCAAGAAAGAAGCGCTAAATAAGACTTCACAAACAAATATAATATTTAATAATACATGAAAAATCAAGTAATGCACAGGAATTGTAATGCTTTTATAGAAGAGAGCATTACCTTGGCATTGTTGTTGTTGCTTTGGAGGCTGTTGCTACTGGATGTGATGTTAGACAGGGAGTGTATGGCCCAGGAGTCATGCAGTGGAAACTGAGCTGCCACTGGCTGCACCTTAGAAAACCAAATGTAAATAACACAGCAATTAAGGTATCATTTTATCTGCAGGTTTACACATGAGTTAACATTTTAAAAGTCAAAAGAATATTTAATGCCAATAGAGTATTTAACAGGAAGCACCATTTTGATTCTACTTCATTCTAGTCTCTCGGCTGACATTACTCCTTCAGATCTTTTACTCATACTCTATTCATTCGATGGACTTGTATAGCGCCCTTCCACAAACCTACTCAAGAGCACTCCCAGCCCAGCCATGACAAAATTTTAAAAAATACTCAAGAGATTTATGAAGTGAAGCTTGATTGGTCAGATGCAATATACGCAGCTTTCAGCATTGAAGGGAGGTCAATTTACGGTCTGCAATCACCGGTAACTCTGAGGTGAAATTAAAAAGGAAGTCAATCTGGAATCAACTCATAGAATTTTGCATGAGACGACAATGATGCAAAGATTTGTCCTGAACAAGAAAAAGACAATTTCCAGATCAGATTCCTATTCGCTGATCAGTTTTTTTCAATATAAAGTAGTGAAATATCTTTGGAAGAGATGCAACCATGCTGCATAGTTTACCTCTCCATTTGTTTCCGCTCCTTGCTGTAGGGCCATCGAATCAAAATCGTCCAAGTCTTTTGGGAATATCAGGCCACGAATCTGAGCCATTAAGGACAGCTGAAGAAAAAATGTATCCAAGAATCACTCATAGAGAAATGCAAACACAAATTGCATTATAAAATTAAATATCCACAACAACAACAGTTAAAAATCCAATACCTCCTCAATATTTACAAGAGAAGCAAACATTAGCGCACTTGCAAAGGTACTCCTGAAGCATGTATCTTATGAGTCTCACATGAGCTGCAGGCCTGTGGTAAAAAATCTACAATTATTTGCACTTCTATCTGACATTGCTGAGCTTTTTCGATTGTGGGCCCACCATCTGGAATGGCCTCCAGTTAGCCTTGTAATTGATGCATAGGCTAAACTTGCCTGCGTTTAATAAGTTGCTCAAATCCTACTTTTTTAGCTGTTTATGGGCTGGGAGTGACTCAGAGTAGGTCTCTTAAAGAGGTGCCACACCAATTCTCAGAATGAATACAATTTTAAGGACAAATAGAAGCAGCTATGGGTCAACAGGTCAAGCATACTTTCGCCTTTGTATCGAACAGCTGATAGAGAACAACAAGCAGGTGATCAACGGAAATAACAGAGTCCTGGTATTCGGAAAGGTAGTGCTTCATCTTTGTCAGTTCCTTTTTCGTCAGCAGTCGTTCCGCCTTGTGTTCCAGGGCAGCCATCTGAGACGCCTGACCGGAGCTCATGCTTAGCATCAGCTGCGAACCAAGGCCACGTGTAAACATCGACTGAAAAATCAAATAAATTGATCTAGAATAATTACAAGTCTGCACGCACCTCCGAGCATTGGATAGATTGGAAAATGCAGCTAACATATAAAGCATAAACAGTCTGTGTGAGCTATTTAGGAAGCTCTCTCTAGGAACCGAAAGCTTAATACCCAGTTAAAAAGGATATACGGTAGATCTGGTACAATTCACAAACACTAATTTATATGCAAATGGTCTTGATGCTTTATAGTAGTAATAATAATAATAGTAATAATAATAATAATAATAAATTAATTATTTTTAAAATTAATAATAATAATAATAATAATATCACTGGCGACAGATCATGTGAAGCTTTCTTTCTTTATCAACCTTTGTTCATTTGCATTCAGAGCTACAACCTGTTCGCTTTCAAAGGTACTTTTGCCTCATACCCTGAAGACGAGGCCTGACCCACCAGACATACATTCTTGAAATAATAATAGTCCCTAAGTAACTGGGGGAATGAAGTACCTACCAAAATAATAAAATAATAATAATAATAATAATAAAACCGATGTTAACAACCCTAGTCCTACTACATATTTTACAATCACCCCCAGTTGAAAACCGAGTCAAATCTTATGGGCTAGCAGGTATTGAATCCATGCCCCTCATACATAGGTGCATTCCTATGTAGAGCAAGTTTAAACATTCAATTATTCTTTCAATTCTAATACTTATTTTGCACCTGTTAAAGATTATCTACTCAGAGGAGCTCTCCAACCAACTCTAATGATGAAAAAGTTTTACAGAACAAAACAGAACAAAACTTGCCAGAAAGACAAAATAATGCTACTAACGTTTTCAGAATCTCCATATTTGTCCAGTATCTGAGATCGACCGGAGTAGCTTTTACTATAAACAGCAAAATTTTTAGCAATTTTAACCAAACTGTGATTCCACAGAATTTCATTCAACCTTTCTTCAGCAGCATGACACTAATTCACAACAATCACAACATTTTGGTCTTTTTTATCTAACTCTTCCAAGAACATTTTTGCCATTTATTACTGATATTAGTCATATTACCAATCTTCCTACCAAAAAGAAACTAAGTTAAACATTCTATGTCATGAAGCAACTACTACCGCTATTTGGGAACTTGTGCGAAAATGTTGCAGTATTTCGTTTTATCCTAATAACATTTTAAAAGCCAGTCTTTCATAAGTTCTAATTAAACAACAAGACAACAACAGATAGATGTGAAAATAGATGAAGACCGTTTTTGAATAAGGATTTTTTTCTTTACAGGAGCTATGCTGCTCCACCATAAGCATGCAGCACCGTGACCTCTCTAGTCTCTACGCGCTTCACTATTATGCAGTGCCGTGCCTTTTCTGTCACTGGCCCTGCAATCTGGATTGGGTTCCCTGTGGAAATATGTCTAATGCTTAGAGCCTTTGAGACCATGTTCCATTCTACTCTTCAGACTGTTCTCCTTAGCCAGGGCTGAATCGAGAGCGCTTCTGAGTAGATGGTCTTGAAAGGGTGCTATATAAATTTCTTAAATTTCTAACATGAATGAATG
Source organism: Lumbricus terrestris (assembly GCA_949752735.1). Lineage (NCBI taxonomy): Eukaryota > Metazoa > Annelida > Clitellata > Crassiclitellata > Lumbricidae > Lumbricus > Lumbricus terrestris. The sequence goes on from OX457047.1 coordinate 32,734,972, forward strand.
AATGACCTGGATCGGATTGATCCCTGTGTTGCTAAGTTCTCTCCTCTGATCCACTCCGTGTGATCGTACGTTGTCATCGCGTACGGTATCTTTCCAATGTCCTTGACCGTGAACATGAGTCTCTTCGACGACTTGAGCACTGTAACAGCATCTCTGTGCGAGATGTCAAGGAAGCTGATGCCATTGACATCGAGAACTTGGTCACCAACCTGCCACGGAATCAAATGGTACATAGTGTCACACCATGTATACCGTATCGTATTAACTGTGACTATAACACTGAAAATGCTCCACTTTGAAATAAATAAAGACATGTTTACAAGAATGCCTTAACACACAAATGAACACCATGGACTCACTTCAAATTCACATCTCAATGCAGTGGCATAGCCAGGAATTTATGATGTGGGGGGTTTATGGCCTAGCCGGGTGCCCTTTCTGACACCAACCCAACAGTATAACAGTAAATAAGAAGGGAATAAAGTAACAAAGGGAATAAAGTAAGAAAATTAATTGTTACTACAAGCAATTGTTTTGTTTTTCTTATTGAAGAGGATAAATAACCTTTAAAAAACCTTTTTTCCTAGGCCAATCGGGAGTTTTAACCCCCGAAACACCCCCTTGTCTACGCCACTGTCTCGATTTGACCATGCACACTTAAAACATTCAATAATAGTACTTAGCAACAACAAAAATAAAAATGCATTTATCAAAATTACAAGAAATTGTACTTCTGAGGTTTTCTACAGAAGCAGCAGTCACCAGATTGATCGCCTCAAATCTCCATGTCCATGTTTACAAGACTCACGAATATAATTCCAAAACCGGAAAAAGATCACTGGTATCCGATAAATGCTTCTATTACAGTGTACCACATGATTTAAATACCATAAAAAATGCATCCCCTGTTTCGTAAATATTTTAGAATAAGTGTTCTAATGATATCTGCAGCAACTGTGATACCTTCAGACCAGCATGGTTTGCAGCAGAGCCTCGATCCACTCCACTAATATAGATACCGAGACCAAATTCCTTTCCCCCTCTGATCATGATGCCCATTGATCGCGACCCACTAACCGACAAATTCACCTGGAAATAGACACACAAAGCACCAAATTATAACTAAACAATGCAATCTAACAATACAATTTAACAAAAAATATCATGACCTTGGAAGTCATAATTATTCGAGAAATATCATTTTACGGGTAACCCTTAAAATTTTCATTAACCGATATTTTTATTTAGTTTTTATTCATTTCTTGCATTTGCTATAGCGCCCCTTCAAGATCCCCACTCAGAGGCACTCCCGACTACAGAGTGGACGCTTAATCGGAGTGTCATGAGGTTGAACCATCCGGCTCCAAGGTGCCAAACCCACCACTACACCACCATGCCCCACACTACACCACCGTGCCCCTCATGGTTATATACAAACCACCACTACTACTACCACCATTACCATCATCATCATCATCATTGTCGTCGTCGTCATTAACATCAATAATCATGGGCTATACTACTGTAACTACTACTACTACCACTACTGCCATTACCACTACCACTAATAATAATAATAATAATAATAATAATAATAATAATAATAATAATAATAATAATAATAATAATGTCAGTGTTTTAAGAAATAAATGTGCTTTATAATGAAAAAAGTATGTAAGTATCGGGTAGACAGGTAGTAGTAGTAGTAGTAGTAGTAGTAGTAGTAGTAGTAGTAGTAGTAGTAGTAGTAGTAGTAGTAGTAGTAGTAGTAGTAGTAGTAGTAGCAGAAGTAGCAGTAGTGGTAGTAACGATATTAAAAATGAGTTGCTGACTGAAGTTGAGAACACTCCACCTTTCTCTCATCCATCCCCTTCAGAAGCATCAATCCACTTTTCCTTGCATCAGCCGCTTCGTATCTTGACGACAAGTCAATTTCTGGAGGAGGGGATGTTGTTCGGCCCCGTCTGTCTGCCCAGACGTACTCCTGGTGGGTCTCGTAGGCACCGGGAACCCGACCCACATGACAAACCTCGAAACTGAGTTGATACGATGACGATATGATCTGTAAACAATCAGCAATCATGTTGTGAATACGCTACAGAATTATTAAGAAAGAGATGGATTAATGAGTAAATCAACATAAATCAATTTATAAGCCAATCAGTACTTCTGATTGCAATGCTGGTTTCAACTATCAAATGGATCTTAGGAACTTATAGTCTTAGAAATCTGAAAAAGCACTCCACATGTTGTAATCTAATTGCCCGCAACCACTGATACTCTTCTAATCCAAGCAATCTCGTGACCCAGAGAAATCAGAACACTAATTACTTTGAATAGTTGTTCAGTAATGATATGCAGAATGAGAATTGTAGAAAAATAAGTGAGGTGATCAGACGTTGATTTTTTTGGAGTCGGGATATGCAGTGAAGACTTACTCTTGGGGGTACTAAGAAAGACTGGAGGGGTTGAACCCTCTCGACCTCACAGAAATTCTCACCCTGATGGTATGCAAAGGGAAAAATCCACAAAATTCTATTAGATCTGACAGCAAACTTCAACCTTTTATGCTAATAAACTTAACTATAGTTAAATTTTGGCACATGAAATCCAACAATATATTGTGTACCAGGTATGTACGTCTAAGCATTTGTCGTAACGTATCTTCAAGATTTCTACTTAGAGGTGCTCTCGACCACAGCACAGACACTGAATCTGAGTTTCACACCAAAGCACATGAGCAATTGCCAGTGAAGGATTTGCTCAGGCTCCCCACTCGGCAGCTTGAGGTGGATTCAGACACGCAACTTTCCAGCTCTGATCTAATGACTATTTGTGCTTCCAACGAATCTCTTACCTCCATTATGCATATCAACTGCAGAAGCATCATCTCCAAAACATCAACCATCACTGATTTACTCTATCAACTGTCTATTGATATTCTTGCGATTACGGAAACATGGTTGGAGGAAAGCTCGATTAATTCTGTGCATATACCAGGTTATAATCTTTTGCATAGAATTAGAAAAACTGGCCAGGGAGGAGGTGTTGGTTTTGCAATAAAGGACCATATTAAGTATGAGGAATTGGAAATCCCTTTTGACTGTCAGTCACATTGCTCCTATGAGGCTTTATTTTTACGCTTTCCTCAATCTGATCGGTCTTACTTTACTATTGGTGTTATATATAGGCCCCCTGGCCAGAATGTTCTTACTTTCAACGACGAATTTGCTCAGCTCTTGTCCTCACTCTCAACCAAACCTAAAGACATTTTTATTTTGGGTGACTTTAATATTGACTTGCTAAAGATTCATAATCATATTCCGACTTCTAATTTCCTAGATGTTATGTCGTCCTTCCACTTCCTACCAGCTATTACCCAACCTACAAGAATTACTTGCACCTCCTCAACTCTTATTGATAATTTCTTCTCCAATAGAACTTCAAAAATTGTGGACTCATTTATTATTGCATCTGACATATCTGATCATCTTCCAATCCTTGTGAGACTTAAACTTATTCCTGCCAAAGAAGCAACTATTGACTACCAAACTACTCGTAATGTCAATCCAGCATCTTGTGAGCATTTTAGAACTTTATTATCTAACATTGATTGGTCTGAAGTTAGTCACTCCTGCGCTTGCAATGATCCTGATGGCTCCTATGCACTATTCTTATCTTTAATTAAAACTGCCTATAACACAGCATTTCCTCTCAAACGTAAACTTATAAAACCATATAAGAAACTAAATCAACCATGGATGACTCCTGGCCTACTTAAGTCATGTAAATATAAGTCTAAACTACACCTAAAATTTGTCAAGAACCCTTCACCTGAAAATAAAACTAAATTCACTTCATATAGAAATAAATTTAAAACAATTCGAATCAAAGCTGAAAAGCAGTATTATGAATCTGAATTTCTAAAATATAATCATGATCTAAAAAAGACTTGGCAATTAATCAGAAATATTATAAACACAAAGGACAAGAATATTAGCATTACAAATCTTTGCATTAATGGTGAGAGTGTGACAGATGCTAGTATCATATCTGAGAAATTTAATAACTATTTTGCCAATGTTGCTCAAGATCTTGTCAATAAGATACCTGATTCCACGAATACGATCCATACATATCTCAATCCACCAATTCCAACATCTTTTGCCATCTACCCTACTTCTCCTACTGAACTGTTATCAATTAATCATAGTCTTAAAATTTCTCATTCTTCAGGTCTTGATGAGATAGACCCAACTATTATGAGTCCCTTATTAGAACTCGTTGCTGACCCTTTGGCTGAAATCATCAATTGCTCTCTGTCTACGGGCATTGTTCCATCTGCTCTAAAAATAGCCAAGGTTATACCAATATATAAACAAGGTAATAAAGAAGAACTTGTGAATTATAGACCTATTTCTATCTTACCTTTTTTTTCCAAATTTATTGGAAAAAGTTATGTATTCAAGATTATTTAATTACTTTACCAAAAAGAATATTCTACATGATTCTCAACATGGCTTCCAACCAGGTCACTCTACTTCCATGTCACTTCTCAATATCCAGGATAATATATCCTCTATAATTGATCGAGGTGAATTTGCATTGGGCATATTTATTGACATTGCAAAAGCTTTTGATTCTGTTAATCATGATATTTTAATTTCTAAATTGCTTAATATTGGAGTAAGAGGTATTGCCCTTGATTGGTTTAGAAGCTATCTTGAAAATAGAATGCAACAGGTCTCTTGCAATGGTTCATTATCCAAAATCAATTTGATCAAATTTGGTGTTCCACAAGGGTCTATTCTTGGACCCCTCCTTTTCTTACTTTTTATCAATGACCTTCCCAACGCCTCCCCTTTACTGCGCTTTGTTCTATTTGCGGACGATACTAACATTTTTGCCTCCCATAAATCTTATGAATTACTTTTTCAAATGATGAATCATGAGCTCTTACACGTTGTTGATTGGTTCCGAGTTAATAAGCTCTTCTTGAATCTTAGTAAAACAAACTATATCTTATTTTGCTCCCATCGTAAACCAATTCCTGACATAAAATTAACAATTTCTATGGACAACTTCAATATACCCCAAGTAATATCAACTAAATTCTTGGGTGTCCATGTTGACCAATTTCTAACTTGGAAGGTGCATATTGAAAACATATCTAAAAAGATAGCTAAAAGTGTCGGTATCTTGACCCGTATTGCTTATATGCTACCACCTCGAATTAGACTTAACTTATATTACTCTATTATCCATCCATATCTTTCATATTGCAATATTGTTTGGGCTTCTAACTACTCTTCTCGACTTATAAGACTAACCTCACTTCAAAACAGAGCTGCTAAAATTATTATGGGTCTCTCTCGCCGTTCTCATTCACATCTCCTCTTAGCTAAATTAAGAATACTTACCATCGATCAGATAAGAATCATGCAAACGTCTGAACTTATGTTCAAACATATGCATAATCTTTTGCCTCATGCCTTTGCTGATTTCTTTACTCTAACCTCTGCTTTAGTTCCCTATAACTTGAGATCCTCACTTAATTACAGAAGGATTATCACTAGAACTAATACCCGCTTGTTCTCAATTAAAAGTGCGGGTCCTAGGACCTGGAATAACTTACCCTTGTCTATTCAGAATTCCCTCTGCTTCACCTTGTTTAAACGTAAACTTAAAAGTCATTTACTTCATGCTGTCTCCTGATAAATCTACCGATCACCATCTATGTTAATAAATATTTATATTCTTTTATTTTAAAGACTTCGAAATTGACTCACTCAACATCACCTTTTTACCTTTTCCCAGGATGTAGTTAACTAGTTAAGTTAATAATTAATCTTTATACCTGGTACTTTATAATTTGCATAACCTGTTGCTGTTTATTTCAACTTGTATTTGGGAAACCCTGCCAGTGGGACAATAGTCCCTTAGGGGTTCTCTCCTTTTGCTTTCTGTTTGTTCCTATATCCTTTGTATGTAATAAAGATGTTTTGTCAATTGTCACGTTAAGCAATAAAAACTGTGGTTATGGTTATGGTTAGGTACCGAACATACCCCTACACCACAGCGCCCCACAATGTAAAGTGTGCCTCACAATGAAGATATGCACCATTACATAACATATTACATAATTAACTCCATTACACCATTCTATTACATATTACCTTCATTACACCATTACATAGTACATGCATTACACCATTACATATTACCTTCATTACACCATTACATATTACCTTCATTACACCATTGCATATTACTTTCATTACACCATTACATATTACATTCATTACACCGTTACATATTACATTCATTACACCATTACATATTACATTCATTACACCATTACATATTATCACCCTTACACCATTACATATTACATTCACTACACGATTACATATTACCTTCATTACACCACTACATATTGCCTTCATTACACCATTACATATTACATTCACTACACCATTACATATTACATTCATTACACCATTACATATTACCTTCATTACACCGTTACATATTACATTCATTACACCATTACATATTACCTTCACAGCTTCATTGTTGGTGATATGCTTGAACGAAATACCATTGACAGCAACAATCTGATCTCCAGGCAGTAATCCATGTCGGTCGGCTACAGAATTCTCATCAACACTGGACACGTATATCCCAAGACCATACTCAGCTCCACCCCGTATGCTCAGTCCCAACCCACGACCTGGGTCGTACTGCGACCGACCAACCCATATCCGCCGGACCGGATTGATCAGGCCTGCCTCCCAGTTCGGCAAATCCACAGAGGAGATTGGACGTGGCAAGGAGTAACCATTGTAACCAGTTCGAGGCAAAGACCTCGTCTTCCTCGTTGAAACAACACCGTTCGACACCGGCAGCCTGTCTAAAGAAGCAGATCCATTATGACCCTCACGTCTTCCGCTTTGACTCCACGAATCCAGCACCCCATCCACAAGTCCATCGATCACCACCCGATCGTTCTTCCGAGGAACACTCCTCTCCAGGAGTCGGTCATACATGGCCACGTGCGATCGCGGAATGAGCTTCCGCAGCTTTCCGATCAGCTGACGCTTGGCACGGGTATCGAGCAGACGGTTGAGAGAGTTCGCCAGTTCGGTGATGCTGTCCGACGTGAAGTAGGAATTGATTATTTTGGCGAACTCAGCCTGCTCGTGCACGTTTAACACGTCACTGATGGCCGCCTTCAGGCGTCGTATGTTTCTGCTGCTCGCAGTCATGACTCTCGCCTTTGCTGGGTGTGCAGCGTTTGCTCCTTAATATTTAATCGCTCTGTTCCAGGTGTAACTCCATCTGGTGGATGGATTGGCAGGCAAGCGAGTGGTGGGTCTTCAGGTATGCTGCCAAGAGCAGTGAAACTAGAGTCAGGCAAAAGGGTTTGCTATGAATTCGCACATATTCCCCAGACGTTCAGATTTTGGAAGAAACGAACTCAGATGTGACATATGAAACCAACTTCAAAGACATAATGTTTCCAAAGTTAGGCTTGCTTGCTGTTGCTAAATATTGTAAAATATTAGCACTGCTGTCAATGCAAGCTCTGTCCATCACAGGCAGGTTGACAATGAGAACGTTCTTATGAAAAATAACTAAGTCTATTCACTCAAAACTGTTCAAGGAATACTGAGTGTAGCCTCAGCTGAGTGCTGACAAATCACAACGTAAAGAGCACATATCCTGTAAACTTCAGTGAATCTTGTTCTGTCAAAACTGTCATTTATCATTAAGCAATAATTAATTTTGATTAAAATTTTCAAGCTTGTTCAACCTATTATTTTCATAAATTTTATTATTTTCATAAATTCTTTTTCTGCGCCAGAACCAAATGTGTTTCTTAATTAAGTCTTCATCCAGGATGTGGTAGTTCGACCCATATGAATGGCATGATTGCCATGTAAAAATGCCTTGTTCACATCATCCTGGCATAAAATGTTATGTGTGATCCAACACTGTTAAACTCAAAGTATTCAGAGTGGCTTGTATAAGTTACTGTACTCAGGCATTTGCACTGCACTTGCAACAAGTATTTCACAATCCAAACTGAATTGAATTCCACAAACTGAAGCTTTCCTTGCAGCCCCAATCAATCTTGCCATGTTAAAAATCATCCTTTCTCAGACACTTGCCAACAAAATAATCTTTTGAGAAATAATCCTTCGCAATATTCCATTGTGATGTCATTGTTTTTATAATCCAGCATCAAGATATTTTTCTCTTCAAATCATGTCTCAGTGAGTATCAAAGAAACCTTGAAAGCTGAAGATCACACTTCAGCTCACCACACTAATGCTTACATCATCGTAATCTCACCATGAAGATGATTTATATTCCAAGGAAAATTATGCCGACTTGCCAAGTCCTCAGTAAAATGTATCCTCAGCTAATAGTGACTGGCAAGACTATTATATCCATTCATAATCTTGTGCATCTACAAACCATAAAATCCTTCACTGTACAATACACTAATCTGCAGCAGATGCAGACACAGCAACTTGAAAGTCAACACTGAAGAAGAGAATAATTATAAATAGCTAGGCCAGCTGCAAAGTACATTTAGTATTCTCTGGTATTGATTGGCATGGCCAATCATTAGGGGGCCATCCAACACTGTCAAGTCGGTTCAATATTCACATTCGGATATATTGACTATTCGGTATGGAAAGCCTAAGGTGAAACAATTATTTCAACCTTTTGCATACCTTCAAAGCAGTTTCTTAAAGAAGCATAAATCAATAAGAGTTTTGTCTGAAGTAAGTAAGCATACATTGCCTCGTATTAAACAAATTGCATATTAGATCAGCCTCAGCCACAGACTGAAACACAGACTCCACTTCTTCAGGAACGCAGCTCAAGCTCTAGATAGTGTTACCAAATAATTAATTGCAAAACAGCTAGACGCAATTTGAGATTTTCTGGTGTCTGAATATATATATATATATATATATATATATATATATATATATATTCGTTTTATTGAGTTCTTGCTGATGACATAGGAGGTTAACTCATGTGAAATTTAAAAATCTTAGTGCAACAGGTCATCTTAGTTATGGTGAGGAAATGTGTGCACAGCAATATGGTTTCTCAATACTTCAAGCCCATTTGCTGAAATGGCTAAAACTAGTTTGAAGTTTTGCAATGATTGCTTGGATAGATTACTCATGATGTGAAGTTTAAAACATTAGTTAGTTCAGTGATTCCCAACCTTTTTTGGCTTGCGGCACACTAAGAAAGAATACAAATTTTCGCGGCACACTTAATAATAACCAATTTTTAAAAATCTATTTGTCACTATTATTAGTCAGTCAGCAGATCAAATTGAAACAAAGCTCCAGAGAAGATAATCATACTCGCATTTCATGTCAATTCTAAGAAATCTCTCCCTCATTTTACAATTGATTTTAGCTGCAGCTGAAAATTCAAATTCACAAAACCATGAAGATGCAAATGGCAGAAGAATTTTGACTGCTCTTCAACTGACAGAAGGATATGATTTTTGAAAGCAAAACTCATCCAAACTCTTTTAGAAAAATGTTGACTGATAAAATTTGCCATTTCGTAATTCAATGAGCTGTTCTTCATCCTCGGTTGCAAGATTTGTTGTTTCGCCAATTACAAATGGGACTGATTACCCAGTCAAAATTGTTGAATGCAAGCGAAGGGAAGTAATGTTGTACTGCCGGTTGTAGTTGTATCAATGTGTTTAGCATTTCAAGCGCAATTTTCTTCTTTCACTGAGATTCATTGAACGTTTGGAAAACAATCAAGGCTTCATTTGGAGATCTTAACCTGCTACAGTGTGAGAGATTAAGACCAACTGACTTAAGTTTTGATGTTGCAGTGATGATGTTTTTGAATATTTTGTTTGGAACCATTATTAATTAACAGCATATTAGATTTTTCCCGCGGCACACTTGCAAAGTTCTCGCGGCACACTAGTGTGCCGCGGCACACAGGTTGGGAATCACTGAGTTAGTTAGTGATTTAAGTTACCTAACATAAAAAAGAGAAATGGTGTGAAAATAGAATTTCCGTGTTTTAGTCCTTTTGGGGTCCCGTAGTAAAATAACTTAAGATTGTATGGTAAATGACTTGGTCAATACACTTGCTGAGTAATTGGTGCTTGTAAGAAAATGTCATGGAGAAATACGAAAAAGTGACAAATTTTGAATAATTATTTGACCAGCTGCTTACCATACCAAACATACAATCGAAACAGGATCATCAAATGAACTCATATATATATATATATATATATATATATATATATATATATATATATATATATATATATATATATATAAGGCGTATAAACTTATTGACTTCACGAAATTATATGAAACTGTATTTATGTATTAGAAATATTCCATAGTTCAGTTCAGAATATGCATCTGCCAGAAAATGATATTCATCTAATTAGCAAGTCATGATCACTCGATCAGCTACACTGACTTCGTAAATTTTACAAAATGAACGTCATCAGAATACTAGAATAGAAAACTGTTTGGGCCCTACAAAACGTCTGGTGATCCATGCAAAGGATTTGACATGGATCAGATTCTTGTTGGACACTGTTCAACATGACTCATGATACTCATCCGGGTCATCCCATCATTCCTGCCTTGACAGAGCTATGATTCATATGAACTCCCACTAATCTTCTCGATTGGCATTTGGCAGTCAAGCACAAGTTCATGAAATTTAATCTGGTCTATTGCTCTACAAGAACCCTTCTATATAATAACTTGTACTTCCATATGCATATATAATATTACTACTACAGTACTACTCAGTGCCCAAAGTGTGGAAAAATAAGTGCCTGGACGCCCCTTACCTCTCCAAAAGAAGTGCCTGGACGCCCCTTGCCTTTCTAGTCTCTGCTCGTCAATAAGTGGCTGGACGGCATTCAGAATTTAAGACAAGTGCATGGACGCCGTCCATGACCGTCCAGGCACACTTTAAGCCCTGGTACTACTGCTACTGCTACTACTACTACTAATAATAATAATAACAACAACAACAACAACAACAACAACAACAACAACAACAACACAAGCCTAATCACCTTCACATAGGCTATGTTGGTCAATTTAAATCAAACTTTAAACACATATCATTTCACACGCGCTCTGATAGGTTACTATCACCTAAACCGCTCATTTATCTAAATTATCTTGTGCAAGACCTGTCTTGTTAAAGCCAACGACAGGTTAAAGAGCACGCTGTTGGCATCTCCATGCATTTTCCTATCCATTAAATCCATTGGTAGCCTACCATAGGACCTACTACTTCAAAACATATCGGTACATGCTTTTGATAATAACTATTATTATTGTAAACTTCAAACTTCCAAAATGGCACTCGAAACTCAAAAGCCAAGCGCAGGTCGCCAGCTTATTCACGAGCGCCGATAGTGTTCTGAGGTCGTTGGCATTGGGTCTCTGGCTGATTTGTTGACATTCTAACTGATCGCTGCTGATGCGTCAATAATTATTGTCAACTTGTCATTATAGCCTCCTCGCCAAGCAGTCCTGGCTACAAAACTACATTATTACGGTGACGGTGGTCATAGTAAATGTTTCCTACTTACTTATTAACACGTGGGCTTAAATAATTATAATTTTTCGAAATGCAGATCGGCAGGGATGTCACTCATAGCTTTTCCCCACCTAGATCCAGTTTTTTCGGCTTAATCTAGGTTTCTAGCATGATGTAGGAATTTCTAGGTTTGTCTTGCCGAGATTATTGTTTTACAATATACAATTATTACAATACAATTAGTCATTTATAACGCGCTTTAACAAAACAAGTCTTGCACAAAAGCGCGCTTCACTACAGATCTAATAATAATGCAATAAAAACAGATGAGTTTTTAACTTTGATTTTTTTACGGTTTTTTAACGGCGGATTTTCTGACTTTTTCCCGAAAAATACATTTTTTGGGAAAATGTACGAAACAGTAGTAAAAGGAGAAAGATTTAAGGAAAATTTCCGATTTTCGAACCCAGAAAGAGTGAAAGACTGAAAAAGGTCGTCAGAAATTTCAAGCTCGAAAATTCAATGTATTTTCCCAAAATTCACCTATCTAGCTTTTTCTAGCCTTTTTTCGGCCGAATCTGACCTTTTTCGTTAAAATCAGAGTGACATCCCTGCTGATCGGCTTTGAAACCGGAAGCGCATTGAGTGCTTCAGCTGTGGGAAGAAGCGTGAGGTTGTCTGTTGACCTCCAGTAAAGTCAGTCGAATTTCAGACACCAGAGACCTTCCAGAAATGCTTCGAGCTGGAATTAGAGCCCTACAGTCGGCACAGTGTGTGACTCGTAGAGCGGCAGGTATTACACGTGCATTTTTCTTTGATTATCATTTAAATCCGTGGCTCGTCCTTGGCTCGCCGCAGTGTCCAGCCACAATGTCCAACTTTCGATTCACTACATAGGTGAAGCATTCGTTGCCTGTGTCATTAAAAACATTGTAGAGGTGTTTAGATTAATGGAAATATGCGATGAAATGGACACTGGATTGACGAAAATAATTTATTGTGAAGCTGAACGTTGGATTAATGAAAAATGATATTTGCTTAAATAGAAGAGCTCTGGATTGATGACGGTTATCATGGAAATCATTTAAATAATGAAGTGTGTAAAAATACAGGATGTGTTTAACTAAATTAAACAAAAATAAATAGTAGCCAACGGTAAATGTTTTATAGATGACTTAGGTACTGTAATTAACTTTTATAAATATTAACTTTTATAAATGGAGACGGGTGAGAGCTTGTTTTTACGTACACATAGGGGTCCGCAAAATGTACGAGTTGCAACAGGGAGAAGGTGTTAAAAATATGATTTTTGGCCCTTACGTTGCATATATTTTGTTTAGACTGTGCATTGTTAATCAGTTGCAGGCACCTCTGTTCGTTTTTCCCATCATGATGAGACCGCTGATGAATTTGACGCTCGTTATGAGAAGTTCTTGAATCGGCCGGACATCGATGGCTGGGAGCTGCGAAAGGCCATGAACGATCTCCAGGGTCATGACCTTGTTCCAGAGCCAAAGCTCGTCATTGCGGCAATGAAGGCTTGCAGAAGAGTGAACGACTATGCTCTGGCGGTCAGGTACCTCGAGGCTGTCAAGGCAAGTTGTCGTTCGGCTTCTGTAGTTTGCTTTTATTTATCAAATTGTTTTGAAATCTTACTTGTAAGGTTGTTGGTATATTTAGTTCGTGTCATATATATTTGTGAAGTGCGTCTTGCAGTATGGACTCTGAGTATTGGACTCCGGGTATCAAGGCCGTAGCTAAGGGGTGTTTTGGGTGTTTTAACACCCCGAAATGAAATGGTGCCAACATGAAATAATGCATCTACTAGCACATACACACGTGATGTATGGACTAAAGGATTTCATTTTGAAGCTCTTATTTCTATGTGACATTTTACAATAGATTTTAAATTGTCCTCCAAGCCCCTTAAGTAGTCTGTTGATTTGGATGCTTGTCGTCTTGTTTAAGGTCGAGTAATCACCCTCGAAATAAAATCCTGGCAACGGCCTTGCCAGGTATTCTCAGAGAAAAAAGCCCTGGGTAAAGAGAAACGTCTTTAAGCAACGTCTAGACGAGGAGGAGGAGACTATAGACAAAAGTTTGACCCACAGAGAAGGGGAAGGTCATTCCGGTTGGAGGGGTAAACAGCAAATGCCCAATGTTTGACTAGAGCTGTTTTTGTGCATGGAACGAAAAAATTAAATCGGTCTGTAGAGCGCAGCAAACAGTTGTTCATTTAAAGTTGTGAAATTACTTTGAAATTCAGGGTTTGTGTGACTTGTATGGGTTGCCTTTGAGGAGTTTGCTGAATGAAGGGACAGGATTATAATTGCACTGATGCATCATACTGATAGTACTTGTGTGAAAGTACATGGAGGGGTTTTTGTGGGGTTTGTCTAACTTATTAGCAGATTGACCACTTGAACCTCGTGTCTGATGGTGGGAAAAATTTAGGTTAGAATGGCGGTCATATGGGGAACTCAGTAAATTGAATCTTGTGTTTAGTGGTGAGCACTGGTGACTAAGGTAATCTTGTGTTTTGGCCAAACTTGATGCCGCATTACCAGGCTAACGTGTTTCTTGCCTAAATGAGATGGCTGCTTGCCTGTGCGCTTGATTTTCGTTGGATGTACCTGTCATTGTATCTGTCATTGTGGTACGTTTGTAGGACAAGTGTGGCCCAAAGGTGAAGGAGATCTGGCCTTTCATGGTGACGGAGATCGGTCCAACCCTAAAGGAACTGGGGATTCTCACACCAGAAGAAATGGGATACGATAAGCCAGAACTGGCCTGCAAAGATGTTTTAGATATGTAACTAACGGTATGTGCATTGTTTTTGTTCTGCGTCGTAGCATTAGCATTTCATCAACACAATACAACTCCTACTACAGCCCAATGTAAAAATATAGAATATAATTTTATGTCGCAATGGTGGGGATTAATTGCAGATCCATTGATGAATTATTTGTGAAGAATCCAGGGGTAAATATTGCATGACACTTAAACATGAATTGTAAGCTCTGAAAATTCAGTTGACTATTGTTGGATGAAATGCATGCACACTTGCAATCCATCAACCATACAGCCTGCTTCTTGTAGGCACATTGACCTGTTTTGTAGTATTTCCATATTTGTAGTAATCTTTGTGATGCTTATTATTTATGAACTATGGACATGCAAGAATTCTACTTAATATTTTTGCAAACTTGAGACTCTACAATCTGCACTCCTACCATTGTGTTGGATAGCAATGCTTTCTATTAATCTGAAACATTGTCTTGTCAAAAGTTTTGATGAATGTGAACATTGAATTGTTTTACACTAGTTAGTTAACTCTGTGGAACATAGCAGAATTTCATTGGTGTGATAACGTTACATGTAGGGAGGGAGTAAATGTTGGTTCCGCACTGCTGTGTTGGAAATGACTTCCTAGTTTTTATGCTGTAATTATGATTAGTTTTTTTTTCAAATACTTCTTAACTATGCAATATGATGCATAACTTTTGTGTATATACTTGAATGTGCTAACGGTGAGAAAATGTTCTGTTTTCAGCAATGCCGTTACACATGTGTTTATATAGGTCATCAGACGTATCTTCACAGCATACTGGAGGAATCCCATGATGAAACTTTCTAATTTAACAGAACTTTAAAGTACTGATTGATATTGCCCTTCTGGGTGACTAGTTGGGCAAGATTTTCATTCAATTTAGTCTTTAAGTTTGATTTTGATTCGAAGGCACGAAAGATGTTGCAATGGATAGTTACGATAATAACAAGGAAGATAGTTATCGGCGTTTTTGTATTTGAATTCATTCTTATTTCGTCTTGATTGTGTCCTGAGGTTTGCTTCATTTTAAGTTAGGGTTGCTTTAAGGAATGTGCGTATGGATGTGTGTATGTATATTTTTTTAATTCCAAAAAAACGACGGGCAAAATGCTGTTTGTGTATATTAACATAATTCATAGTATGGCTACTTAGTGCGTGTGACTGAGTTTGCAAGTATATGTTTTTGACCAAGTAAAGCATGTTTGCAATGGGGGAAGAATAAATTGTCTTGGAACTGTTTAGCAGAATAGTTTTAGTGATCATCTACAGTTCTACACAATGGAGTAACAGAGCCATTTGTTGGTGGACTTTCTGCTGTTAGTTCTTTTCATCCGTATGCATGATGGGACATGAATGACATTGTCTCTAAATTGAGTGGAGAGTACTTGTTCCTTGAAAAAGTCGAAATTCACTAAAATGACCCTTATGTGCTGTCTACAGCAGGAAATACTGCAACTGCAATACTATACCTCTCTTTTGTCAGTGTATATGACCTTTCTGTGAGGCGTATTTATTTAACAATGTTGGAGGAAAATGAAATGTTCCATGTGCAATTGATGTTTATTTCATTGCCAGCAAGCAATGTCCCAACAAAACTTGAATTGTCATGACATCGTGTCTGCTGTCGGGTAACTAGAGTTGACTTTTGGTGGAAAACTTTGAAATAAAAAAATCTGTTGATTATTTTGATTGACTAGCGGTGCAATTAAGTTCTCTACGGCCTTTCTGCATCCACCCTTCAACCTCTTAGAACTGTTCTCCATCACATGGGCGGAGACCTAGAGGGGACAGTCCCCCCCCAATGGAAGTGTTTGGGGGGACGGCCCATGCATGTGTCCCCCCCCAATCGTTGAGAGTCAAGACTAAAAAAAAGGTCATCAACTACTTTGGCGGCGAAAATAGAAAATTTCGTCGAGATTTGTCTCCGGATGACTTAAAAAAGGTCATCAACTTTTTTGGCGGCGAAATTTTTTTTCTTGAGATTTCGCCGGACGTCAAAATTTTTTTGAAAAATCTCGCGTTTTTCCGTCCCCCCCCAATTCTCGGCCCAGGTGTCCGCCTATGCTCCATCATGCTGCAAGACTTTTCAAATACTTCACTCCTCATAACCCCCACTCTGTATGCTCTACACTGGCTTCCTATGCAGACACATATTACTTTGCAGATCATCTTATCGCTCTTCAAGAAACCTTACGACTTGTTTAAGATTTATTATGAGTAGACTGACTTTCCTATTACATGCTTTCGTGCAAGGCCCATTTTGTTTAGGCACTTGTAATTGCCTGGTATAATAATAATGATAGCAAACTGCACATCTGAAAATGTAACAACTCTGCGAGCGTGTACGTAATTATGTAACATAAATCTCAATTTATAAATCAATAACGTAACATGGAGGTTATTGCTTTCGTGGTCGTAGCTGTTCAAATAAGATCTCCAATATATGACTTGTGGGTGCAGATTAATTCTCAAAGAATTATATTACATCGCATACATTCAACCTCTGGACGAACTCTAGCCACAATAACCACAAAATTCCTTCGTATAAACGCCATAATCTCGCGTCTTGCTATATCTCCACAATTTTTCACTGAGAACATCACGTTTTCACATCTGATTCTTAGACTCTGCATTGCCTTTTACTGTTTCAGTTCTAACATCAGCCATCTGCGACTAACTGCCCGCCTGATCTTGACCTCAAACTGATTATAACCCATCTCGTCTATCCGTGGCATTTCGTTTTAACTAAGGCCACAACACAGTATAGTATATAACAAGATAATTATATACTGTGACCACAGTAACGTTGCCCAACAGAACGATCAACAGATCGCAGCACAGTATTTGTAGTGATGTCGTCAGATTGTGTCGACTCCGTGGGTGGTGATTCAAAATATATAGTCTGTGGGCGTAGCGTGACGTTTTGTAGAGTGGGGAACCAACCGAACCAAGTTACCAACGACAAACAGGGAGCATTTAATTAAGTTTCTTAACTGCAGTTTACAAACACTTAAAAATCTAATTTACGCAATTAAAACCGATCCTAAGACATTCGGCTGTACTGTGACTTGTCACCATGTCTATTGCCGGGTTAAAGAAGCAAGTTAACAAGGTTAATCAGGTAAGATTTCAAGTTTGTTTCCACCTCAATGAATAACGAGGCCGTGTCGTCAAAGCGTCTTCAAGTCGTCTGTAAAGTGTAAATGTAATTGTGTAAAGTGTAAATGTTTATCGTTTTCTATAGGTGATGGCCCAGTATTTCTGTGTCAGGATTCTATTGAGTGCCCAAATGAAGTATGTTAGATATCTCATCGCTAGAAAGCAAAATTCGTATACTGTGTTTGAAATAATATTGAAGAGAGTGTGCGCGAGAGAACTTTAGCCAGGCTATTTGCATTCATGTTTATATTTGCCTACTTAATGATAGGTACTTAAGTTACAACAACGCATTTGTTAATAGCAAGTAGGTCCGACATATATGGTTAGCACAATAGAAATGTGTATAATGTGCGACCTCTGTACTTTTCAATGAAATAAATAATGTAGGCCTAAGCTGTCTAACTGTGTGATCATCGTATAGTAAGGTAAGTGATCATGTTAGTCTTCAGACACCATGGGGAGTATGGGACCATGCATAATGCATTATTTATACTGTTCTCTGAATATGTCGGAGATACACAGCTGGACTGTATGGAAAAAATAGTATTTAACTTAGCATGGGATATGGCTCGATGGGCAAGATATATCAGTGGTTATACGTGCAGAGGTTGCCTTGTGACTGCTTTGTGCTTGTTGAGTATACTATTGCCACAGCTATAACACCAGTTACTGCTCTGTGAAATGTGATGTGACTGAGGGGGGCATATCTTGTTTGGTAATGGAGTGATCAAAGATTCATTTGACGTCTAGACTCATATTTGATTAGCATATGATCATGTACAGTTGTCCTTGTTTAATACGATGATACAAATATGTATGACTAATTATAGCTGGCTTTGAAAGTACCCATGTAAATGTATAAAATAGAAATATATGCTAAATAGGTACCCTATTTATAAATATAAATTTTGATTTATCTCTGTGTATATGTTTTAGTTTTTTATATCTTAGTATTATGTTGTGTGACTGTAAGACAAGGATGTATGGACACACTTATATTACAAGGCTGGGCTTAAATGAATAATTTTTAATAAATGACTTTCCATTTAGCCTGCAGATATGTAATCATATTGGCTGAAGTAGGTTTTATGAAAGGCTGCTTTGAATAATTTGTTTGCTGTACATTTAGCTGTTTATATATTATAAGTCTACATGCAAATTACAGGCAGATGTTTTCCATATCAGGATCAGTGTTGCTTTTAGTTTACATGTATGTACATGTAATTGACATACCTTTTGTAATAGAAGTTCAGTGTTTGCTGATGACATGAACATATTTGCAGTGGCGTAGGCAAGGGGGGGGTTTCGGGGGTTAAAACCCCCCCCATTGGCTCCGAAAAAAAGATTTTTTAAGGTTATTTTTCCATTTAAGCAAGAAAAAATAGCAAAAACAGGGTTTCCGGCCATAAACCCCCCCATGAAAAATTCCTGGCTACGCTACTGCATATTTGGAGGAAACTGCAAAGTGAGAAGGATGAACTGGTCTTGCAGAACCATGGAGGATTGTTCAAAAGAATGATTGTATATATACAGAATGTTTATTGCTTCTAAATAAAAAGTTATGCTATAATTGGACCAAAACAGATGATTTACTACCCTCTATAGAATTGAATGGATATGGTGAACCTAGAAGAGACTGAAATGGAGAAGGAATTGGGAGTTTGGATTGATAAAGATCTTAACTGGCCCAAATGGGGCCAACAATATACATGTATAGAACAATTAATTTGGACACTCTACTACAAAAATAATTCTCGGCTTTCACGATGAGTTTCATTATTCTTTTGCTACAAAACTTTTGGCTATATTGGTCAAAATACCTCAGATGGCCAAAAATAGTTAAGCACTATCTATATAATTGCTATATAAAAATTTCGTTGGTGCAGTTCAAATATCCACTTGTATGGATGTATCAATCAATTTATCAATCAATCCTTTATTTGTAGCCAACCAACCATCAGCTATTCAAGATTGCAAATCAAATGGCTCTTTAAATTTAGATTGATGGCCACAAGGGAAGGCTCTGACAGGGATAAAGGATCCCGTTAAGTAGGGACAGCTATTCAAGGTTTCAAAAGCAGATATAATTACTTTGTATAACAGTTGATGACTTGCAAAATCCTGACTAAAATAACTACCTTAGACTATAAGGAAAGCAAGCAGAATGAATATAGAGTAAAGTTAAATAATATTGGGAAATATAAGGAATATTTATAAAATTCAAAGCACTTACTAATTGCCTTCAGCCACACAAGGGCATAGCTTATATTGAAATGGCATTAGTGTGGATGATTGCCTGATTTCTTGTGTACACAATACATTGTGCTTGTATATATGCATGTTTGTAAGTAAGTAAATGATCTTTATTTGCATTAAACACACTCTCATGCTTGACAAGAACAAATGCTTGTAAGTAGCACAATGGTTTATTTATGTGCATTATCCTGATGCTTGACCATTGATACCTGATGCAGAATGATATTCGGGATCCTAGAGACTTTGTCACTAATTATACATGCATTAGCTGAACTAGCTTGCTGTTTAGGTATGCATTCTGATGAACAATAGATTTTACTCTTTGTTCGTTGTTTTAGTTTATGAGTGAAAAGATCGGAGGAGCTAAAGGAACAGAACTTGACAATGACTTCATTGAAATGGAAAAGGTCAGTGAGTCTCATCGTTTGGCCGGTTTGTGAGATCAGGTGGATTGTTTGTCCAAAGATGCCAAAAATATGTTCCAGTTCATGCCTGTAGTTCAGTCACACAAGTCATGTGATCAAGAAGTATATAAATAGACACACATGTACACACTGTACCAGTAACATACACACAGTCACGCATGTGCGCGCACACACACCCGCGCGCACACACACTGCACAATTAATCATGCGGCATGAGGAATAGTAGGAAGTGACACATTCCATTATCAGCCTGGCCTGGGGTGCCAGTGGATGATAGACATGCATGTAGTTTTATTATCTGTGTATAGGACAGAGACCTGGATTTTGACATAAATGTGTGGTCAGATTTGTAACATAGGCCCGGTAGCTGCGTTAAGCGCCTTTGTGAGGTTATTGTAAGGCGCTATATAAATGTTATGTCTTTTAAAGTCTTTTAAAGCATAATATATGTGTTGTACACAATATAAAAAACTGACATCACTTTGTATGTATGTATGTATATAAACATTTATATAGCGCCTTACAATAACCTCACGAAGGCGCTTAACGCAGCTACCGGGCCTATGTTACAAATCTGACCACACATTTATGTCAAAATCCAGGTCTCTGTCCTATACACAGATAATAAAAGATGTTATGATTACAGAGCGCCTCTGAGTACCCAGGTAGGTACCTTGAAGGGGCGCTATATAAATTGCGATTGGTTTGTTGTTATTATTATTATACATCTAGCGCTCTTGAATAACCTGGTGCTTTAGAAGTTTGGAGATAGTGATTAAAATGTAGACTGCCATTGTCTATGGTTGTATCAGATGTCTTTTCTCATATCATCCATCTTTCTCATATCGTATCAAATTTTGCATTTGCATTGCCCTTATCAGTGCTAGCTAGTCTGTAGGATCATTTGTGTAGCATATGCAAATAATATATCGTATCATATAATAGTGAGCAGTTAAGTCATCATGCATTATTGACCAGGCTCAGCTATACAAATAAGTTCTGTGAACATTTTGTTATGCAAAGCCTGAAAGTAATGTTGGCCCCAGGCCACTCAAGCATTACCTGCATTTAGCAGTGCCCCGTAGCTAGCCAGCCCTTTGAATTTTACTTCTGTGTCCTGGGTATTTTAAATATGGGTTGTTGGTGGCTCGAGTAAGTGATGTATAGCCGATGTGGTTCGTGACTGTATGAGTCACGCTTATAGACATTTTTGGCTGTTTTGAGCACTTGGGCTGAAGTAGATTTTGTTGACAAATGTTTGCATCGAGTGTCGTCAGCTTTTATTTGCCACTCAAGTGTATTAACTTTATGACGTGCATTACATTCTGGTTAATTTTAATATGTTTTTGTGTTGCTTCGATGGCAAATATATAATTGGCACTTAGGGATAAATGTGGAAAGATATTTCTACGCTTACAATTTTCCTAACTGGCTAAGTAGTGATACATGTATTTATGTATATATTTCTGTTCGATTAATATGGCACCATCTAAGTGAATAGCTGGGGGGGTGTGGTCAGACATTGATTTATGTGGACGTGGGGTGTGCAACAAAGACTTCCATGGGTTCTAAGAAAGACTGGGGGTTGAACCCCACAACCCCCTTCAATTCTTACCGTGAGAGTCACTGAGTCAACACGCACATGTGTGGAAACCCAGCCAACGATTATTTTCTCACAGGAGGGCCTTCACTTGAATATTCGAGACTTTAAACATGTGGCACAGATGAAGAAATTAGTCTTCCTAATGCAGACTTTACTTGGTAGTAAGAAGTCAAGAGATTTAAATACTGATATGCTTCCTAGGGCTCTTACTGAATCATTTACAAAAAATTAAACTCAAAGCTGTCTTTTTTTGCTGTGCAATAAAGCCGGAAGCGCTTCTGAGTAATCCCTTGAGGAAGCACTATACAAATACAAGGTAAATACTGAATGAATGAATAATATCTTTTGTTATAATCACGGGAAGAAATTACAATTAAACATTTCAAGACAATTTTTATCGGTCTTACTGTGATGTTTGTTTTTGCTTTCATTGTGTTGTAACAGAGGGTTGATTGTATGACGAAATTGGTTGATGAATTGATCGTGAAAATAGAGGAACTGCTCCAACCTAATCCAGGTTAGCCATGTCACTTAGTGTTGCACGTAGTAGGACTATACAATATTTGCAATATTTCTTTGTGTGCACTTCTGAGAAACTTGCAGGTTGAAATCTCCTCAAAGCACTATAGGATCCTGAACGAGTGGGTGTTGCCATAATTCATGATCTTTTTTTATACAGTTCAGTGGCTAGTTACTAAGAATGGCACAATACTTATATCATGCATGACGCCATAGGCGCAACCACCCTATGGGACCTACGGGACGCGTCCCCCCAACTTTTGAGTGGTCCCCTAAAATATTATGGTCCCCCAACTTTCAGGACGTGATTCATTTCGTTCCCGAACTTTTAGGACGTGATTGCACCTATGCATGACGCATTGTTACTTTGTTGATAGTATAACGTGTTATCAAATATTGTGTTGTGCTTGGCTTTTGGGGCAATAGATGTGGTTTTGAGTTTGTTCTCAAACAGTTAATAACAGTGTCTCTCTGACATGGTTTTAAATGTGGCTGGACGGTCATGGATGGCCTCCATGCACTTGTTTTCAAATCTGAATGCCATCCTGACACTTATTCCGCCAGCATACACTGAAAAGTTAATGACCGTCCAAGCACTTCTTTTGTTACACTTTAAGTGCTGCTCTCTGATAAAGACTTACTGACTTTGAATTTGCTATTAGTACTTCAAGCAGCAAACTAGACAAATAGTAAATAAGTTCTGAGTACTGAAATGCAATGGTAAAGAGCATGCAGGCTCCAAAGTATAACCACCAGGTCATGTTGTTGGATCAGATAATTACTTGGGTGATATGTCAAGCAAATAGCTGAATATGGAATAGCTGAAACTATAAGCTTATTAATTTAAGACTTTAAAAGAGCTTTTTCTGATGGGCTTGGGTCTTGTGTTTCTTTCTAAGCGTCACGTGCACGTATGGTGGCTCTGAAATCCATCAATAAGGTTCGTGGTCAGGCCAACCAGACCCTCTACCCGCAACCGGAAGGACTGCTCGGAGAATGCATGCTCAAACATGGCAGAGAACTGGGATCGGATTCACTGTTTGGTAGGTGCTTCAACCTCACATCTTTGAAGATTCTGTAATATTCTTTTTCTGCAGTCCTCAACTCTTTGAAGATTGTAAGCTACAATATTCATTTGATTGTGACTGACATTTTCTTTTTTCTGTAAAAACCCAACTGTGCAAGCCTTCCTTCAAGTACCTCATCAAGTGATAGAAGGGATTCTTATCAGTTGGATGATTTAGGTTTCTTGTGCTGTATGAGACTGTGCAATGTGTTATTCTATTTACTATATATCTATGCTGTCAACTTCCTTGTCTTCTGTTCCAAGTATGAAATAAGAAAAGTTGCCTGCCAGTTGTAAGAGCAATGTTGTGCAGTGTTAGAACCTTACCCCAAATTACTTCTTTATTTTAAGTGAGTAGGTAAGTATGTTCTTTGTTTATCAAACTGTATAACCACACTTCAAATGGTTTAAATGAAATTAAAGCATTATAAAGCATTTTTGTTAAAAGCGATATGTGTGATTACATGATGGTTATTGGCAGATTAATTGAGGGTAAACTGACCAACCCAGAGGAACCTGGAAGAGAGGTTAGCCAGTTGTTATGGTTGAGTAAATAAATGTTAATGCTCACAGCTCAGTGATGGATAACGAGGAGTTGTACAGTAAGTGAGCAATGGCCATGATGCTCATGATGATGATTACAGCTATATTTGGGCTTAGGGACCATGGCCAAGGTACATCTGAGATGTTGGACCATGACTGTACTGGGTCCTGGATTTGTACGTGGAGTTGCAGACTGCTTGTAGCAAAGTCATTTGCAGTGAGCCTAGATGCTTTGCTGTTTCTAGGCCAGTCGCTGATAGAGATCGGCGAAAGCTACAAGCAGTTGGCCGAAGCCAAGTATACACTGGAGGACACAGTTAAGCAGAACTTTCTGGAACCACTTCACCATCTCAAGGGCAAAGATCTTCATGAGGTTCAGGTAAGATTTTGCAACATATATCAGCATCATCAGATTTGCTGTTTTACTATTCTTTGTGAAAACAATGACGTGGAGAAAACTGCACAGCGTCAGTTATACTCACATTTTATCAATAAATCTATAACAGGGTATCAGTATCATCTTTGGGTAGTTTCTTTGTAGGAGGAGATGCAAAATAAATAAATAAATAATAATAATAAGACGATTTATATAGCGGCATAGCTCACCCGAGGCCGAAAGAAAGGGCGCTGTACATTAGATCACAAGTTACAGGCAATTATACGATTGTTTACAAAATACTATGCTATTTTCATTTTGCCAGATATGATACCCGATATCATAAGACTGGAGGCATTTGAAATGTGGACCTGAAGAAGAATGGAGAATATCAGCTGGACAGAGCATAAAACAACTGAAGTGTTGAGAAGAATTGAAGAAGAAAGAACACTGACAGGAACGATAAGATAAAGACAAAAGAAATGGATTGGACACATGCTGAGAGAATATGCTCTGCTGAGAATGGTGATGGAAGAAAAAATGGAGGGAAAAGAACAATTGGAAGACCAAGACAGATGATGATGCTAGACTGGACTTCCCTTGACTATGCGACACCTCCAAAGCTGTTCTCAATTTCACAAACTGTTGAACACTGTTTTTTCGCTTGATCTCGGCCGGGAGCACCTCTGAGTAGGTACCTTGAAGGGGCGCTATAATTTACGATTGATTGATTGATTGGATGGTGGAGGATGGATAAGAAAAACTCAAGGAGAAGGCACAGCGGAGGGTGGAGTTGTGACGTTGGACATTCGAACCTGCATGGGGCAGAAGCCTGACGAAGAATCATTTATGCATTTTGTTATTGTGCTGCGATGGCTGAAAATTGTGCCACTTAGTGATTTAAAAAAGAATTTGTATTTTCAGCATCATCGAAAGAAGTTGACTGGCCGTCGGTTGGATTACGACTGTAAGAGACGGAAGCAGGAGAAGGGTAGGAATAGATTATCCAGTTACATTGCAATTGTATATTACTGTCTGGGTTTTTTAGTCTTGGGGATTCAAGGGTTTGAGTTCAGAGTCTTGAGCATTTTCTTCAAGCAGATTAACCATGCCAATCTTCTGGACTTACTATTTATGCTTGTATGAATGTACGTACGAACAGTGTAGACCCTTTTATGAGTGACCTGCTGACGTGAATAATCCGCTTAACATGTGAAGGTGCCTATTTTACACACGCACACGATGTTTTTTAAAAAAAACATGCAATAGAGAGACTTCAGGTCTAGGGCTTCATATTGCTCACCAACTCTTGTAGAGTCTAGCGGAAGCCTGGAGTGGGAACGTGTTGTAGACTTACTCGTCTATTTTACCGTGTTGAAGCAAAGCTAGAACTTTGCATCAGTTTTGAGAATAGTTTCAATAGATAGTGAAGTTGATATGAATCTACTTGTACCAGTACATAAGTATTCCTGAATTTTGAAATCCTATCTGCTATACAGATTTGATTTTACCGAAACCCTTCACCTGAGAACTGTGCATTTTATATTTCTACCTAACTGCATGTAATGACGCTTTTTCAAAGTTTTAATGTATATTTTGAGAATTCGAGGGAGAGGACTAGCCACCAACCCTCATATGCAGAGGTTAAAAAATTAAGTTGCTGGCACATGGCTGCCTCTTTGCTTGGTTCAAGTGCTGCTCTTCTTAATGAATAGTCTGTTGTGTTTATGTATTTTTCTGGTGATTTTTCAGGAGGTACAGTAACAGACGCAGAGGTTCAGATGGCAGTTGAGAAGTTTGAGGAAAGCAAACAGTTGGCCGAAGCAGCTATGCACAACGTTCTCGACAACGATGTGAGTTGGGGTTTACTGGATAATGATAATAATAATAATATTGATAATAATAATACTGATAATAATAATAATAATATTAATAATAATAATATTCATTAATTAATTGAAACTGACGGACTTCTGCGCTTATGTATTATGTGATTTAGTAACAAGAGATGATAGCAAGTTTAACCGGAGTCAAATTTAAGTGTACAGTGACTAAGGGAGACAACTTTGTTCCTATCTTTGCCCCCGCAATAAGTAAGGCTTCCCCATCCTTGTCCCATCCCACATGTTTTGTCCATATACCCACCCATCTCACAGATATTCTCCCCATCCTGACAGGCAGTGCTCAAAGTGTTCAAAAGAATTGGCTGAACGCCTCGTACCTTTCCAGGCTGTGCTGACCTAATAAGCGGCAGGACAGCACAGAGATTTGAAAATAAAAGCATGGACGCTGTCCATGACCATCCAGGCTCGCTTTAAGTCCTGACTTACATGTATACATTCATACATACATAGATCACTCAATCATTTGCCCACTGCTTAAAGATTTTTTTATTCCTTTGTTCGGGAGCGCCTCTACTCAGAGGCGCTCCCGACTGCAGCGCGGACTGCAGCAGAGTTTCACACGAAGCGCTGAGCAATTGCTAGTGAAGGACTTGCCCAAGGTCCTTACGCGGCGACTTGAGGTGAATTCGAACCTGCAACCCTTCGGCTGCAAGACAACCAAAATACCAACTACACCACCGTGCCTGCTGTATAAAGATGACTTTATACAACAGAAAATGCAGGAACCGCTCTCTGAAACTAGTATGGACATTAGCGTAGATGAACAATTAAAAGTGGCCGTGCAAGCAAAACATTTGCGAATAACACATTGACCTTGACTATATTTTCCGTTTATCTTGTGCATTGTTACAGGTGGAGCAGATCTCTGAGTTGTCTTCATTCATTGTCGCTGAGCTGGAATACCATCGTCAGTGCACTTCCATCCTCGAATCATTGACAGAGATTCTTAAATCAAAGTAAGATCGAAATGCAGCTATGATGTACGTGCTTGCAACCGTATCGAAAGTTCAGAGAGTTCTGGAAGTGGGTGGTTACTGTTTTGTGCCATAGTGGATAGGAAAACCCGTGGGACTGATAAGTTCTGCTAATCCCATGATACGAGTTACTTTCATTTCGCAATCATTTATATGTATGTGCGCTTGTTATTAGCGCACCTTCTAGGGTTTCTACTCAGGAGCGCTCCAAACTATAGCACGGACACTGCATCGGAGTTTTACGCTGAAGCGCTGAGCAATTGTGAGTGAAGGACTTGCCCATCGTCCCTATGCGGCGGCTTGAGGTGGATTTAAAGCTGCTACCTTTTGGCTGCAAGGCAGCGAACATACCCACTACACCACTGCGCCCCACATATTTCATGTCTGCATTCATTTTAATTTTGGTTTTGTACTTTTAGGTATTTTTTAAGGCATCTTGCAGGTGTTTTTGGCTATATGCATATTTGACATTGTGATCCTGTGGTCATTTTTAGTGTGAAACACAAATGCTACCTAAGCTATGTAGCTGCTCTACAGCTTTTCTTTATAGCTTGCATTGTTTTGTTATTTGTAATTATTAACTTCTGTTGCTCTCTTGTCTAACGCTCAAAGCTTCAATCAACGACAGAGCAGAACAAAGCTGTAATTAGGTCAATTACCAGAAGAGCAGTTGGTAAGTTTTTAGTAGCAACATTTATATATATAGCACCTCCTCAAGACATCAATTTCGAAGTCCTGTTGGTAGAGAAAAGTCTTTACACATTAAATCATAGCACTTCAGTTTGGGCAGTGGTTAAAGTGGCTTGGGTGAGCAGTGGGAACTGGGAATGCTGAATGCATGAGCAGCGGGAACGCTGATGAAAAGTTTTATTGGAACGCATGTGTTTCCAGGGTTCCATCATGACGAGCAGTGGGAACGGAAGCAAAGAACTTCTAGATCAGTGGGAACACCGTTCCCACGCGTTCCCAGTTCCCACCCACTTTCAATCCTGAGTTTGGGTCCATTTGTTGTACAGGCAATCGAGCATCCAGTTCAAAGGTCTCTTCCAACTCCTTTGTAGGCTTGAAATCATGTGACAAGTGGCTATCTATCTGGCTGTACTTGTAGGTGTGAGCAGGCGCAGTCGAGACCTCGTTCCGATCATGTGGCAAGGAGAATTATGTCCGATGACTCCAACGGTTTCAGTAGGTCGCCAACCGGCAGCTCCAGGTTCAGCACGTCCGACGTCGAGTACTACCCTGCGACTTCGCCAACCATCGCATCACCTACTAAAGGTACGCAAATGCCAAATGGTCTTCACTGGGGTAATGATACTTCACGAGGTAATGGCTTCAGCTTAAACGTGTATGACATTGATCATGGGGGCACGGTCGTGTAGGGTTTGGTGCCTTTGAGCTGGAAGGTTGTGGGTTCGATTCTACCTCAAGCTGCCACGTTGGGACCCTGAACAAGTCCTTCACTTGTAATTGCTCATGCGCTTTGACGTGAAACTCCAATTCAGTGTCCGCGCCGTTGTCAGGAGCGCCTCTGAGTAGAAATCTTGAATGGGTGCTATAACAGGTGCTCGTACATTATCGAGCCAGATCATATGCTTTTGAAGTTGTTGGACAGGTGGGGGTTGAGGTACCTTTGAGAGGATCTGTATGGGCACTTGTTATAGCGCCCCTTCAAGTTCTCTACTCAGAGTCGCTCCCGACTACAGAGCGGACACTGCATCGGAGTTTCACGCTGTAACACTGGGCAATTTGCGAGTGAAGGGCTTGCCCATGATCCCGACGCGGCAACTTGAGGTGGATTCGAACCTGCAACCATTCGGCTGCAAGGCGACGAACATGCACACTACACCACCATGCCCCACAAAAGGCTATCAATGTAAGGGTTCAAATTTACATGGAGCCATAGCTATTACGTACAAACATCAAGTTTGATCTCTGTGCTTAGATCGTTGCATTGACTTTCTGGTCAGCAAAGAGTTAGTTTATAAAATGTTGAACTCTGGCCAGCCGCTATACTTAAAAATCAGTTCTTAATCACCAGCAGGTCATTCTAATCATCATTGTCTTGTTCGACCTAAAGCAAGAACTGCGTTTGGTGAATGAGCTTTTCCAGTTGCTCAACCTTTTTTGCGACTCTCTCCCAACCTATGACTCACCTTCTTACCATTTAATTGCAAAATCACATGCGATAAGTTAACATCTAATTGCAAGTAAATTGCGTGTGATTAAATAGGGTTATTACCCAGAATCCTCCAGGAGGCTGCTTAGCTAAAAGCTTTTGTGCAACTTCTTGTGCTTTCTTATGATCTTTCTGCTGTGCGTTTGTAGCTACAATCCAGCCATGCGCTGAGGCTCTGTACGACTTTGAAGCCGAAAACGAGGGAGAGCTGAGCTTCAAGGAAGGCAGCACGATCAATCTTGTGAGTCGCATTGATGAGAATTGGCTGGAGGGGAACGTCAACGGAAAGACGGGATTCTTCCCCGTCTCGTACGTTAAGATTATTGTCGACGTTCCCGAATAGATGCTCTGCCTGAAGATCATCATCGTCTGTTGTTCGCACTGGCGTTTGGAAGACTTCAGCGTCGTGATGAGTTGAATGATAATTAATTAAATCCATGTTTTTGCACAGTGGCTTTAATACAAAAAGATGAAGCAAACATTTATTGCATTCTTGTAATTTTTATGGATGTTTTGTTGTCAGAGGTGTAAATATTATGTTGAGGGATTTTGAGTAAACTTGAGAAAGATATTTTAGTAGAACAGGTCTTCAGTTCAGTTGTTACGTGAATGGAACTGGATCTTATGGGACCCGGTTTCATTTGGGTTTGCCTTAATTGAGTGTGCTTGCTAATAAGCAAGAGTGTCTAGATTTTTGGATGCTTAAAATTTGCATCATTTTATTTTAAATTCATTGGTCAATTGTGGTATAGTAGCTGTGCTTTAAACATGATATTGCTGTCCGTCCAAAGTTAGGAAGTGCACACATTACATTACTTCCAAACTACAGAACGGGATTGCTGCCAAGTGACTTTGTATAACGGGCTTTGCACAGTGACTGCCTCAGTGGGACTAATGCCTCTACTCTTTATGTGCAAACTGAGTAGCTGTGCTTGCCTGGAATTTTAACATTTTATTGATTGTTGTTATTTGCCTTCTGTTTTTCTCTATGTTATTATTGTGCATTGACTTAGATCGTAATTGGGCTTTTGTAAGCATATATTTGAATCAAAGAACTGTGATAATTAATTATAAGATGTGCTTGAATTCATGTAGTGGTGGGTTTTCTTTGTAACAACGAATAACATGTCATAATATGTGCTCTTCTGACACCTGGATTTTAAAGAGGTATTTATACCTGTTGTATAAGAAATTAACCATGATATTGTGATGTAAAGTTAATATATTATGAATTCACGGTAGATTGATAATAAGTTGTTTGTGACAGCTGAGGGACAGCCAGAAGTATCTCACTGAGTTGTGTGTCCACACCATTCTAGCCTTAATGGGGTGGAGCTTAATCCAGACTACTTGTAACCTGTTGAGTATAAAACCATTTATATCAGAAATCCAAATTTCCTAGTAGTACAAGTGTTGGAATATATTTCTCTTAAGACTGTGTTGATTGATATGTTGATTTGATTGACAGTGACTGCTGTTGATTGTGTGAAGTAGATACTTGCCACTGATATACTTGATGGCCTTAAATTTTGATTATATAAAATATAGATGACCTAAAATATGAAGAAATAGGACAGGAACATGCACGAGCTTTGAGTTGTTAACGTAGTTGGGGATGGTGTTTTGTCATTAATTTATAGTTTTTAGATCAAACGTTCAGAATTGCAATGGACTTCAAAGAGCTTCTATCTGCAGCTTCCTAACCAATGTTTGATCACATTCCATTCAAATTGTTCCTTGCCAGTTCTAATCTAATCTCTCATAGTTCTCTTTTCACATGCTCGAGATGTTAAGTGATGTTCAAGTAAAGTATAAAAGAAAATAAATCAAAATCACAATCAAAAATCGTAATACATTGAAAAATTTACTTGAAAGAAAATAAATCAAAATCACAATAAAAAATCGCAATAAATTGGAAAAAACAGTTAAAAACTATACAGTGTGCTGTTCTGTTTTGCTATGCACTGCATTCCATGTTTGTTTTTTCACCTTAGTAATCAAAACCGTTTGTTGACAAATTATTTTGATGTGTTTTGTTTTTATTCGGTATTTTACCAACTGAATATTTTTTTAGTATTCTGTTTATAAGACTTAATATTTTCTCTGCTTCGATCTGTTGTCATGAAATGTGTTCTTGTGCAATGAATTGGTTTGATTCATGTGAATCTCTCTGATGCATACATTTTAATACTTTAATATGGAGACTGTAGGCCTACTAGTAAACGTGACAGATCAAACAATGCAGCTTGTCATTAATTTATTAAAGTCCTCAGCTTGTTGGCCTGGCAGCAATAGAGCATTTAATCTTTTAAGATGTGACATGTGAACTGAAAAACCTAAATGATTTTGTTGTGTATATCTTTGTTAAAAAACCTAGTTGGCACTTATATTGTTTATTAATAAACATTGGTTGGAAGAGCTTTCTGTATTTGGTTAAACTGCGGGTTCTGTACTTTGCGTTGAAATGAAATCATGCTAAGATTTCATGTTTTTCTGAAAGATGTGCCAATCTTACCCTGTGACGATGATCATCATGAGTGGAAAGCCCGAGTGGTTGTTCCGTCAGAGGCCGTCATTTAATTTCGCATTGCTAGAATGTCGAAGCTAAATCAGATTTTGTTACTCTGTTCATCAGAATGCACCACAACATAGACTGTCTTCTGTTTTTTTAGTCTTTATACTCGTGATATTTTTCGAGTTTTTCTCTAGCCAGTTAACTTCTAATGAATGTAACGGTTCTGTTCTTTGTTTTTTTTTTGGGTGGGCATCTTCACAGATGTGCAAAGGTGTCAATTGTTAACTCAACGTCAAACAGGTGGTTTAAAATGACACATACTATTATTTGTGTAATTGGCATCTTTGTATTGCAATGGCTATGGTTTTGTAAAACAATGGTCTCACAAGTTCACTCAGATTTTTAAAAGTTTTTTTTAGTTTTTTGTAAATATCACATTGCCTTAATGTTCACATTACAAACGACATGTCAGTTAATTACTGAACAGGGTGTATGTACATTTAGCAGCATTTGCATTTTCCATGTGCATAAACTTTTATTTTTCCACTTATTGTGCATCTCAAGTATAATTAAAAAGAAATAGAGACAAGGAAAAAACAGCAAAACGATATACAGGTTTAAAAAATGGAAAATAATCAGCTCAACAGACTGATAAGTAAATACATTACATAAACATGTGCATGGAAGGAAGTCAATAATGTTAATATATTTGCAAGAAATCATTTTCCGCTAACAACATGGTTAATTTAACGCTTTGCTTGCCAGAGGTGCACAATTATTGTTACTGTTATTGCTATTGCACGTACTGTTAAAAATGTTATTACTGTAAATTTAACTTGCATGTATAAGGAAAGAACACTGTCAGCCTGAAGTGGTAAACATAAAACATATGTATGATGTCCATCAGCCATTTGCTTTCATGTACTTCTGAATAACTTTGAAAGATTCTGTTCCTGCGTTTATCAACTATGTACTCACTTTTTGGTGAATCACATGCAAAGACAGGTAGTCACTTACTTCAAGCAGCTACAGCAACAGTTTTCATGCATCTTTCCTTGAGCTTTTGAAAAAATACTCTTAACACAGCTCTTCAATTTTTCTGTCAACTTTTCAATGAGACTCCGTTTAAACTGTGAGCAGTTAAAAATGCTCACTGAATTCAAATTTATACGAGAATAAAAAATGTGACTTCACTTCATTGCTAAATTGCAATGCTTTGTATCATACCATTCTACCTATCTTATTGGACCGGACTTCTCAAATAGTTTTCTCTGCAGCGATGTTTCCATAATTGAAAAGGTCACCTGGACTCCTGGAGGCTAGAGCCCTACAATTGGCGTTGTCACTTAATTATGAAGTATCATGTAAAAACGTTATTGCTAGATGCTTAGCTACCGTAATTGGGATTTCCCCCAGATCAGACTTTTTCTAACTCTAGGCCTAGTAGGTGGGTGCTTTGCACATAAGTGACTAGTGATAATAGTCGCTAATTGTGAATCGTATATAATATATAACAATGTTATATATATTATAATTATATATCCATGAATGAAGGTATATACGATTATACATATATGCCTATGCATATATAAATGCATATTTATAATATAATTATACAATTATACATAATATGTATATATATCTACTAATAAAGGATGCATAATTATGTATTACTTATGCATCCTTTATTAGTAGATATCATATCGGACTATGTACACAGTGTGTATAAGAACTTCTCATGAAATAATTGATATAATTGCATTGCATATTCTTTTTGACGCATAATATAGTTCAAAGTCTGCATCAGATGTGTGCTGTAATGCATCCGTAAAGCCTAGCAACCAAGTACAAGTATGTTGACTGAGAGTTATGACTAAAACCCACAAGCCTTTTTATTGATTACCAGGACAGCTGGTCAATACAGATAGACCTACTTTTAGTAATTCACTGTCATTCTTTGGGGGTCTTGCTGTATTGTATAGAGAAAGTGTTGCAGTATGGTTTGACTGTTGAAACAGTTGATGTGATATTCTTAGATGTGATCAGTACTGGTATGTGCAAATTTATCTGAATAGATGAGTATTTTACAATGCATGCAATTTATTGCTTCAGCGTATCACCTTTGCTTAAGTAAATGTTTTTTATACCAGTATTTTTACAAATCAAATGGAGTTTGTTTGAAAAATTTAACTAGTTTAAACACCAGGTACTAGGAAATAATTTTCACCTACTAACTGCTATTGACTTGCACACTAAACATAAATATGAAGTTTCCATAAATATGATGTTTATCACACGATTCAATCATTCAGTTTTAGGGTTTGCCATTCCAATATAAATACTCCACGTTACAGACTACAGAGACAAGCCATTAGCATCCTGGCCCTGTGAGTTGACTTAGTAAAAAGACAATACAAGGTTGTCCTTTGTCCATTGCTAAGCTGCAGGGGTAGGAGGCTGGTATAGGCTTTCCGCATGGTCAAGAAGCAAATTGTGTAGTAACACAATATTTGAGTTGATTCCTCTCTTAAATTTGTTTCATAGTAAAACCTTGTGGAAATTATAAGACTTTCAATGATATGAGTCATTTGATTTTGAATAAATCAACATTGATAGTGAAATCAGAAAAGGATGGACAAGTAGGCCTAAAGTGATTCTCCACCTCACATGATGTAGGAGTAGGTAATATAGGACAGACCTGAATCAGTTAGTATTAATACTAACTAGTAATTAATTAGTAATTAGTTAGCTATTAATAATAATTAGTTAAGTAATTAGGTCAACTAGTTAAGTAATTAGGTCAATTAGATTAATTAGGTCAATTAGATTATCTTAATCCTATTAATTATACTAATTAGTTAGCTATTATTAGTAATTAGTTGGCTATTATTAGTCATTATCTAACCCTAATTAGTACAACAAAGGGCCTACTAACCCTAAATAGCACTACAATGCTTCTTCATTTCATATAGTTAGCTATTATTAGTAATTAGTTAGCTATTATTAGTCATTATCTAACCATAATTAGTACAACAAAGGCTCCGCTAACCCTAACTAGCACTACAAAGCTCCGCCAATCCATATAGTTAGCTATTATTACTAATTAGTTAGCTATTATTTGTAATTAGTTAGCTATTATTATGCATTAGTGACGACTAATTAGCACCAGAAAGGAACTACCAACCCTAAATAGCACTACAAAGCTTCTTCAATTCATATAGTTAGATATTATTAGTAATTAGTTAGTTATTATTAGTAATTAGTTAGCTATTATTAGTAATTAGTGACCACTATTTAGCACTACACGATCGGCTCCACAGCCTATACATCTCCCTTTCACCCTCTCCTC
This sequence comes from Lumbricus terrestris, assembly GCA_949752735.1. Classification (NCBI taxonomy): domain Eukaryota; kingdom Metazoa; phylum Annelida; class Clitellata; order Crassiclitellata; family Lumbricidae; genus Lumbricus; species Lumbricus terrestris. Next base: position 32,770,253 of record OX457047.1, read on the forward strand.
CTCCATATTCTATACTTCTTATCCCTCTCCTCCTCCTTCTCCCTCTCATCCACCTTCTCCATCTCCTCCTCCCTCTCCTCCTTCTCCCCTCTCTACGTCTCGTCGCAACACCTGCCTAAGCTGAATCAGACGGCTAGAAGGCGTCACGCACGGCTGCCTCGCTCTTTAATGCACAACCTCTGACTCTCTCTTTCCCCCTCTCTATCTCTCCACACACCTTTCCCCCTCTCTCTCTCTCCCTCTCCCTATCTCCATCTACCTCTCCCTATCTCCCTCTACCTCTCCCTCTCTCTGCACCTCTCGTCATTTCCTTCTCCACACATCCTCTCTCTACATATCTCTCTTCACCCCATTCTCCTTGTACCTCTCTCTCTTTATCTCGTCACCTCTCGACAACGACGGCAGATGGCGCGACAGTGGAACACGAATCGTCGCGCTTGATCGCACAGACCTTTCTTATATGTAATTACGACCCTTTTGATCAATTTTATACGAAGACGCTCAGAAGAGTCCATAGGGCAGAGTCCAAACACCTTATAACTTGATCATATATATATACATATATATATATACGACAAACCTCAACATCCAAACCTCCATTTCAGCAATTCACATATAGCAGCAATCATATCCATAGCAACTTGCTCATTCCTATATGTATAAGCGACAAACCTCAACATCCAAACCTCCATTTCAGCAATTCACATATAGCAGCAATCATATCCATAGCAACTTGCTCATTCCTATATGTATAAGCGACAAACCTCACCCTCTAATCCTCCATTTCAGCAAATTACAAACACAAAAAGTCATTTTATGCATAAGAAATGCACAAGTCAGAGGTGAGATATCATACATATCTGCAGCCCTACCATCTAAACCTCCACACAGCACAGCCAAATACACAAATTTGACTTACACGCATAAAATTTGGCCATCTTGCAACAGCTAAAACATACACATGAACCCTTCAGAAGAATATAATTCCTACATATGTACCAAAAATATCATCAATTTTCGTCATTTTATTCGAAAATATGTATATAACAGCAATAAATACAATTATATTATACTAAATTATGACAATTATTCAGAATTTGTTACAATACTAAGCAAACTATAGCAGACAAGCGCCATTTTCTTATATATTTCTTCTATATTTCTTACATTTCAAGCAAGTACAACCCCAAAAACCGAAGAAACGCTCAGCCTTCCTTTTCGGAAGATGGTAACATTTCTTACTTCCTTGCATCCACTAACTCAAAAACTTCAGAACTTTGCACCTTACACTCCCAATATGCTGACATTTCTAACTTTCTTGCACACACAAACTCAAAAACTGACGAATCCTACAACCGCCATTTTGGAAGATGGCAACATTTCTTACTTCCTTGCACACTCGAACTCAAAAACCGACGAATCGCTCAGCCTTCCTTTCGGAATATGGTGCAATTTCCAATTTTCTTGCATACACGAACTCGAAAACCGACGAATACTTCATCCTTCCACTCCCAATATGGTAACATTTCCCAATTCCTTGTACACGAAAACTCAAAAACTTAAGAACCTTGCAACATTTCACTCTCAATATGGCGAAATTTCTAACTTTCTTGCGCACACGAACACAAAAACCGACGAATACTTCAACCTTCCAAGCCCAAGATGGTGCCATTTCTAATTTTCTTATAGCCACGAACTAAAAAACCGACGAATACTTCAACCGTCCACTCCCAAGATGGTGACATTTCTCAATTCCTTGCACACGAAAACTCAAAAACTTAAGAACCTTGCATCATTTCACGTCCAAGATGGTGATATTTCTTATTTCCTTGCACACACAATCTTAGAAATCGACGAATACTTCAACCTTCCAATCCCAAGTTGGCGATATTTCTAACTTTCTTGCGAACACAAACTCAAAAACTGACAAATACATCAATCTTTCGCGTCCAAGATGGCGCAATTTCTTACTTCCTTGCACACAGAAACTCACAAATCGACGAATCTAGCAGCAGAGCTATCAGCCGAATACAATATAACCCCTTTTCTACATCACACACACACACACACACACACACATACACACACACATACACAGAATTTCTTGCGAGGCTAAGTCCAATTATTCCACATATGTATCTTTCAATTCACAAGGTGTCGCATCTTCAGACTTTCACACACACACGAATCCAAAACACATGGAAACACACAATCTTCAAATCCCTAGGTGGCGCATTTGCAGCATTTATCATTACTTTAAATTCAAAAATGAACAAACTTCTGCCCCCAAGATGGCGCCTGCGCAACTTTTCCAGCCCGAACATGACCAAATAACTAATACATACAGCATTTCTCATACACGTAAGGCCATCTATCACACACACACACACACACACACACACACACACACACACACACACACAACTTTCCCACTACAAGCTAATGCACAGACAATCTTTTGCACACACACACACACACACACACACACACACACGAACTCTTAAAATTTCTAAGTTACAGATATATACTTTATACAATTTTTTCTAAATTAAGGTAGTAAGGACATACGAAACAACCAAGATTGTATTACGTATAAGGCAATTGCACGAAATTCATAGTTGCAAAGTAGCAGAAATTGAACATTGACACAGTCAAAATGATAAGTATGATAGTTGTCCGAGCGAATAGGACTTGTACTTTTCAAAATATTTCAAAGTCAGACACGTGATATTACCAGCGTGTGAGTTCAAACAGGCAAATTTACTAAGTATGAAATGCAGGGATTGCATGGGGAACGATGTAAGATGTAAAGCGTGAGGTGGGGAGAGGGGCACATTCTTCAGTTTGTAGAAACAAAGGTGTTCATTGTTTGCAATATGGCAGCAATTTTGGTAAAGTTAGGTTTGCAGGAAGCGTATTACCTGGCTTTTTAGGGTTGAGTGTGTTAAGTTGGAGAAATTTGGGGTGGGGGAGAGTGTGCAGGATTACGATTTGTAGAAACAAAAGATGTGAAGCACATGTGATGAGTCATCGATTTCAGCAAAGTACGATTATAGCGAGCGAAGAATACAAGTTAGGGTTGCAAGCGGCATATTACAAGCTGAATTGGGTGTAGCGGACACACGCTACTTGGCCAAAAACCTGCGTTCGACAAGTCGAAAACGCTAAGGTTCGAAATTTTTGCAGGGCAAATTCGCGCGGTGGCGACCCATTTCGTGCGCTGCGGCGACGGCGGCGCTGTACCCCGACCCTCACTGGCGACTTCGGCTTCTGCGGCGAGGCGACGGCCGCAACATGCGCTCCCAATTAGATCAAGCTTTGACCCGTACAAGCTAAAGTCGAATACGCTCCGGCACAAATCTTTCAATAATTTCCATAACCCGCGATACGCATGAGACTTTAACTTCAAACGAGTCAAAGCACAATCGATTGGGAGCACATGTCGCGGCCGACACCACGTCGCTGGAGCCGAAGCCGCCAGTGAGGGTCGGGGCGCAGCGCCGCCGTCGCCGCAGCGCACGAAAGGGGTCGCCACCGCGCGAATTTGCCCTGCAAAAATTTCGAACCTTAGCGTTTTCGACTTGTCGAACGCAGGTTTTTGGCCAAGTAGCGTGTGTCCGCTACACCTAATTCAGCTTGTAATATGCCGCTTGCAACCCTAACTTGTATTCTTCGCTCGCTATAATCGTACTTTGCTGAAATCGATGACTCATCACATGTGCTTCACATCTTTTGTTTCTACAAATCGTAATCCTGCACACTCTCCCCCACCCCAAATTTCTCCAACTTAACACACTCAACCCTAAAAAGCCAGGTAATACGCTTCCTGCAAACCTAACTTTACCAAAATTGCTGCCATATTGCAAACAATGAACACCTTTGTTTCTACAAACTGAAGAATGTGCCCCTCTCCCCACCTCACGCTTTACATCTTACATCGTTCCCCATGCAATCCCTGCATTTCATACTTAGTAAATTTGCCTGTTTGAACTCACACGCTGGTAATATCACGTGTCTGACTTTGAAATATTTTGAAAAGTACAAGTCCTATTCGCTCGGACAACTATCATACTTATCATTTTGACTGTGTCAATGTTCAATTTCTGCTACTTTGCAACTATGAATTTCGTGCAATTGCCTTATACGTAATACAATCTTGGTTGTTTCGTATGTCCTTACTACCTTAATTTAGAAAAAATTGTATAAAGTATATATCTGTAACTTAGAAATTTTAAGAGTTCGTGTGTGTGTGTGTGTGTGTGTGTGCAAAAGATTGTCTGTGCATTAGCTTGTAGTGGGAAAGTTGTGTGTGTGTGTGTGTGTGTGTGTGTGTGTGTGTGTGTGTGTGTGTGTGTGTGTGTGTGTGTGTGTGTGTGTGTGTGATAGATGGCCTTACGTGTATGAGAAATGCTGTATGTATTAGTTATTTGGTCATGTTCGGGCTGGAAAAGTTGCGCAGGCGCCATCTTGGGGGCAGAAGTTTGTTCATTTTTGAATTTAAAGTAATGATAAATGCTGCAAATGCGCCACCTAGGGATTTGAAGATTGTGTGTTTCCATGTGTTTTGGATTCGTGTGTGTGTGAAAGTCTGAAGATGCGACACCTTGTGAATTGAAAGATACATATGTGGAATAATTGGACTTAGCCTCGCAAGAAATTCTGTGTATGTGTGTGTGTATGTGTGTGTGTGTGTGTGTGTGTGATGTAGAAAAGGGGTTATATTGTATTCGGCTGATAGCTCTGCTGCTAGATTCGTCGATTTGTGAGTTTCTGTGTGCAAGGAAGTAAGAAATTGCGCCATCTTGGACGCGAAAGATTGATGTATTTGTCAGTTTTTGAGTTTGTGTTCGCAAGAAAGTTAGAAATATCGCCAACTTGGGATTGGAAGGTTGAAGTATTCGTCGATTTCTAAGATTGTGTGTGCAAGGAAATAAGAAATATCACCATCTTGGACGTGAAATGATGCAAGGTTCTTAAGTTTTTGAGTTTTCGTGTGCAAGGAATTGAGAAATGTCACCATCTTGGGAGTGGACGGTTGAAGTATTCGTCGGTTTTTTAGTTCGTGGCTATAAGAAAATTAGAAATGGCACCATCTTGGGCTTGGAAGGTTGAAGTATTCGTCGGTTTTTGTGTTCGTGTGCGCAAGAAAGTTAGAAATTTCGCCATATTGAGAGTGAAATGTTGCAAGGTTCTTAAGTTTTTGAGTTTTCGTGTACAAGGAATTGGGAAATGTTACCATATTGGGAGTGGAAGGATGAAGTATTCGTCGGTTTTCGAGTTCGTGTATGCAAGAAAATTGGAAATTGCACCATATTCCGAAAGGAAGGCTGAGCGATTCGTCGGTTTTTGAGTTCGAGTGTGCAAGGAAGTAAGAAATGTTGCCATCTTCCAAAATGGCGGTTGTAGGATTCGTCAGTTTTTGAGTTTGTGTGTGCAAGAAAGTTAGAAATGTCAGCATATTGGGAGTGTAAGGTGCAAAGTTCTGAAGTTTTTGAGTTAGTGGATGCAAGGAAGTAAGAAATGTTACCATCTTCCGAAAAGGAAGGCTGAGCGTTTCTTCGGTTTTTGGGGTTGTACTTGCTTGAAATGTAAGAAATATAGAAGAAATATATAAGAAAATGGCGCTTGTCTGCTATAGTTTGCTTAGTATTGTAACAAATTCTGAATAATTGTCATAATTTAGTATAATATAATTGTATTTATTGCTGTTATATACATATTTTCGAATAAAATGACGAAAATTGATGATATTTTTGGTACATATGTAGGAATTATATTCTTCTGAAGGGTTCATGTGTATGTTTTAGCTGTTGCAAGATGGCCAAATTTTATGCGTGTAAGTCAAATTTGTGTATTTGGCTGTGCTGTGTGGAGGTTTAGATGGTAGGGCTGCAGATATGTATGATATCTCACCTCTGACTTGTGCATTTCTTATGCATAAAATGACTTTTTGTGTTTGTAATTTGCTGAAATGGAGGATTAGAGGGTGAGGTTTGTCGCTTATACATATAGGAATGAGCAAGTTGCTATGGATATGATTGCTGCTATATGTGAATTGCTGAAATGGAGGTTTGGATGTTGAGGTTTGTCGCTTATACATATAGGAATGAGCAAGTTGCTATGGATATGATTGCTGCTATATGTGAATTGCTGAAATGGAGGTTTGGATGTTGAGGTTTGTCGTATATATATATATGTATATATATATGATCAAGTTATAAGGTGTTTGGACTCTGCCCTATGGACTCTTCTGAGCGTCTTCGTATAAAATTGATCAAAAGGGTCGTAATTACATATAAGAAAGGTCTGTGCGATCAAGCGCGACGATTCGTGTTCCACTGTCGCGCCATCTGCCGTCGTTGTCGAGAGGTGACGAGATAAAGAGAGAGAGGTACAAGGAGAATGGGGTGAAGAGAGATATGTAGAGAGAGGATGTGTGGAGAAGGAAATGACGAGAGGTGCAGAGAGAGGGAGAGGTAGAGGGAGATAGGGAGAGGTAGATGGAGATAGGGAGAGGGAGAGAGAGAGAGGGGGAAAGGTGTGTGGAGAGATAGAGAGGGGGAAAGAGAGAGTCAGAGGTTGTGCATTAAAGAGCGAGGCAGCCGTGCGTGACGCCTTCTAGCCGTCTGATTCAGCTTAGGCAGGTGTTGCGACGAGACGTAGAGAGGGGAGAAGGAGGAGAGGGAGGAGGAGATGGAGAAGGTGGATGAGAGGGAGAAGGAGGAGGAGAGGGATAAGAAGTATAGAATATGGAGAAGGAGGAGAGGGTTAGATGTATAGGCTGTGGAGCCGATCGTGTAGTGCTAAATAGTGGTCACTAATTACTAATAATAGCTAACTAATTACTAATAATAACTAACTAATTACTAATAATATCTAACTATATGAATTGAAGAAGCTTTGTAGTGCTATTTAGGGTTGGTAGTTCCTTTCTGGTGCTAATTAGTCGTCACTAATGCATAATAATAGCTAACTAATTACAAATAATAGCTAACTAATTAGTAATAATAGCTAACTATATGGATTGGCGGAGCTTTGTAGTGCTAGTTAGGGTTAGCGGAGCCTTTGTTGTACTAATTATGGTTAGATAATGACTAATAATAGCTAACTAATTACTAATAATAGCTAACTATATGAAATGAAGAAGCATTGTAGTGCTATTTAGGGTTAGTAGGCCCTTTGTTGTACTAATTAGGGTTAGATAATGACTAATAATAGCCAACTAATTACTAATAATAGCTAACTAATTAGTATAATTAATAGGATTAAGATAATCTAATTGACCTAATTAATCTAATTGACCTAATTACTTAACTAGTTGACCTAATTACTTAACTAATTATTATTAATAGCTAACTAATTACTAATTAATTACTAGTTAGTATTAATACTAACTGATTCAGGTCTGTCCTATATTACCTACTTGTAGGATGCATGATGCAACTTGCGTCAATGCTATTGGGCATCCATATTTGCTTATTTTTGTCATTTAATTATAGGCTTTTTCACTGTTAGCTGTTGCAGTCTTTCAGGCTTCACGACCTTAACTCAAAGTCTTCTTGATCATGGCATTAAAACGTCTGGAGAAAGCGGCCCATGACATGACAGAAGACCTATTGGAACACGCGTTGTCAAAAATCTCGGATAAGCTTCTGGATGAACTGATACCCTACCTAAGTAACCTGTGCCTTCCGGACTACGAAGGTCAAACACCCGCTTTCATTTCTACGCTGAATTACGAAACTTCGAACGTCCGATTTGGTAACCTTACCGACCCGGAGTCGACGATCGATATTGATGGAAACAAGATCAACTGGACGGTGAAGAACATTGGAGTATCCGGTGCTGGAAACTGGAAATACAGCTACCTCTGCATGTTTCGAGGTGGAGGAAGCTTTGACTTGACTGCAACGTGCATTACGGCTTCTGCTTCCATCGCCATTACCAGGGACAATGGACGGTTCGGGGTGAAACTTCTGGAACACACGTGTACCTTGGGAAATGTGGAGCATAACTTTGATGGGGGCGCGCTGTGTGCATGCATGCGGTGCGCGTATCATTGCTTGGCCCGACCGGAACTCTACAAGACTCTGCTGAGACTGCTGAAGGATGGCATCGAGGAAGTTATCGAGAAGACTGTTCCAGGCTTTCACCTTATTGAGAAGTACTGGCCGTTTGACATTCCAGGCATTGGTGACTGAGGAAATTCTTAACCTTTCAACATCTGCGCAGTCGTATCTGCAGACAAATTTAAGTCAGGTCCGTTAAACACCACAGGTGACACGTGCATGAGTAAAAATTCTGCAGCGTAGCATAGCATATAACTTTCAATAAAAGGTGGTCTAGCTTAATTAACGTCAAAACTGTTTCACCGTTTCCGGCTTTGATGCGTAACTTAGTAGTTAACAAATGGATCAGAAAGCCCAGACAAAAGAATTGCGGGGGAGGTGATGGGCCAAAAGATAGCCCAACAAAAGAATGCGAAGATAAACCAACAAAAGAAGCATGACGTCAGCAACAGATGTGGTAATCGATACCCCTTTTAATGCCTGGATTTCTTAGCCCACTGGTTTTTAAATCGACACACTTGGCTGAGCACTGGATGCTGAGGAGGCTGAGGTGGCAGGCCCCACCCCCACCCCCACCTGGCTTCGCCAGGGGGAATTTCTGCTGACGCTGCAGCTGCTGTAGCAGCTGCTATACATGCTTAGTCATCATTCTGTGTTCAGAATATTTTTTATATAGAACATAGACTAGTATATCATTGTATGTACTATAAGACGGGCGCTATAAGAGCACCTCTTTTTTCATTAACAGGCATTTCATATTGAAACCTTCTAAAGAGCAGCAACGGCTATTGATATGTGTCCTAAAATTAGTAAATGCGAAATGGATGTCTGTGGAAACTACAAATGTGAATGTATAATGTGTCAAGGTGAAGACGACGATGTGATGAGCATTCACAGCGAAGATGAACACGTTGTAAAGTATAGCACTATGAAACTTAAAGCGGAGAATGAAAAGCTGAAGAAAACAGTTACTTGTATACTCTGTAAAGAAAAGCAAGTGCAATCATTATCTCTTCCGTGTAGGCATGTGAATATGTGTGATCCTTGTGCGGACATTGCAACACACTGCCCCTCATGTGACGAGCGCATCCTTGGAACTGTAAGAATATACCTCGCATAAAAAGACTTGTATGCTTCAAAAGGTATTTACTTTTTAAAATGGATCCAACTTGGAGACATCCATTCTCTGCAATAATCAGCGGGCCTAGTGGATCAGGAAAAACCAACTTCACTTTACGATTTATAGATCATTTAGACTATATGGTCAAACCTGCAATAGAAAAAATTATCTGGTGTTTTGGTATATACCAAGAAATCTTTGATAAATACGCCCACGTCCAATTTCACGAAGGATTGCCCGACTTGGCTATTTTCGATGGCAAGCAAAAGACTCTGCTCATTTTAGACGATCTTATGAGTGAAACTGACGAGAGGGTTACCAAATTATTTACAAAGATTAGCCATCATATGAACGTTTCTATACTCTACCTGACGCAGAATCTTTTCTATAGTGGAAAGCACACAAGAACAATCAGTTTGAATGCACATTACTTTGTACTCTTCAAAAATGTTAGAGACAGCACGCAGGTTGCAATACTCGCCCGGCAGATGTTTCCAGGCAAGGCAAATTTCATGATAGAAGCCTTCCAAGATGCCACTATGGCGCCTTTCGGATATCTTTTGGTCGATCTGAGACCGGAAACTGATGAACGTTGTCGCATAAGAACAAACATTTTCCCAGGCGAGACGCATTATGTCTATTTAAGAAAATGAATATAAACGACTACTCGAGCGGCATCTCTCATTCAACCAAAATGTCCGAACCCATTGAGGAGAAGTTTGAGAAACTCAGACTGCTTAAAGAATCTTCGCCTAAAGTAAGGAAACGAATTTTAAAAGACTGCAGCTCTTCTCTGCTTTGCTACCTTTGCGAGTGTGCACTCAACATTTTAAAAGGAACTGTACCTTTGAAAGACGCTCAGAAGAAAAGACTCGGTCGCTTCAAACACAAGTTGAGAAAGCTTGCATCCAAGAAGACGCGGGTAAAAATCAAGAAGCGTATAGTGCAGACAGGCGGATTCATAGGAGCATTGTTAACTCCTGTACTTTCTTTTCTGGGTACATTGCTGAGTAATAAAATATAATATGGAGCATACGAAGAAAATGGTTCTGGTGGAACCTAGGCAGATAGAGAAATGGAAGGAGACGATGCTAGATAAAACACTATCGAAATTGGACACACAGATGTACGATATTCTGCATAGGAATATTGCAGACGATGATAAGGCCAAACTGTATACCAACAGTTTGAATCGTTACTTGAACATTGACAAACCCAGCATAGTTACAAAATTCGAAACCAAGGAAAAGACGGTGGCGGCGGCGGCGGCGGCGGACTCTGCCGAATCTACAGACTCTAGCAGCAGCAGCAGCAGCATAGAGAAACAAGTCTTGGAAACAGTTCCAAAGAAATGGAAAACACAGGCTGCTCGTCTTTTATCGCACATGAAGAGCAATCCCGACGTGGCCTGGAATTCTAAAGGGGAACTTATTTTGAAGGATGCAACTATTCCTAAAACACACATGGTCGATTTGGTGAACGATCTTATGAGAAAACGCACAACTTCTTCGCCACCAACCGGTTGGCGGCTCTTGGCCGACGCTCTCAAAGATTCAAACATACCTCGCGAGCTGATAGGAAATCAAGAACGCTGGTCCTATATTAACGAATTCACAGACGAATCGACAGCAGTTACGCCAAAGAGCATTCACGGTAAACAGCAGCTTCCCTCCTTGACATCATCTTCTTCGGCCTGGCTGACTTACTGATGGAGTCGTACTTCGATCCCAAGACGCCCGGAAGCTTCGCCGGCTTGTCAACATTTAAAAAACATTCTAACTTTAAAAATAAAGACGTTAAAAATTGGCTGATTAAACAAGATGCATACACGTTACATAAACCTGTTAGACTTATCTTTAGAAGGCGAAAAACTTTCGCGCCAGGTATTGACAATCTGTGGCAAGCGGACTTGGCCGATCTTTCGGCATTGGCGAAACATAACGATAAAAATAAATACATTTTAACCTGTATAGATGTCTTGTCTAAATATGCCTGGGCTGTCCCGCTAAAAACAAAGTCCGGTGCGGATCTGACCGAGGCCTTTTCATCAATTCTTTTAGATAGACAGCCGGCTAATTTGCAGACTGACAAGGGATCAGAGTTTCTTAATAAAAGCTTTCAAGCCATGCTACGTAAAAATTCCATTCGCTTTTACACCTCCGAAAATAGTGACATAAAGGCCTCTGTGGTCGAACGATTCAATAGAACTCTTAAGACCAAGATGTGGAAATACTTTACTTATAAGAATACGTATAGGTATATAGATATTTTACAAGATCTCATTCATTCGTACAACAACACACATCATAGATCTATAGCCATGACACCCAACCAGGTTTCTAAGGATAACGAAAATATTATTATAAAACGTTTGTACGGCCAGAAGAAGCGCCCGGCCAATTGGAAATACGAAGTGAACGATAAAGTTAGAATCGCAAAGGCCAGGATAGCATTCCAGAAGGGATACTTACCTAGCTGGTCGACGGAAATATTTAAGATTGTAAGTCGAGTGCCTACAGACCCCGTAACCTATGAGCTCGAAGATTTAAGTGGCGAAAAAATAAAGGGTAAATTCTACGAATTTGAGTTGCAAAGAATTTTAAAGGAAGATGATATTTATACGATCGAAACAATTCTGAAAAGTCGTAAGCGGCGCGGGAAGACAGAATATTTTGTCAAATGGAAAGGCTACGAAGACAAGTTCAACTCGTGGACTCAGGATATATTCAAAGTCTAGCAAGAATTTCTCACAGTCTGTCAGAGCATGTGAACGACAATGTCGCATTTTTATCTTACTCTTCCAAGCAATAGTTCCATGAGACATTTTCCCGACAATACTACAGCTCACTTTACAACGAAGTTGGAAAATGCCATCTCCCTCAAAGGTCGCTGGGAAGTCGGACTTCTGCAAATGCAATACCCGCACACGTGGTACAACATGCAAAGTGGCCAGGGCGGCTTTACATTTGACCAAATTCCTAAAAGAGGAAGCATCGACGCCGTGTGCACCTCTATCCACCACTCTTGGCAGCTGCCCGCCGGATATTACGAAAATATTGATGCTATAGTAGATGCCATAAATAAGAATATAAAGGAGGCTGCAGAATTGCAGTCGCTCGAGAAATATCCAAAATTTAGATATGATGCGATAACTAAAAGAGTCCATGGCAAGATCAATCTCGCTGCGCGCGTAACCTTCTCAACACACTTGTGTAATATATTAGGTATAGAGGAAAGACATAAAGTTGTCGAAAACAACAATTACGGCGCATATTTTTACTATGAGCGTTACGAGGAGTATATTAAAGCCTGGGATGCGGTGCCCGATTGGGAATGGCAATCTGATTACCGCGTGGATATAAATCCAAACTTTTCGCGTATATATGTGTATTGCAATCTGCTTGAATCTGTCGTGCTTGGCGATTCGAAAGCGCCATTACTTCGCATAGTTAATATAGAAGAAAAAAGCGGTGATAATGTGCACGTCTTGTACAAGTCCGCTATATACGTACCTATTCAGCAGAAGAATTTCGAATCGATAGAAATATATATGAGAGGCGATAATGGTAATGTCATTCCATTCGAGCATGGGAAGTCGTTCGTTGTGCTTCATTTCAGACAGTGCAAAAATTTCAGTCTTGATTAAATAATGGCGCACTTCTATATGACGCTGCCTAGCAACAGCTCTAGCGCATTTTACCCGAACAATACTGTCGCGCAATTTACAACACGTTTGGAGAATTCCATTTCTCTAAGCGGCGATTGGGAGGTTGCTCTTTTGGAAATATTCTATCCTCATACGTGGAACAATTTAGAACGCCAAGAAGGCGGAATAACGTACACGCACGCCACGTTCACCGAAAGTGGATCGATGCAAAGCAATCCTATATTTAAAAGACGTTGGATTCCGGCCGGCTACTACGAAACAGTGCAGCAACTTATCGATTACATAAACAAATTTATAAGAGAGGTTGCCGAGGAAAATGATTTGCTCGAATTTCCAAAATTTAGATACGATATCGTATCGAAAAGATTGACGGGCGATATAAACAAAGGCACAAAGATTCATTTTTCGCGTGCATTATGTTCGATGCTTGGCATCGATGCTGAGCAGATGCCAATTCTCAACTACGGCCAGGACGACGAGGCCATTTTCGAGTTTGTTGGTGATAGAACTTGCGACATAAATCGAGGATTTTCTTCGTTATATATTTACTGTGACGTACTTGAACATGTTCCTGTGGGCGATACAAAGGCGCCATTACTCAGAATCGTTAACATCAGTGGAAATGCCGGCGACAACGTGCGCACCATCTACGAAAAGCCCATTTACATACCTCTGCAGCAGAAGAATTTCGACTCTATAGAATTGCATATAAGGACGGACACTGGCAAACCAGTTTCATTCGAAAGTGGAAAGTGCATCGTTACACTACATTTCAGACACTGTAAAATTCCATATCTTTTACAATGAAAAAACCATTCTGCTGTGATGCAAGTCGTTTGGCGTACGAAGACTACTATATGCAGCAAAGCGGAAATGGCATGCCATTTTTTCAGGGTGCACGTCTTCAACGTGGCCATGGGATTGGTAGTTTTCTTAGCGGACTCTTTAGAAGTGCATGGCCCCTTATACAGACTGGTGCTAAAGCACTTGGTAAACAAGCCTTGAGAACAGGTCTTCAGATTGCGAACGATGTGGCGGATGGCGATCCGATCATGGAAGCCGCCAAGCGTCGCGTGCCAGAAGGTATAAAGGCTTTTACATCTTCAAAAGATTTTAATGTTCAGAGTGGCAGCGGACGGAAGAGACGTAAGCGTTCACTGAGAAGAAATAAGAAAAGAATAAAGGAAGATATATTTGGCATAGTTTAAAAATGGCCTTCGTTCACCCCCAATCTTGCGAGTGTGCAAAGAGCGAACTGGACCTTTTCAGCGTTCCCCCTACGCAGACCAGCATAGAATCTGGCTCGTACGTGGAATATAATCCAATAGCAACCATATCGCAGGGCACGCCTATAGAATTTAGCATTAGTGGAGCCGGCCAAGATTATCTGGATCTGTCTAACACACAGTTGTACGTCAGAGCGGCTATCGTTCGGGCGAATAATGATGCTACAGATGCTGGAGATGATGTTGGGCCAGTCAATCTTTTCCTACACAGCCTTTTTTCCGAAGTTGACATCACTCTAAACGACACTCTTGTCACTTCATCAAACAACACGTATGCGTATAGAAGTTATCTCGAGTCCCTGCTCAGCTATGGCACAGCAAGCAAAAATTCTCAACTCACCTCTGCTCTCTTTTACAAGGACACTGCCAGACGCTTCGAAGAAGCCAATCCTCACGACGACGCCGGTACCAATATAGGCTTCAAAAAGCGTAGCGCTCTGACAGATGAAGGTCGTGTTGTCGATATGTTGGGTAGCATTCACAGCGATCTATTCTTTCAGGAAAAGTTCTTGCCAAACGACATTAATATAAAAATACGATTCGTAAGAAATAAAGATTCATTCTGTCTGATGTCCTCGGCGGCTGGTGCTGCATACAAAGTAAAAATATTGGAATGTAAATTGTACGTCAGAAAAGTCAAATTAAGTCCATCAGTCTTTCTCGCGCACGCCAAAGCTTTAGAGATTGGAAATTTGAAATTTCCCATTCGAAGGGCTGTTTGCAAGACTTTTACGGTTCCAAGAGGGAATCTGGATGTTACTCAAGAGTGTCTTTTCACCGGTCAGATTCCGACTCGCATTGTTTTTGGTTGCATCGATAATGACTCGTTCAACGGTACCTACACGAAGAATCCATTCAATTTCAAACATATGAATCTATCTCAATTAAAAGTATACCTGGACGGCCAGCAGCAAAGCATAAAACCTTTGGAAACTAACTTTGCAACAAATCAGTTTGTGAATGCATATGCTTCGCTCTTTATGGGCACTGGCAAGTGGCAGAGAAACGAGGACAACGACATAAGCAGAGAAGATTACGCGCACGGCTATTGCTTGTACGCATTCGATTTAACACCCGATTTAGCAGAGGGCGGCCATTTTAACCTTCTGAAAAGTGGCAATGTAAGAGTCGATATTAAATTTGCCCAGCCCTTGGAAGCTACCATCAATGTTATAGCCTTCGCAGAATTTGAAAACATATTGGAAATAGATAGATCTCGCAACGTTCTTTTCGACTACACCAACTAAAGAAGAAGAACAAGATGGATGGCCTCACCTTAGAAAAGTTTTTGCGAAGAGATAAAAAGTGCTCCTCCATGTTCTTGGGCGTTTTCGCTAGCGACCGCCTTCCGACTAGGATCCATAGAAATAAACCTAGTATCATTGTATGCAATACAGATAGATATGGTCAACCGGGAATACATTGGGTAGTGCTGTACATCGAAAGTTCCACATATGGGGAATTTTTTGACTCTTTCGGCAGAGCGCCAGACATACCATTCAGAACATTTTTACACAGACATTGTTCGTCTTGGATCTACACTGGACATCAGCTCCAGAGTATAAGCAGTAGATATTGTGGACATTATTGCATTTTTTATGCAATGCATAGATGTAGAGGTTACAATGTTAATGCCGTTTGCAACATGTTCTCAAGCGATACCGGTCTTAATGACTTTTTAACGCATCGTTTTGTTTGTAAGATGTACCAATAAAAAGCTTGTTGAAAATGAAAGATCTGTGTTCATTCATTGCGTTTGATGTGTATCTTGTGGCTGTGGTGATTTCTATCATTGTATGTACAAATACTAATCGTATACCATAGTGAGTTGGCGTTGGAGTCTTTTGATATTACATTGAAATGTGTATTACCATATGGTATGAAAAGCCCTTTATGGGCGAGAAATATATACAAATACCATACGTGTGCCATATAGCATTGCTGTTGGGGTATTTTGTTAATATATTGAAATGTATATTATAATATGGTATGAACAGCCCTTTATGGGCGAGAAATATATACAACTACCATGCGTGTGCCATATAGCATTGCTGTTGGGGTATTTAGCCAATAGAATGAAATGTATATTATAATATGGTATGAACAGCCCTTTATGGGCGAGAAATATATACAACTACCATGCGTGTGCCATATAGCATTGCTGTTGGGGTATTTAGCCAATAGAATGAAATGTATATTATAATATGGTATGAACAGCCCTTTATGGGCGAGAAATATATACAACTACCATGCGTGTGCCATATAGCATTGCTGTTGGGGTATTTAGCCAATAGAATGAAATGTATATTATAATATGGTATGAACAGCCCTTTATGGGCGAGAAATATATACAAATACCATACGTATGCCATATAGCATTGCTGTTGGGGGATTTCATTAGCCGCGCGTATTCGTTCTGCAATATAATTATGCATTTGCCGTGTGTCTTGTGATGATGCTGCTTTCTAGTCTATAAAGTGTCTGTGTGTATATATATATATACACAAATGTGTGCTGTCTATGTTGCTGTTGCAAGAGCTATGGTAGAGGGGAAATAGCTCGAATGTGTGTCCTTGTATATGTTGGTCTTAGTGCTTCTTGTAAAATGATTAATTTTTAAGCGTATACGAACGCCCAATGTCATTTCCTACAATCGCAGTTCTATGTCCTAAGCAAATGATTGGAATTACAATGATAGCTCATAGCACGTGTGCGTGGATTTGTGTGGGCTTGTGTCTTCGTGTGTGTGTGTGTGTGCGTGCTTGTGTATTCGTGTGTGCGTGTGTGGACGTGTATGCGTGAGCGTGTGCGTGTGTGTTCGTGTGTGCGTGTGTGTGTGCGTGTGTGTTGGTGTGTGCTGGTCATTATTAATGGGTGCCTGTCTATACACGTACAAGTACAACAATTGCTGCGTTACAATGCAAAGAAATGATCAAACGATTTGTGCGTCCATGCTTGACTTGGCTGCTGCAGCTGCAGCGACAGATGGTGTGTATGTGTGTGTGCCGCTCAGTATTACCGCTTGTCTGTCTATACATGCTCAAGTACATCAGCAGTGGTGTTACACTGCAAAGAATTGATCAAAAGCGATGTGCGATAATGCTTGCCCTTTGCCAGAGGGGTGGACTCGCATCAGCAGTTATTAGTAATGCTAATGATTTCGGCAGATGGTTCAATGCCAACGTAGAGTTTGTGTGTGCGTCTGTTGTAATTCCTGTTTGTCTGTCTATGTTTTCTCGTCTATTATTCTGATGGTTTTAGCCGTATACCCACAGCCAGTCTGCTATGTGGGCAGCTACAGCAGCAGCAGATACGGCAGCAGAAGGGGTAATTCCATTGGGCAATTCAGCCAGTCTGCGTGGGGTGGGAGTGGGTGGGGGTGGATTTCAGGTTCACACAATTCCACTGTAGTGCGAGTGTGTGTGGTTAGTTGCTTCGTAACCCCTGTTTGTCTGTCTACGTATTAAGAGAAATTATAATGCTGGGTTTTAAAAAGGCTTACTCATAGCAGCTGCATCAGCAGCTGCAGCAGCATCAGCAGAAATCCCGCTGGCGCAGCCAGCTGGGGTGGGGGTGGGCGTGGGGCCTGCCACCTCAGCCTCCTCAGCATCCAGTGCTCAGCCAAGTGTGTCGATTTATAAACCAGTGGGCTAAGAAATCCAGGCATTAAAAGGGGTATCGATAACCACATCTGTTGCTGACGTCATGCTTCTTTTGTTGGTTTATCTTCGCATCCTTTTGTTGGGCTATCTTTTGGCCCATCACCTCCCCCGCAATTCTTTTGTCTGGGCTTTCTGATCCGTTTGTTACCTACTTAACTTGATTTACTACAACTATAATAGAACCTATAAAAGCTTTGCTACATATAGGCCTACCGGTATGAGTCGTGTATTTTCTGTGGCAGTGGCAGTCTGTCTACACTGTCATTAACACATGAGTTTATGTAGGCCTACGAAAGCATCTCTGATCGTTTATCTCATTCATGATCATCGTCACGACTCGATCGTGCATATAATGTGGACTACGAATGTCCAAATTGGGCCAAGGCTATAATTATATCGGAGGGTGTTGCGCTTGGGAGCACGCATTGGTCATCTGTCTTCCGAGTTGTTGGTAACCTTGGCTATAGTCCGCCGTGTACGTAGCACCATGCACCTCCCCATCGACGTACGTCGTTGCACCTCCCTGCCAAGGTCTACATTACAACAGCTGCCAATCGTAATCGCCGCAATCGCGAGATATTTTCCGAGGCCATAATAGCCAATTCGCGGAACTAAGTTATTCACTGGCTTTCAATAGAAACACAAATCGATAAGCGGGAGATGGGATATACCCCGCAGTCGATCGAGTCGTGGGCTACGATCGACTTGGCTCGCGCGACGATCGACTCGATCGACTTCGCGCCGACTTGGCCTAGTTTTTGTCTCTTGTTCTCCTCTGCAGTTATGTATAAATATTACGGTAAATCTGTGTAATAATTGAAGTGACGTCACAATAAACCTAGTTTATACTCTCAATAATGTACTTCTATATTAGTAGATTTGTATCATAATCTAAATGACGACACAATAGACCTAATTTCGTTTTCTCAGTGAACTTATTTAATAGTATAATTGTATGATAATCGAAGTGCCGTCATAAAAGGCCCCGTTTTATATTCGCAAAATGAACATAATAATTATACTGGTAGATCTGTTTAATAATCGAGGTTACGTCACAATGTGTCTTGTTTATAGTCTCAAAATGCACTTTTATAATAGTACATTTGTATCATAATCAAAGTGACGTCACAATAGACCTTGTTTATATTCTCAGAATGCATTTCTATAATAGGCCTAGTACATTTGCATCATAATCGAAGTGACGTAAAAATAGGCCGTGTTTATATTCTCAAAATGCACTTCTATAATAGTACATTTTGTATCATAATCGAAGTGACGTCACAATAGGCCCAGGTTTTTTAAATTTTCGAAGTGAACTTGTAACATAATAGTACAATTGTATTATAATCAGAGTAACGTTACAATAAGCCTTGTTTTGTATTCTTAAAATTAATGAAATTATACGATAGTAGATCTGCATCCTGATCGAAGTGACGTCACTAGGCCTATAGGCCTAATTTCGTTTCTCGGTGAACTTAATTATTTGCAGAATTGTATCATAAGCGAAGTGACGTCATAAAAGGGCCTCGTTTTATATTCTTAAAATTAACATCTACATATATATATAGACTATACAGGCCCATAATAATAGATCTGTATCATGCTCATTCAGGAGCGGATTCAATGGAGGCAATCCGGCCATACCCATTTAGAGATTTGCATAGAAGTACCCCTCTCCATCGGGTTTCAAGAAGCTGTAAATCAACGCAACTGGAACAGGAAGATGAGAAAGTAGCACATGACTAAAAAAAAATCATCAGATTTTAAATAACCTGAGTTGCCACGGGTTTTTAGAAGTTTTTTGGACGAAAGCCCAAACAAAATTTTCGGCGGAATTTTGTCGGCTCCAGACCCAAAGTTTTAACCTCCCTTCCAAAATTTCTGTATCCGTCCCTGTACTCGTTCAATTCAAATCGAAAACGTGCGTCTATAGTCAACTTTCACAGTTCCACTAACACGAAATCGCCAACACTGCCAAAAGGTTCATTTGGTGTACTTGTGTGCCAAAACTGAAATACGTCATTAAGCTTATAATTTATGTAGGTCACTTTGAGTCTTCAAGAAATAGTAGAATAAGTAAAATATTTATTAAGTAAAATATTTACTAAGTAAAATATTTCTAAGTCGAGTCGATGAAAGAACGATCGACTCGACTTGCAAGTCGACGATTTTTTGATCAACTCCACTTGGCACAACTCACGATCGACTCGACTTGCAAGTCGATCGAGTCGACGATTGTTCGATCGACTCGACTTGGCAAGACTCACGATCGACTCGACTTGCAAGTCGATCGAGTCGACGATTTTTCGATCGACTCGACTTGGCCGAGTTATGATCGACTCGATCGATCAACTCGATCGACTGCGGGGTATAAGATGGGAGGGTGTGAAATCAGTTCCAGGTCAACATCCAGCCAGCCAGGAATGGATGCAGAGCAGTGATCCATTGCAAAAGGATAACCTTGCCATGTCATAGACGATTTTAAAAGTTATTAAGAGCTCTTAATTGGCACGTTGTCTGGCTCACGGAGTCAAGTTACCTATGGTAACTCGACCCGGACCACCATGGACTACTCTCACGGACAACCCTTCTAACTCAACGCATTTGATCCTGATCCTATGGGAACTCGACCCGGACCACCACGGACTACTCTCACGGACAAGTTGGGACAACCCTTCTAACAACGCAGCGCTCGTGAATAAGCTGGTGCCCCGCGCTTGGCTTTCGAGTGGCGCTTTAGAAATTTCGAGTTTACGATTACGATTACGAAGTTGACTTTAATTAAACTTACTGAACGTTGTAGACTTGGAGGGCTGGAGGCTGGAGCTATAGTGGAAGAGAAGAGAAATTCGGACCCATATATGGCGCCCACCGCAAATTTAATAGTTTCCTGGCCTACAGCAGGCCTAGCCTATACTGTGCTAAACACTTCTCACTCTTCTCTTGCCATTACGCCTCTTGCAATTCCGATTCTGGATCCTCTTCATCTCCATGACTTCGAAGTCAGTTTTTCACTGTCCAGCAAATGATATTGAGCACATGAGAATTGCCAGAAGCCAGAAGGTTGGGGGTTCTACCCCCATAGTATTCAGGCCTGGAGAAGAATGCACCACCGGCCCCCGAATAAGAATGATGATTCAATTTTGTAAATAAAAATTACGTGAATGGGGCAATCACATAAGCTTACTTATTATAATATTATTGTTGTCGAGCAAAATAACACAGTGTGTGATATCAAAGACCATTAGCGTCGCCCTCGGCCTTCTGGGTCCGCGGTAGCTTAAAATATGGGAAAATAAGTGCCTGCATGGACGCCCCTTAGGCCTACCTTTCCAAAAGAAGAGCCTGGACGTCCTCCCTTACCTTTCCAGACTGTGCTGGCCAATAAGTGACAGGACGGCGTTCAGATTTTAAAATAATCCATGACCATCCAGCTACACTTTAAGCCCTGGCTTAAACACACTGGCATGAAGAGGTCGCGCCCCATTTTGTGGCGGACGTGCTTTGTAGGCTGCTATTATTGCCGCGTAGGCCTATTGCATGGAGGCTGTCTGTTCTGTTGGCAGTTAAGATTGATGTATTCTGTCATTTGCGGTCATATATCTTGTGAATTGTTTCAATTGCTTAACTGTCCACTGTGACCGGTTGCGGTCTGTCAACCGGATTGTTTCAATAAAGAATATTATTATTATTTTTTAAAATAATATTGTATTTCACGCTTGGAAGTTGGAACTAGCACCGTCAAAGTAGGCCTACTAGCAGTGGGTCAGCGGTGCAGTATCGGACAACCACACGTCTTGGAATAAGAAATTTGAGGACGTTCAAGGGAAGTCCGTGAGTCGTTTCATATTGGTTTGTTTTGCGTAGGCGAATCTTATTCGAATGACAGGAATAACTTAAGTATTTTGTGTGTATTTTCATTTAATGCAGACGATTTCAAGTATTTAATATATTTCTACCTATATTTCTTACGTAGTTGTAAGTTAAGCTTCCACGAACGATTTTAGTATTATATAAAGGCAAAGATGGCTCGCGACGTACTTCGCTATGCATACACATCTATAAAGGATGGGTTTGAATTGAACGATTTCCCGGATCTGGAATACTTCGACAATCTGGATAACTCGGAAACGTCGAAGCGGTACCTAGAACAAGCAGCAAAAGAGGTATCCAAAAAACTGTTAGCAAGAGCGGCAACTCTTGCCTCACAGAAGCTGCTGGACGAACTCATACCACGTCTGCAAAGCATGCGCCTGCCTGATCACCAGGGCCAGGCCGAGCTCCTTGTCTCCGACGTCCATTTCGGAACCTCAGAGGCAGTGATCAACCAAGTGCACAGACCGGAGTCTCTGGTTGCCATCGATGAAAGTCTAATCAGCTGGAACCTGACGAACATCGGTTTGTCTGGAACGGGAAACTGGATGTACGATTTCATCGGGCCAGCGAAGGATAACGGTGGCTTCGATTTGACCATCGGTGGAATCACGGCAGCCGTGGCAGTTGCCCTGGAGAGGGATTCCCGAGGAAAGATCGATATGAAGCTGCAGAAGTGCGACCTGACCTTCGGAGACACCGACGTCCAGTTTACCGGAGGCGTCGGATGCTTCTGTCTGTCCGTCATATTTGAACTTAAGGTCAAACCGGAGCTGAAACGCATCTTACCGCAGCTACTGCAGACCGGACTGAAAGAGGTCGTGCAGAACGTCGTACCACATCTGCATTATATAGAAGAGTACTGGCCGCTTGCAATGGGGGTCATGGACCTTTCGTCAAACCTCTTTCAGTCTTCTCTTCATTGAGTAGCATGAGAGTTTACACCGACCTGGTAACATTAACTCAGGCCTGCGCTTCCCTGCAGCAGTTTATCGCTTTCTGTAAACTCATTTGTTGCTGTTGACCTAACTGATTTAAGTAGTTGTAGTGTTGCTGTCCATTGATTTATGGCTTTAGATATTATTGAAACCATGAGATACGTAGCATAAAAATTTATGTGATATGTACTGAGAATGAAAAAAACCTGATGATGCTAGAAATTTGTAGCATTTTGATGGACATTTGCCAACTTCAGATGAGGTTTACAATTGTAGTTTGACTTGAATATTTTATGTTCTCCTAAACTGCCTTAAATTATGGATATCAGTTTTAAATAATTTAGTGCAAAAAGTAGTATTTGAGAACTTAGGGGTTTGAATTGTGTGGTGAAGTGTTTCATTAAAGCGTTAAGTTACGTGGGACAAGATTTGTTATAGGATGTGCTTGTCTTATAAATCAGTATGGGAGCATGGAAAAGTGTTGAGCGTATTGTCAACACTTCTTACCACAGCATCATCATAGATCTGATGGATTTTGACTAGGAATTAATTAAACATATCAAACTGCATGAAGGAAGTTTTGAACTTTTCACAGATTTGTTCCTTTTATTGCCATAGACATTTAATTTTTCCAAGTAAATCTGATGTCAGAGACATTTCAGATTTGGAAAGAAATTTCTTCAAACGGTACTGATGCACCAGCAGTGTCGTGTGAAAAATGGTCACCTGCAGACACTTGTGCAGAAGGGCAAAGAAAATAAGACATCATCCCGGTGTGATATAGGCCAATTTAGTCTTTAGATCGAATTGGAGGGGTAAATCACATTTGCCCCATGTGTGGCACGTGAGTAGTGAACTTTCTTATTGCCAATGGCCTTATACAATATTTAATCGCATGCTGTGCTTCATTAGTTCAAGACTTTGTTTCACTCATTGACATTTTATTTATGTATTACTAAAAATGGAATAGATCTGCCTTCTATGGAATTTTTATTCTTTAGGTTAAAATAGTTTGGACATTGGAAGATTTGTATCCTGCTTAGTGACTGAGTTTGTTAGATGAATTTGTATACACATGATCTTTGCAAATGCCTTAAGGTACGTGTGTCTTTGTATACCCAAAGTGTTAATATTTGTTTCGAATTTTGGCCAGTTGTTAATTAATTAAACTAGGATCATGATCACAGCTGAACATTTTTAATGCCTTGTCTGTTGTTGAATGACATGCAGATTTTATTTAATTTAAATTAAGGTGGATTCGTTCTTTAGTTGGTGCATATTTTATCGAGTTTTTTTCACATAAATTGAGATTTTGAGTTTCTGTATTGGTAATGTAGTCAGTTTATGATGTGGATTTTTAGAGAGATTTTTGACAACTTGTTATTAAATTGATGCAATTAATTAACTATTTTGAATAATTTTACTTGTTTTTAATTGTTATGACTGAAGGTTTTGATGTTCTTAAAATTAGAATAATTTTACTCGTGTAAATGTTATGACTGAAGGTTTTGATGTTTCTTAAGATCTTTTAGCATAAGTTGCTTGATTGTGCTTTGTCACTTTTGTTAATCACTGTGTTAATTTTCAAGAGTTCATCATGGCCACCTCACATCATCAACTCAATATATTAGTTGGTGTCCCTAGACAGCGGGATAATTTTACCCCTTTAGGGCCTCCCTTTTTGTAACCAATGAATAAGGTGTGTAAACCTGTCATGTATACTTTGGTTGCAAATAAAATATTTGATTGATTGATTATAATAATTTTACTTGTACATGTATAATTGTTGTGACTGAAGGTTTTGATGTTTCTTAAGATTAGAATCATGTTTTCTCAGAACTGCTTACCGGTGAACAAGGCTAAAGTTATTGAATTCCTATTTTATTTAATAGAAGAGTTGATTCTTTGGCAGATAGACTCCTAGGAATAATATTGAAGTGACACATGACAAAAATATGTTGTTCCCTTATAAAGGCAAAGTTCTTTTCAAACCAACTTTTTGAGACTCGTAACATGCTGGTTATTGCTAACTTTAACTGTTGTGAAATCTGTTTGTAAGCTTAGTATTAGACTGGCATAATGAATAGTGATCAAGGTTAAAATTAATAAATGTGTATATGTGATATGCAGTTATTTTTATCTTTTGTGCTCTTCAGCTAAATGCATCCTTTGATTTAATCCTGATAGATGAACAGAACAGTATTGATCCTTTTGGATTTACCCATTTACACCAATGCATGTAACTTTGCTATTGGAACTGTATTATGTTTTACAGGTGATCAAATGAGGGTCTGAATCTGCAATGTATGTTTTAATGTTCAGATAAGAAGCTAAGAATATTGTCAAACTTTGTTGTAATTGAAATCTGTGTTGCTTTACATGTTATCTGTGACATGCTAATACCGGTAGTTTATGGTAAACAATTGTATTGGTTATTGTAACGTTAACTGGTGTGAAGCCTCGGTTTGCAAGATTAGTATTAAACTAGCATAATGAATAGTGTGATAAAGGTACATTAATTTTGTGCTTTCTTAACGATGCTATTTTTAGCTTAGTTATGCATATTGTGTGTCAATTTCTGCGCTTTTCCATGAATTGAGAAAAGAATTCAGTTTGAAATCTGTCTTATACAGTTAGCACAGCATTGCATTAAGACCATCAAACCTATCTCTGCTTCTTGCTCACCCCTCCTGTCAGCAAACAGTGCACTCAATCATCCCTTGCTGTGCCTTGCACCAAGAAAAGCTATCAGGCCTTCTCAGTGGTTGGTCTTGGATGCTCACTGCATAGCTTTGTGTGCTCATTTAGTTGTCTATCATACAGAACTAAACACTACGCTCCTGTTTCAGCTTGCTCCCCCACTCCCAATTTAGCTTAACTTCTGGTTTGAGCTGGCTTTACTAATAGATTATGACTGGTTACAATTTCACTTGAAGCGACTATCTGTCAATGTGTCAATATGCATTTATGGCGTTGTTAAACATAAAGCGTCTAGTTTTATTACCTTACATTTCTGCATTGCATTTTCGTATGCAACTACTGTATATTACAAGGTTGTGCTAGAATACACCCATTCTCACAACTTGGGATTTATGAAGAAATCGAATGCAATAATTGTTTACATCACCTTAGACTACAAGACTTGATAGACTTTATGTAGATTGAAGCTTTTGTTGCAATTTTTTTAATGCCAAGAATGTTTATGAAGACCTTTTGTGACCTATTTTTGTGGCTTTTACTTACTTTTTTTCATTCTAACGAAGTGTAGAGTCTTACATTAATTAGAAACTTGTGTTTTCATGATTCATAGCGTTCTACACAAACTCATTCTGGTTGATGTACGAGTCGAGAAAACTGCTGGACCTTGACATCCAAGTCAAAGGGCACAATAACAATTCCCACAGCTAATGCCCATCCAATGCTCAAATTCTATCTTCTTCACCTCGAAACTCACTACTCATTGGTTTTCCAACATCTGGATATGTCATCAAAGCTCTACACCTGGTGTCTGACTAATAACCGTTCACATTCCTGTGAATTTGCACACATTAAAAATGTTTGTTATAATAATAATAATAATAATAATAATGCTAACTGTGCTATATAGAATTCGTTATACTGGATACTGGTGAGAAGTTTGCAGCTTAGGAATGTAGTGCGGTTCACGCAAATGCAGCCAATGTACATACTCACTTCTGTTGGGGGGCCTACATGCATGCATGGCATAAAAACAATATCTGCATTTCCACTGTTTATTATGTACACGATCCTATAACTCTGAGAAAATCTCTACAGGAGAATAATGACAATTATGATGACGTTGATGGTAGTAGCTCTCCAAAATACCAAACAAAATCATTTACCAGTAAGTCATCCGGCTTGGCTTTGTGCCGGATTTGGCAGAGGTTAATTCAAATGCCCTTATTCCACCTATACCTATCACACACCCACTGCTTTGCAGAGTAACATTTATTATCATTGAATTTATACAGCTTCTTTACCCCTCTCACAAGAGAAGTGACACAATCAGAAAGAGACCAACAATGTTAACATATATGAATATTTTTATATACGTGTTAAGACAATATTAAATTCTTACGCCATATAAGAGGATATGCGGTATAATGTAATGTAATGTAATGTAAATCTTCGAGAATTTCTCAGCGCCCACAAAAGCCACGTCAGGGGGACCAGCTTATTCACCGGCGCTATATCAAATCAAGTCCGCAATAGCCAGAGCTGCCGTTTTCGTTCCGGTGCCAGGTCAAAATCCGGGGAGGTCAAGCCGGGGAGACAGCGTGGTGCTACGGTGGTTGTCGGGGATGGTGGTGGTTGGGTGATGGAACCTGATTGGAATCTGGATAGGATAGGTTGAAGAGTTCGGTTTTCAGTCGTGAATGGAATGCAGCAGAGGAGAGTGCAAGCGGAGGAGAGGTTGAATTATTGTTTGGAGGTGAGGCTGCAGGAGAGATAGGAGGGTGAGCGAACATGCGGAGGTATGTTGGGAGTCCGTTCCAAAGAGCTGGTGCAGCATAGACTAAGGAGCGGTCGCAGAATTTCAGAGAGGATGATACTGGAGGCCGAGAGAGAGAAAGATATGATGATGAGCGCGTAGACCTGTGCGGTTGGATGGTGATTAGTTGACGAATGTAGGAGGGCTGAGAGGTTTGAAGAGCGTTGTAGGTTAGAGAAACAATTTTGTAATGGATGCGCTGAGAAACTTTTAGCCAATGAAGAGACTTGAGAACAGGGGTTATGTGGTGATGTTTGGGCGTCTTAGTGACTGCGCGGGCAAGAGCATTCTGGATAGTTTGGAGGCGTTTAATTTGAAGAGAATCTATTTCATGGAAGAGCGAATTGCAGTAGTCGAGTTTGAAATGAACTATTGAGGTGGCTATTGTGCAGGCGGTCTTGTAATTAAGAATTGGACGCAATCGACGGAGGTCGCGGATGTGCATATAGCAGGTGCGGGATAGCTGGGTGATGTGGTCAGAAAAAGTAAGGTTTTTGTCAAAAATGACTCCGAGATTGCGGACAGGAGAAGAGTATGGCGTAGGAAGAGTTGGGTCTGTTTGAGAAAATATAGTGTATAGTGTTGAGTATGACATGCTTGTCTTCATTTCCTGGCGGTAGCGTGCAAAAGAGGGGCCAGGATTTTGTCCTGCCTTTTTGTCGGGACAAACGTCCACAGAACTGATCCCAGCATTTCGGCAACTTGAGAGGAAACCAATTTAAATTTCAATCCATACAAACCTTGTATGGATTGAAATTTAATGTTTAATCCACCAAATTGTCAAACTATGACTTTACATCGGTCATAAAACATGTCTAAATTGCCACTGTCAGTAGCCCGTTAGCTTTGCCCAATATAGCCGCGCAATTTTTTTTTAGAAGTTTTGGGAAGTTGTTATTCGTTCAAAAAACACAAAACATTTCTGCCATGGGTTCAGTAGGCTAACTGCTGGAATAAAATTCAGCTTCAACACTGCTTGTAAAATATGCAAATGACTAGTACACAAAGCATGCATATTAAATATATATATATATATTATACATATATATATATATAATAATAAATGCACACAAACACACCTGTAAAACCTTGTAACGTGCCTAGTATGTATGTTCTTCCCTCTGATTAGTGTAATCCATTTAAAATAGGGCTTCACAGTACAGATATAGCATTGCTATTAAGGAGGTTGCAGTCTACTTGTTTATATATACTGTAAATACAGTATTATACATACATAAATACAATAAACAAACATTATGTACTCTTGTATAATACAGCCGTGCTCTCTCCCTCTCATGGCTTGCTGTTGTATGACAGAACAGCCTCCAGCTAACTACAGTAAAGCAACTTAGCACAACGCAAAAACATCCAATAAGAAATGTACATGAGCACGTAAATGTATATCACCAGCGATGTCGGTCGAAATTAACACCTGGCTATCTCTGATAACGAGCAGTGCGCTCAGCACATTGCTCGGACAAAATTCGCTGCTCGTCGGCGGATTTTGAAATGTATTAAGACTGTTCTCTGATAACGCGGAAAAACAACCAGGCGTTGGAAAATAAGAATACGAGTGCAACGGTTAAACGAATTAAAACAGCGAATGCGACGAATCCAAACACGAACAAGGTCTGCTCAAGATCTCTACAGACTGTACAGAATATACAAGCACCACAGATAACAACATTACGCGCTCGTTCTAATGATGACGAAATAAGTTAGCATGACCTCTAATCGAGAGAAAATTTCTTTAAACAAGTACAAAGTGCCTCACGCTAAACACAACAGATGCTCTATCTCTTAGATTGCATCTCTGTCTTTATCAGAAGATATGTTAGAGTTGCGATTTCACGCGCAGAAAATTTGTTCCGTCTACTGCAATTAGCTGTAACATTGTAATTGTAACCAGGGCTGCAATCGAGAGTATACACGGGTCTAGAGCGTGTACTCGCCTCATAAATATTTGTGCTTAGTATATGTTAAAATGACCTGTGGGCAGCCTAGACAACTGCAGTGTGTACTCATCTCTAATTTTGCCACCACAGCCACTATAGATAGTGTACCCTTGCAGTTGTCACGGTAAATATGGACCTGCTGTATTTAAGTATGTGCTTGGTAATTCGACATCACCTTTTAAGCACGAAAACTGTGCACCTCTTTCTATTTATAACAACACAGATCTCTCAATTGAAATTGAAACGACTCCTTTCCACAAATCCTATGTGGTAATTCCTCCTCTTCCTTAATTCACACCTAAACATCATCCACCATAGCGTCTAAACGTCTGCCTGCCATTGGTTTTTGACCTGGAACTGATTTTGACCTAACCTGCCTATTGTTCTTGTTTTGACTGAGCACCTGATAATATGCTGGGTTCAGCAACTGGGCTCCTCTCGGCACTGTAGACAACTAGGCATAATTATTGGGATCACAATTGGAAACTGGAGAAATCACTTTGCAAGTCTACCATAATAATTGATGTCTGATTTCAAAACAACAGGGCTGTTTTAAAAAAAATTTAGAGCTGCACAACTCCTTCTTTCATTTCCCATCTTCCATGGTAAATTACTTCCAATTTGAGGACAATGAACTTTTTTGCTAGTTTTAACTGTACAGAAGTGCTTCTACAACTGTACAAATCCATTTAGAACTGCACATTTTGTGTACAACTGCACGTTAAAAAAAGTCCTGCACAACAAACCTCAAGTTCAACTGCTCAAGTAGCAGCAGTTCAAACAACGGTAACTAATGTTCACACCCAGTTAGGTAGCAGTAAGATTTAGCCTTGCAATATTCAATTAATATTCACATAAACTTGAAAGTAACTGGTGGCACAAGCAATATTCAAATGTACAATCGACACGCGTCAGAGGTGACGCAAACCATTTAACAGCGACACAATCGACCAAATCGTGGGAATTTTTTCTTAAAAGAATTTCCTAGATAAGGAACAAAGCAGATGGTAGGTCTGCGGAAAAGGGGTCCACCGGAAAAATGCAACATTATGACCTCACGATTTGATCGAATCACTCCTCCATTTTTGGCAAACGAGTATTTTATACATCGTATGATGCAGCGATGAACACCAGTACTTTACACGATGATGCCAAAATAATGCAAAAATAAAGAGATGAGGTGATGCAAAATTTCAATGAAAGACTGGATGCAAACGTTTTCATGGCACAACCTTAGAACATACAAATCGATCGATTCAGTGCAAATAATATGCTTACAACGGACAAGATCATGCTCATCACGAATCAGCATTTTTCAGATTTGACATGACACCACTCAAACGCTGCATATCTGCCCATTATTGCAGAGTTTAATCCGATTCATGTTAACTCCGTATTTCTCACTTTTTTCTCATTCTTAGCATTTTTTTTTGGAACATGCCACTCAAAGTTGCCAGCACATTTCAAGCTCTGCTTCTGCTTTGATATTAACTGTTTATGATTGATGCCCATGCAAAGACATCAATCACACATTTGTTCTCCATATGCAATGAGTAGTTAAGTAACTGCTAGTTTTGCTATCACATTCGACACTGTCTTTCAGTGTGAGAATTGTAAAAAATAACCAGGAGACGGTCACTTTGATCTATGTATAGTTGGTGTAAACACTGAAGACAAAAGACTTAACTGTAGGGCAGGGCTGTTTTTAATGAATTTTTAGAACTGCACAACCCTTTCTTTTCTTTCCCATTCTCCATGGTAAATTAACTTCCAATCGGAGGACAATGACCTTTTTTGCTAGTTTTAACTGTACAGAAGTGCTTCTACAACTGCACAAATTCGTTTAGAACTGCACATTTTGTGTACAACTGCACGTTAAAAACAGCCCTGCTGTAGGGTCCTAAGAAAAATGAGGGGTTGAACAGTTGAACATAGCAATTCTCACCCAGCTGTCATAAATTAATTATTTAACATCATTTTGCTACTGTTAACAGCACAGCTGCGACGACTAGTAATAGAAAAAACATCCACGATGAAAGTAGTTTTATCACCCCGTCAAAAATTCCGACAGTTCAGCCTAATTTTAGCGACGAGTAGTAGTACTTTCAACTAAACATGTCATTTTTTTACCGGAGACTGCACGCACGCACACACACATGTTACCGAGCAAGAAAACGGCTGGCCGCGTTTCAACTAAAATACTGACAAAGGAAACATGAAACGTTCAAACTTTGTGCAGTGCCACGATGACGTGCCGCCGTATAATAATCTGGCCTGGTCGTATTACCTTACATCATCGCCCGTGTTACGTTACATGGTGTTGTTGCAAGCGAAATGAAAAGACCCTAAATCTTCTAACTTTCGTCGCTGCTGCACTTCTCTAGCGAGCGGTGCATTGGTGGTGTGCCGTCGACGCTCGCTGGAATCATCTCTGCACCGTACTTGCTTCGCACCTTCTTGTTCATGTTGGCCATGATCTGGGAAGAGAGTCGGAAGCCGCTGATCATCTCGTCCTTCCACTGTTTGATTAAAACGCGGTCCTGCAGACAGACAGACAACTGGAACTGGTTAAGGCGTATACTACTATACTCCAGTTAGTAACAGTTAGTGTTGCATTTTTCCGGTGGACCCATTTTTCCGCAGACCTACCATCTGCTTTTGTTCCTTATTTAGGAAATGTTTAAGAAAAAATTCCCACGATTTGGTCGATTGTGTCGCTGTTAAATGGTTTGCGTCACTTCTGGTGGCATACGTGAGATTATAGTAAGAAAACAAGTCAATGCAGAGGAGGCCATGGTCTGTCCAGTAGTCCACCACAGGTCGACGAAGGTCACCAGACCGGCTTATTTTACTCCTCACCCGTCTCACAACCTGCCAAAAATTCTTTGGAATTTGTACCATCTTTTTACATCCAGCTTCTTCCTTCTTCGACCTCATGAATGGCTTCCTTGACCCTGATACGACATGCCGAAATTGTATAACGGGGGGCCCACCAGTGAATCCATTGAAGAAAAGTGTTAGAAATCTGGCTTACAAATGACCGTACTGTCTTGAGAACGAGAGACCATATACTAATTGTTCTGATAAATTTCAATATACCTGTTACCGTATTCGATTTAGCATATTATTGACTTTTCCGTAATTAACTTGGAACAGATGTCATTCGTCAAAAGCTGAAATCATTTTGTTTCATTATTACTTTCATAATGATTTTGTAATTGCAAAGTAATTGAAACACCTAAATAAAGAAAGTTTTTCTCTTTGACCTAATTGAATAATTGTTTTGTACCCGTGACCAAACCCAAGGTATTGTAGTGATAAAATGTTTCAGTGTTGCTAATTATCGGACAGCTGAGAGATGTTCCCACTTTCGTGTGCAGACAACTGATCTGATCGGGGCAATTTCTTTGATCCTTTCTGAATCTTCTATTTGATCAAATAATAATAATAATACTGGTCTTTATACAGTAGTTAGCAATGAAGTACCTGAGGGATCCTAAATACCTCGGGGCATTTATTTTAAAATAAAAAATAATAATAATAACAATAATAGCTCTTTGTAGAATTTCTTTGAGCCTGAGGAATCACAATTACCTCGAAAAAATAAGTAAAATCATCAAACGTTTTATGACTAAATCGCGAGTGTGCTCGATCGCAAACACAACTCACTGGTGACGTAATGACAATTTTTGTGTCGTTCTTCATCTGTAGAACGATGCAGTTTTCCGTGCGATTAAGCTTCTGGAAGTCGGGTATTACCTCCTGGATATCTGTCATCGGGATCAGCTGAAAATATTCACACAATATTACATTCATTCATTCAGAGCATTTACATAGCGCCCCTTCAAGAAACTACTCAGAGGAGCTCCCAGCCCAATCACGAACAAAGAAAAAAGACTTAAGAGACTTGTAGAACCCAGCCGGATGGACCACAAGTAGAGAGCGAAGTGTAACCGGGAGGTCGTTCCAGACAGACATATATGTAAACGATGAAAATATATATTTTTCTTCTTACAAATTTAAATGAAATAGAATTTTTCCTTTACATATTTAAGCTAATGCATATTGCTCCTACATATTTAAACGAAAATTAATTTTTCCTTTACATATTTAAACAAAGATGCATTTTTCCTCTAAAATATTTAAACGAAAATGTATTTTCCTCTGACATGTGGAGTCCTTCTGCATGACAAATGCAAGCAATAATTCTTAAACCATCACTCACGTCACCTCATGTGTAATAACTACATCTTAGAGGAAACAAAAGGCCTTAATCGTACGTAACGACATCATTTTACAGAATTTAAAAAGACTGTTCAAGTGTCACTTCTGCGTCAATGCTTGGAAAATAATAGTACACTCGTTTAATTTGAAAATAAAATAAATCCAGGTGACATACAGCACCAAGTCGCAAGGCCATAGCCAGGATTTGATTTCGGGGGGTGTTTCACCAATTTCCCTTCCTAAAAAACTGATGACTTTTTTAGTCATTTGGCCGAAATCTTCAACAAAGTCACCAAATTCCCTTCCAGAAAAACTGACGACTTTTTTTTAGTAATTCTGTTTTTTCACATTTTTACATTGGGGGGGGGTTTTTCATGGTTTTATTTCATGGTTTTTACATCATGTGCTCGTAAATGCATTCTATTATTTTTCACATTTTCCATTTCGGGGGTGTTCAAACACCCAAAACACCCCCCTAGCTAGGGCCTTGCCAAGTCGATAAGCAAATAAATAAATAAATAAACAAATAAGTAAATAAATATATAAATAAATAAATGCAATGTCACTACCTCTACTCCTTTTCCTTTTGCTATCTGACCATCACGGTTCTTGTTGTAGAATTCGAGTCGGTTCGGATAGAGCTTGAGGTATTTCTTCTGCCAAGCCTGCAGGAATGGACCACCAAGCTTCAGCACTTCGCCCTCGACAATGCAATCCGTTGGACCAACTAAAAAATCGACGACAGACAGGACGTAGCTTAGACAACAAATCGCAATTAAAAACTTCGTTAATTCAAACCACTACAAGGTATTTATACCTCACTTTTCATTTTCCGCATTTACCATCTCCAACGTTTTATCAGTTCTTTTCTAAAGTTGTATCAAATGCCGTTTACATCGTTAGTAGAACATTAAGTTACAGTATACTGCACCACATATAAACTACTGTGTGCCTGCTGGTATGCAACTGGTGTATTGTATTGAAAATGCAACTGGTGATTCATATTGTATATGCAACTGGTGCATTGCATTGTATAATGTATATGCAACTGGTGTATTGTATTGAAAATGCAACTGGTGATTCATATTGTATATGCGACTGGTGTATCACATTGCATAAGCAACTGGTGCATTGCATTGTATATGCAACTGGGGTATTGTATTAAATATGCAACTAGAGTATTGTATACACAACGAATGCATTGCATTGCATAAGCAACTGGTGCATTGTATTGTATATACAACTGGTGCATTGTATTAAATATGCAACCGGCTTATTGCACAAATACAGACGGTGCACGAAGGCTGCGTACAATCCTCGGATTCATCGTTGCGTTCCTTCTGTCGACGTTTCTGCTCCATTTTGTCCGCATCCTGATTGATGGCATCGAAGACAGTCTCCGCAATTTCTTGCTGCCAGCGATCGGACACGACCAGCGGAAAGTTTTTGTACAATTCTTGATCTGCCTCGGCCATCTGTTACCGACAAAACAAACACACATGCAACGTCAGCGCCGCGTATGAGATTTTTTTACCGGTGGAGTGCACATAAAAGCAATGCTGACTGACTGCATCAATGTTGGCTTCATAGATCAAACGAAGCTCTGATGCGAGATTCGAAACAGGCTGTCTATGACTTTCCCCCCATTATTCAATCATGTACATAATTGAGACTTCTTCGAAATCTTGCACTATCATGCACAGAATACGTTACGGAGGCTCTTACAACAGAGCTATATATATAATTGTATTGATATGTCATAAACTACTGGCATACAAATCTAATCTAATCTAGTCTAATCTTCCATTTAATAGATAACAATACCGTATATTGTAGTCAATACCAATGTGATCCAACAATGATGATGAGTTCTCTACCCAAGGGCAGGTTCGTTGGCTTTATGCCCCTGTAGATTAGATGAGTGAGGTAGCAGGCAATTGTGGGTGTCCAAGGTCGCTACACAGTGGCTTGGTGAAGATTAGAACCTGCGACCAATCGGTCACAGAACGCCGAACCTACCACTACACCACCGTGTTCCACAACAATGACCTCGCCGACCTTACCATTACACCACCATGTTCCACAACAATGACCTGAGCTAGCTTAATCTAATCCTCGTGTAAGTCAATCTAATCTAATCATTGACTTTCCATAATTAATGCAACAGAAACTGTCTTTGGAAGACATGTCAAGAAATGTCTTGTAAGAAAGTGTCATTTTTAATAAGTTTGCTAGTTTTTAGTCTGCATACCAGAACTACTATTTGGGATTCATGTCCTTGACGGAATGCGTGCTATAACACATTGTGGGGTAGAATGCCAAATAATGCATCAGCACAAAATCATCTGGCAAGCCAATCACCGGCTCGATAAAATAATAATAAACAAAGGATCGCAAAAAACAATGCTAATAATGATCAAGAATGGATGGTGGGAGATTGCCGACCAGGGTACTCCGCAGCCTTTCCAGTCAATACCTGGATGGAAAGCAGAGTCGAGGAGGACAGACGAAGACCTGGATGAAGTGAAGTGGCGTCCAGCGACGATGGAGTTCGGAGAATGATATCAATCGAACTTAAAAAGTGCAGGGGTTGTTGAAGTACACTTTGGCAGGGCTTTTTTTAACGTGCAGTTGTACACAAAATGTGCAGTTTTAAATGGATTTGTGCAGTTGTAGAAGCACTTATGTATAGTGAAAACTGAAAAAAGGTCATTGTCCCCGATTGGAGGTAATTTACCATGGAGGATGGGAAGGGAAAGAAGAAGTTGTGCAGTTTTAAA
Organism: Lumbricus terrestris; assembly: GCA_949752735.1. NCBI lineage: Eukaryota > Metazoa > Annelida > Clitellata > Crassiclitellata > Lumbricidae > Lumbricus > Lumbricus terrestris. The sequence goes on from OX457047.1 coordinate 32,806,340, forward strand.
ATTCCCTTAAAAACAGTCCTGCGCTTTGGACATAGACCAGGGTGGGGTTGTTGATTTCTGATAATATAAGTTGATTGTTCTCAAAATCCACATGGGGTGGTTAGACGTCACTGCCTGGACGTATGTAATGCGAGGGAGATTCTCCAGGCATGGCGAGGGGACGATATGAGAACTGCCATCAAAGCAGTCGGATACCGTCAGAGAGAATTGGAGACATCTTGATTGAACACTGTCGTTGGCACGTACCTGATGGAAAAGAAAGAGAGAGAAAGATGGAAGATGTGGGAGAAAAATGGTCGTAATACCTTTATGCCTTTAGTGTCCTCTTCGTCAAATGATCCGATATCAAAGGCATCGGCCGCGTTGACCTCCCCGCGCGGGGGTATGAGAGGGGGTGGATATTTCTGCAAGTAGACCTGCTGCCAGTCAATACCGGCAAAAAACGGATGAGACTTGACTTCTTCAGCACTAAAAACACGAATAATAACACCGGTGTCAACACGAGTTGACACACAAGTCTTCCAAAGAAGTGCTATATAAATTCCAAGAATGAATGAATATTAATCAGTCATCACGTCTGTCATTCATAATCGTAATCGCAATCATAAACATGGAACGTCTACAGTGCCCACCGAAGAGAAGTCGCGGGCACCAGCTTATTCACAGGCACTCAATCAAAACAAAGTCGACAGGCAGGGGCCAAGATTCAAAGGTGGGGGGGGGCGGGAAGATCAAGCAACGCCATCTATGAGCGAAGCAATCAAACAACATCAATGGATCAGGTGCATATTATTTTGTGTCACAGAGCATCCCACTCTGAGACATTGAAAATTGTGGGGGTCCCGTGGTTCATTGGGTAACACACTAGCATGGAGATAAGCAGACTCGAGTTCGATTCCCGAAGCCCCCAAAGGATAAATACAATACAACAATGCCTTACACACAGGATATCAACTAAAGCCTAATCAACTAATAGCACCAAATTATTTTTAAAAACCGCAAATTTGTTAAAACTTAGCCTATTGGAAGCGATACTAAGCTATCCATAAACACATGCAATGTCAACATGCCATTTAATTTCCGGCTGCATTAACAAATACTAATCATTATGTATAAATACCATATATGTAAGATTCTCGTATCATTAGATTATTAGTAGAGTTGATTAATAGTAGATCTGATTTGTAGATTAATAGATTATGAGATTAATAGCAGCTGCACCTCACCCATTTCCACGGCAACCCAGCCGCTCTGAAACTTCTCGCTTCAGAAGAGACTCCAAAAGCGATCTCATTTCAGAAGACAGTGACTCCGGAAAGTCGAGCTCCTTACAAATATAACGAGAACAATGGCAGCTATTGAATGAGCAACTATTTGTTTAACATTGTCATCGCCATCATCACAATTCTCATTAGCGTCAACATAACTGTCGGTAATGTGGATGTTGCCACCGCCACCACCACCATCACCCGCTAACTACCACCACTAACTATCATCAACACCGCTAACACCACCACCTCAACCTTATCATCATCATCATCTTCATCATTGTTAACTTCGTTTCTTGATATCAGTAATTCTTATGATTCGAAATACACACCAGTGTGTTAACATATCAACTGTATTCATTTACTCACGACTGTCAGAAGTTTCATCATCATATCAAGCTTTGACATTACTATCGCATCGGTGTCCATAACATCATTAGGATCATTCTAATGAAGATTTACATTCAAAGTATTACCAGTGTCGTTTACATCAGACGCTTCAACTACGACCAATTTAACGTAGATGTACATCATAACCATCTTTCTTACTATCATAACCAATGACCTCCATGGTGCTCTCACTGCGATAATTGCAATGAGGATTTTACATCATAACCATTTGTGCTACTATCACTGTAGATCTGATGTCATTTGCACGACTGTTTTCAAAGCTACTAACCATGTTGAAAGTCAAGTTGTCTATTTCGGATTTGTCTTTTGTTTTGTGTTGTCTGAAGGGACTGTGTCTGAAAAGAGAATTGCAATGACAGCATTAAGCAAAAGCTCTTCAAACATCAAATCAATTGAAAATCCAAATTTCACTGGTTAGTTACTGCTAATTAGAAGCAGAAAAAACCTGAGGATTTTGTCTCCTGAGGATTTTGTCTCAGTTAGGAGATAATATCATCTGCAAATTTGTTAAAAAATTCTCTGTAAAAAATCTGATGAGTAAACATGAAGCTATAATTATAAGCTTGGAAGTGCATTAAAACTGGCCATTATCTTGAATACAACAAAGGAGGTCTTACACAGAATGGACAGAATTATTTCGGCACTAAGAAATGTTTGATGGGGTTACCTAAAACAGCCAGTGAGTCATTTTTGGTTCACAGGCCACAGTTTCGGAACCACTGCTGAAGATCGGGTATAGGTAAACATATTTATATTTGATTCATCAACAGCAATGTTATTGGCAAATAATTATTATTATTATTTACATTTAAATTCATTTTTCTGATTCAGTATGCCTCACTGTAAGCAACCATGGCAACCGAACCGAGAAATGAAGCAGAATAACGAATTCTGATGAGAAATATAAATAATACGTAAATATAAATACGTAGAAATATAGGTGATAAATTTTTCTATAAATATGGGCTGACCAACCAACCCCTTGAGGAGCTTGTATATCATACAACCAAATGAGAACCAGTCTGCGCTGGAGTCGTATGCCGTGCCTTTTGCCAGAACCTCAGGTGCCATGTAGCCGTGTGTGCCTCTAAACATCACAACAGAACAAATAAACAGAACATCTCATCTGCCAGCTCCACTTCCGTATGAAACTGAAACCTAATCTCCCGATTACTTGCTCCAGTTCAGTCTTTTATGAATAAGCTTGCGTTTTGCTTTTAGCTTTTGAGAATACATCCGCGTGTCTGGACTTTTTGCATTTTAGGAATCCGTCAAAGCACTAGGATCTCTGAACAGACAGTAAACATGTGAGTCCTAACTATCTAGATAAAGTAACGTGAGCAGAGTTTAAGGGATTGCTCGAATTTACGCTCAAACCATATATCTTGTGTGAGATGCGTTGCCCGATGTGTAGACCTGCATGGGAAGGACTAAGTACTAAATATGTACTAAACAAGTAAGTATATATCTTGTAAAAAGACTGCCAAGTGGCAATTGTGAAATTTTATGTTCACAGTTACCATTACAATCCAGCTCCTTATGAAACTTAAGCTGATTGCTAACCACAGTTAAATCCTTGGTAAGTAAATGGCACCATTACAATTGAAGCAATTGGTCAAGTTAACAGAAGCTTCAATATCCACATTGTGATGCGATTATTGACATAACCTAGAATGATCAACTGATCATAGGCTATAACACATGCAATGCAGGCACCTCAAATTGTCTGCTATAACTCTTTATGCACTGGCGGCATCTGGCTGGTTTAACCAGACAATATGAGAGTTTCAGCCACACAACGAGCAGTAACAATTGCTAGTTAACTGCAGGGACAAACCTCGTAACTTGGCCATTGTAATGGTAATCTATTGTTTTAGCATTCTAAATTATTTGCCATTGCATGCATTTCAGCGTTGGTTAAATAAAAGATGGATTGACGAAAATAATTCTTGCCTAAATGGAAGCTTGATTAATTAAAAGGATTCATACCACGATAGTAGACAGAACGATTAAAAATATCGATAATACACTGGATGAATAATTTAGAACGCTAAAACAATAGATTACTCGCACGAGTCGAACCTATTAATATTAACAATGATAGAAACTGTTGCACTGAATAGACTCTATTCCCATAACAGTTAAAACCTCAATCCATTGTTAATTGATGCACGGTAAAAAAATTTCTATTCAAACGTGAAGACACACGAGATACTTACACACTGGCATGTGGTTTCTTCTTGGAAAAATCACAGGCAAGACCCAGATCGGAAATCCTGACATGTCCATTCTCATCCAGGAGAATATTTGCAGGCTGGAAAAAGAACGTAAAGAAATCTTTTAAAAGCGTTCTACATTCTCCAGTAGACTAGTAGTGATGAGATGCACCACGAAATGCAAGCAATTAAATATCTAGTAGAGTTGAACGTTAATAGACCTAATAATAAATTAATAATAATAATAATGATTCAGCGCTTTAACTTTGTGGCTTTTAGGGGTACTTTTCCAACTTGGATTTTGATGAATAGAGTCCATTCCAGACAAATCTGATTTTATCGAGAGTGGCTGAAGTTCCCAAGAGATCTACCTCGAGGCACTTTCAAAAAAAAAATAATAATAATAATAATGATAATAATAATAATGATAATAATAATAATGATAATAATAATAATAATAATAGTAATAACAATAATAGTAACAACAATAACAATAATGATAATGCTACTGCCACTGCTACTACTACTATCCGGTACTACTACTACTACTACTACTATTAATAATGTACCCAACCACAAAGTGCGGTTCAAGCCCACATTTCACATTTGTAAAATTTATATAGCACCACTCCACGAGAGAGAGACTCTGCAGTGGCGCTCAAAGACGTGCAGCAGCAGTGTTACCTTGAGATCCCTGTAGACAACATATCGACTGTGCATGTGTTCAAGGCCGAGGATGACCTCGGCAGCGTAGAACCTCACTTCGCCCTCGGAGAAGACGCCGTGCTGAGACAGGTGGTAGTGGAGATCGCCGCCATTCATGAGGTCCAGAATGAAGCACAGCTTCTCCGGCGTTTGAAATGCATACGTCATACAAACGATGAATGGACACGCCTCCTACAAGCACGTCAGATCATCACGCATATTATAATTGTACATTTATATAGCGCCACTTCAAGAGAACTCCTCAGAGGCACTCCCGACCTGACACCAAACCACAATCAAACAGAATGGTTTTCAAATGCTTGCGGAAAAGGGGCAAAGAAAGGCAAAGAAGTTCATTACGGAGACTAATTGGTAGCATATACAATACAACTGCAATATTTGATATGATCACCCTTCTTGCAAAGCTTGGAAGTGCACACACGCCTCAACGTTGCAGCTGCAATTGTATTGCAGAGCAATTGTGAGTGAAGAACTTGCTCAAGGTCCCTATACTGTAACCACCTCAGATGAAGATCAAACCCATACGCTCTGCAAAGCTTTGCAATGAACATGTCATATAATTCATGAGGTCCAGAATGAAGCACAGCTTCTCCGGCGTTTGAAATGCATACGTCATACAAACGATGAATGGACACGCCTCCTACAAGCACGTCAGATCGTGACGCATATTGTAATTGTAATCGTACATTTATAGAGCGCCACTTCAAGAGAACTCCTCAGAGGCGCTCCCGACCTGACACCAAACCACAATCAAAGAGAATGGTTTTCAAACGCTTGCGGAAACGAGGCAAAGAAAAAAAAAAAAGTTCATTACAGAGACTAATAGGTAGTATATATAATACAACAGCAATATATTTGATATCACCCTTCTTATACAAAGCTTGGAAGTGCCCACGCCTCAGTGTCGCAACTACAATTACATTGCAGAGCAATTGTGAGTAAAGGACTTGCTCAAGGTCAATACCACCTCAGACGAAGATCAAACCCGTACTATCTGTATTACAGATCTGCAAAGCTGTGCAATGACTATGTCATATAAACTATGAATATCCATGGTCTTCACCTTCAAGAACATTACATCATTACAAACATACACCTGTTAGATTAAATGAAATCATCTGCAATGCAATTGTAATCTGCAACCCTAAATTTATAAAGTGCTGCATTATACTGAATCTATTTGCTGTGGCGTAATGTAATTCCACAGTTTTTATGCTATTTCATATAGATCACAGGACTGCAGCTGTGAATGTTTAAAATGCAGTTAATCATATTACAGCAATGGCATACACATGGTCGCAGGTCGCAATGCCCCTTCCTGGCCCCCCAAACCCCGTCTGAGTTAGAGAGTCAGCACAAAGAACAAGTGCCAACTGGCATCAAGAGTGTATCTAGGGACCATGTTTCTGTACTACTTTCAATGTATTCCAGTGTAATGTAAAGCAGCAAAGCCACAGCGTTACGAAACGTATCACAATTAATGAATAAGCCTTTAAGAAATCACAGACACCAGAGTCAAAGCACATGCAGAGCCCAGATCTTAGTTCACTCCACGATAATTGGTCATATTTATTTAAATAAATTATTAATATTTACTGTCCAGTGACAATGGGTATTTAATGAAAACAAATGACAATGGGTATTTAATGAAAACAAACAAACAAACTGATGGACAGAAAAAAATGAGCTGACCACGATGCTACATTAAGTTCTAATATTAAAAATTCGTTTAAATTAATACGATGAATTCATATATGATTTATACGATCAATAACAACAACTACCGTGCTTATTTAGTACTTTCACATCTGAATGAATCTTTTGAAAACTACTAATCAAAATTCTTTTTTTTAAATCAATTTCCTGTATTCCAACGCGTCTAAGATTCCTGCAGTCCCATGTTTTATTGGCAAAGTCATCATTCACATTTAAATAAATCATTGAGGCAAGCACCTTATAATCAGATCTCAGCTCCAGATGTTGCACAACTACTGCGTTCGTCGTTTAGCATTTTCAATATAATCAAGAGACATAAACATTAGCGGCAAGACACTGGCGTATCCACTGCTTTGTCTTGTTCCATCTGATGAAGAGGTTGAGATGATCTCAGATGATGATGGTGATGATGATGATGATGATGATGATCATCATCATCATCATCACCATCACCATCAATCACCATCACCACCACCACCACCACCACCACCACCATAACCATCATCATCATCATCATCATCATCATCATCATCATCATCATCATCATCATCATCATCATCATCATCACCACCACCACCAGCACCACCACCACCACCATCATCATCATCACCACCACCACCACCACCACCACCACCACCACCACCATCATCATCATCATCGTCATCATCATCATTTCCCGATGAGAGTCATTTGGTGGCAATTGGGTGAGGAAGAAAAGGACCCACTTAAGATCTCTGCTGTATTTTGCAATCTCAATCTGAGTTTACACCACAGAGAGAGCCATAGCCCCTGGATGCACCTCTGACACCTGTTCTTGTTCTTTGTACCGGTATACTGGTCTTTTGAACTCAGATGGGAGGGAGGCATAGCACGTACGGTACGCCATAATAACTGTAAAAATTATTAACTGCATATTCCAACAGTTCAACAACAAACTGCATTGTTCTCCCCAGACACCTTTAGTACATGCTGGTCATTAAAGAGTTAAACATCCACAACTGCAGTCTTGCTGATAGGAAAGCAGAAAATATATATGAATAAATAAATATAAACTTGTGAAATTACATGTACAATTATACAAGCGTTAACTCACGGATAAAAGTTAATAAATACGCAAAACGTCTGTAACGGGTACTTTAATAAACATGACATTGAATAAGTTTAATATATGCACAACATTGCACATGTATTTCATGTATTTTTCTGTGTTCAGGAATCACTGAAGAGAAGTAAAGAAAAAAATAAAGTTAATAAACTATGTCATACCTACTTAGGGAATGACAAGAGCCACTCTGTACAACGTATGAAACCCAAGTGGGGTAATTTCCATACGATGAGCAGCATTCCACATGTGATGATGCTGTGGGGGTAAGACTCACAGCAACCTCAATCCATGCTAACTAAACTAACCATGTCCTATTTTCATGCTTTACCATCTTTCTCTAACAATCAAGTCATAAACTGACATATAAAAAATATCTATATTTTACATGAACACTAAAACATGACTCTGTGCATTGTGAAGGACAGCAGGACTATTTATAAAGATCGGTGCCTACCCCTGTGCTGACTAGCGACAGCATGATTCGCTCATTCAGTGCCAGAGTCTCTCCACCCTTCATCTTGATTCTTTTCTTGTCAAGACATTTCATTGCATACCTACAAAGAAGGAGATGGCAAACACTGTCATTAGGTCTGAAGGCAGGAGAGACAGACGAGTCGAATTTCCAACAGCTTTCAGCGGCACAATTGCATTTGACAAAAGAATGCACCATTAACAATAATTTTTAACAGCTGTATGGAACTATGGATACTGGATAGGTAACTTTAATAAACTCTTTCTGCTCCATTTGTTTACAATACAATGCAACTGCAGGTCAAAGTTCAGACGTGCAGACATGACCCTAATACAGCACATGAATGGCGCTCTACAACCATGCATAAAAGACCTGTTAAATGACCTGTTAAATTAAAATGTCCCAAATTAAAATTACTGTTAAATTAAAATGACCTGTTAAATTGATTTGAAGCATGAACTCGCACTCTCAACATAAAAGACCAAGTACGGTACTCTCTATCCATTCGGATACCCTGCCCCATTGTTGTGCTTATGTTTTAGGACTATGCAATAACAGCAGGTGTATTTTCTGAGTGCATGGCTACTATTCGTCACATGAAACGAAGGATTACTTACATTTTGCCTGTGTCAGCTTTCCTGCAGCCATAGACTTCTCCAAATCCGCCCCTCCCAATTATTCTGTGCACGCTAAAGTCGTTCATTGTCAGCTGAACAAAAAAAGAAATCAGGCAAAACAAATATCAGTAATAATAACAATGATAATGATAATAATAATTATTATTATCATTATTAATATTATTATTATTATTGTTATTATTATTATTATCATTATTATTATTACTATTATCATTATTATTATTATTATTATTATTATTATTATTATTATTGTTGTTGTTATTATTATTATTATTTATTATTATTATTATTATCATTATTTGTTATTATTATTATAATTATTATTATTTATTATTATTATTATTATTGTCAGTCACATGCAGAACAATACAACAAAACCACAAAAACATTTAAGGAGCAATGCAAATAGAATACACGAACTAAAGTCCAGTCTCAAAAAAGGCCGTACTTAGTAGGTCAGTATTTTGGCAGATGAGCAACAATAACTCCATTCTATCAGTTGCCCAAGGCAATTCTCTTCCACCTGGCTGAGAAGCTTTGCCCTTCGATCAGTAGAGATCTTGAAGAGGAGCACTTGATTAATCTCCATACAACTTAATCTCCTTACAACTTAATCTCCATACAACGTAAAGCCGCTCAGTGTACACAACGTGGCAGGGTTGACTTGGAGTCCAGATGGACCAGAAATCCCAAACAGATTTCTGTCCTGGGAGAGATTCAAATCCTGACCCACAGTTGACAGTCAAGCATACTAACGAGAACACCCTCGTGCAACCCATGGTTCCCAGTCAAAGACGACACAACAAGGAAATTCCACTTTATTCCTCTAAACCGGCTGAATCAGAAATCGTAAGCAACTGCGCAAAACACTGAAAGACCAAGCAGCATATAATTTCTGCTCTTCGCAGTCCGTCCAGGTTTCTTTGGGCACGTACCGAATCACTAATAGGCAGAATATTATGTTTTCTAATTTCATTGCTAATCAAATTCATCACATTGCACAGTTGCATCAGCAAGTGCATGTTGCTAAGCAACGCTGATGCTAGCAAGACAAAGGAATGTGCTTTTTCAGTCAAAGGCCGTACAAACAATAAAGGTTTTTGGCCAGCAAGCAAAGTGATTTTAAAGATATCTGTTGTACACATAAAACGGCAATCTTCACAACAACAAAACGTTTGACAGTGAAATTAGAATAACAGGAAAAATTATTATGTGATTTTTTTGATGTTTCAACAATAAAACTTCATTTAAATTTTAAATCGTAATATAGAAACTTCGACAGTAAACAGAAGAACGAAGTTGCAGGAATCAGAACTCTCACCAATATACTCAAGAAAATAACTGCCATCAAGTATGCTGGGTCACGACTTGAGCAAATGGTGTATGCGACAATAGGTGTAGGTATTACAGCCCAACAGTCACATAGCTTCAGAGCATTTATATAGCAATCAGAACAATTATCATATCGTATCGATCATATCGAATTTGAGAATTTATAAAGCACCTCTTGCAGTACTGGCTACTCAGAGGCCCTCAGTGTGACAGCCCCGAAGAAATATGAAAAACTTCAAGCAGCAAAGGGCTGAAGATGACACCCTCAATCAGATCCTACTATGCAGTGGCGTAGGCAAGGGGGGTTTCGGGGGTTAAACCCCCCCATTGGCTCCGGAAAAAGGTTTTTTAAAGTTTTTCCCATTTAAGTAAGAAAAAATAGCAAAAAACAGGGTTTCCGGCCATAAAACCCCCTCCCCATCAAAATTCCTGGCTACGCCACTGCTACTATGGATAGAGGGAGGGAGGTCATTCCACATAGAAGGGCCCACAATGGTAAAGGCACGATGTTGGGCTATGGTAGTCCTTCCCCGAAATATATAGCAACTGCTAGTAAGCTTGTAAATTAATTTGAGCAAAACATGGCTATAAATAAAGGCAGACCTGTCAAAGTTTCTTCCGCTATTTCTTGCAGCAAGGTTCGAGCTTTGAGTAGGAAATTGACTTGTTATGCAATGGCAAAATCAAGTGCGGACTCCCTAAAGCCACTGTGGCTGACATAGAGGCCTACATCACCAGCTGTCAACCAACCAGCCGGGAAAAACTCACAGAATCTATCCAACAATTAAATGTCTAAACACAGAGATTAACAGCCAACGGTTTAAAGCCATGGCCTAGCGTATCTCGCCTTTCTATTGTTATCCGGAAATGCTGGAGAGAAAAAACCTTATTATGCAATCCAAATATAAATTTGCCATGAAACGAGCGTTGATCTGGTGCACTCGCTCTGCCTGCCTGCCATCCACAAAGGACCCAAGTACCACAATGACCGGTTTATGCGCTTTTCATTTACGTCTCATATATACGAAACGGTCTGCATCCAATGCATCATGCAACCGACTTACAATGAAGCCCTCCTCTGCGCTGGCTATTCTACACTGATCCCCGTCAGCGCCGTCAATGGAACCTAAACCGTGGAATAACGGCTACTGCGAAACCTATAAATCTGATGAATTCCATAATGCTAATGAGAGACTATGGCAGTAATACCAGTTATACCACGGCCAAATTTATCTGAATGGCAACCCCGATAAAATATTCAGCACATTGGTGAATTCACACATATCCAACGGCGGCGGTGGGCGGCTGCGGCGAAGGACACACTAGGTGAGAGAGAGGAACTGAGCGGCGATGGCGGCTGTCGCCATAAACTAAACCCTCGCAAAAAATCAATATCACGTGCCAAAAAACAAAAATCAATTCTGGATACCAGTCATCTGAATTCGCTACATACACACACGACCACATACATATATACACACTGTGGTTGTACAGAACATTTGCGTCGTATTCGCTTTGGAGTCGAATAGCGGGCTAAAGAGCTATTCGGTATTCGGTCGTATAGTACCGGGAGGGTCGAATACGAATAGTGAGTGGTCACGTGACATTTGCTTCTGCATATGAGGCTGCTGTAGCAAGTGTACGTGTAAACTGGCAGAAAGATGCAAAAATTACATTAGTTAACTGTTGTTTGCTGTTAGTTTATGTAAGGTAAATTACTGAACTGAAATGTTTGCTCACACATGAAATTTGGAATGCTGTCTTTACACCAATTTTTTACACTATTCATATTAGTATTCGTATTCGACTGAATAGCCATAATCACATAAATTATTTGGTACGGCCATAATATACATCATCGATACACAACTACACATGCATAGATAAACATATTTATATTTATACATAATCTAGACACACACACACACACACACACACACACACACACACACACACACACACACACACACACACACACACACACACACACACACACACACACACACACACACACACACACACACACACACACACACACACACACACACACACATATCTCTCTCAGATATCTCTGCACAAGACCTTGAAGACATGGCACCCATTCAATAGGTCCGTGGTGGCAAAGGATCTAATAATAATAATAATAACCAATCTATACATTGAAACTGAGCAGGGTTGACGCCACATTCAGATCTTATGAAAAAAATCGAGTACATTTACATCACAATTTGTGAAAACAACATATTTGAATACTTTCTCACATACCGCGATGCCGACCATGCTACAAAGAGCATTCTCAGCGGTGGGTCCAGCTATCTGGAATGTCCTCCCTGCGGCTCTACGCTCGCTTGAGTCGCTTCCCCGCAACTCTGCTGGCTCTTCCCATCGTATTCAAGACTTTTCAACCAGGCCTGGATTGGGAGCTGGGGGCACCTCAGGCTCCGAGTAAATCTTGAAGGGAGCCACATAATTCTAAGTGATTGATTAATTGATTGAATGTAAACGCATACTGGTATTTATTCAGATGCTCACGTCGTCATAGTTTTAAATGCAACAGGAACTTCCACAGCGTCGAAAAGCTTCTCACAAGTTCTATTGAACATGTGTCTAACTGTGTTTAGGCATAACAGTGCATGCACTTTAATCATGCAGAAAACTTCCGACATGCGATAAAAGCAAACTGTGCTATACTGAAAGAGAGCACTCTGACAAGAACATCTGTTCTGGATAGAAATGTCGATTACCTGAATGTTAAGCTCCAGATTTTTCCACTGGCAGAATCGGGTATATTTGTCGCTGAAATATGAAAGATTAAATCCGCAGTTGTAACAATAATAAACAAATTCAGTACGTTAGTTGCATCATATGCATCAGTTGCAAAAAATAAAAGATCTTAATCATCTGAGATAATTAGTTCAGCATCGTAAACAGGCAAAAAAGCTTCAACTGCTTTGAAATCAATAATAATAATTAGAGCTACTGTAGAAAGAAGTCAGTGACACAGCACGAAGAGCCACTCTTTCTTACAGGTAAACTAGGGAACCAGACCAAGGAAATGAAAATACCACGTTAAATGTTGTACATTTATATAGCACCAGTGACGTAGACAAGGGGTTTCGGGGACTAAATCCCCCCCCACTGGCATGGGAATTTTTTTTAAAGTTTATTTATCCACTTAAATAAGAAAAAAACAATTGTTTGTAGTAGCACGTGTTTTTCCTACTTTATTCCCTTTGTTACTTTATTCCTTTTTATTTACTGTAATACTGTTGGGCTGGTGTCAGGAAGGGCATCCGGCTAGGCCATAAAAACCCAAACCCCCCATCATAAAATCCTGCCTACGCCACTGTATAGCACCCATAGATAATCTCATTAAACAACACAATTGCAACCTTAGTGGGGCTGGTGGCACATTGGATAACGTACTGGCATGAAGATCAGCGGCGCTGAGTTCAATTCCCAAAGCCTCCGTTAGATAAACGTGCCATGTAGGCTGTAGCACCCTTGTATATCAGGCTGTCTGTTCTGTTAGTAGTTATATTAATATTAATTAAGATAACTGCATAACTGTATACTGTAACCAGTTGCGGTCTGTCAACCAGATTATTGAATAAACGAAAATTATTATTATTAATCAGACTTCGTTGCAGCAGCAGCACTAAATAAATTTACAAATACATATTATAATGTAAGAAAAATGATAAATTGCAGATACCTCTCTAAAAACTTGTCAAATATTCGCCCTCTTAAGGAATTCTTGATTTCAGTTAAATACGGCTGGAAATGAAAAACAACACATGATAATAATTATGTGATCGACAATAAATAAATAAAACATCGACAAACACTGACCCAGAAACGTTATTATTATTATTCCTAAAAGAAGTGATGGCATACAGTATTACCAACCAAATTCGATTCTCATAAAAGCAAAAGTTCACAAATTTAATAAAATCAATAACAACTATAGGCAGCTGAATATAAAAATACTGTCAAATGCCCATGTGTTAGTATTCTAGAAAATACAAGCTTACAGGAAACATAGATAAAATTATCTAAGTTCCAACTTTCCAAGACCTTGTTTCGCTATATTTTAAAACTTCAACAAGGTTTTGGAATTAGGGCCTAGTATTCCAAAACAATTTTTATGCTAAAGCATAGATGTAAAGAAGTTAGACTAGCAGAAGCTACTACAGTCTGATACTGAGTCCAGATTGTTAGAGAACTGTTATGTAGTAAACATCTTCTAATGATTTCTCTTTACCACACAAATCCTTCTTATCTACATGTATTCATTCGTATAAAAATACGCACAAATAATTATATATGTATCTATACACATTTTGTATATGTGTACATATATACATACAGTATATATTTACACATGACATATATTTATATGTAGTATAGGCTATGTGAGTGTGCGTTTGATGTTGTGTTGCGTAGGTAAATCCTAGTTAATTGGAAGTGATTTAAACTGCAAGAACCATGCTCCAAGATATAATTATTTTAAAATATGACCCACAATGAACTGGCATAATAACTCGGAGCTACTTAATCTAACGTTTTGTTGCCTAAGATGTTGGATACGATGCTCGGTCTAATCAATAAGCAATAGTCCAACTGGTGTCATTAAACTCTAATGCAGAATAAACACAAAACAATATTAAACAGATAATGAGATTTGCACGATGTTATTTCATTCGCAAGCAATTGCAATTTAGGCCCCAACACCTGAGCATTACAATCCGAAAACTAGATATGGAGGCCCAAAGTCTAATGAAAAGACATCCAAAATGAAACTGCATAATGGAAATTCGAAAAACTAAAATAAATTAAATAAATAAAATAAACTAAAACGAATAACCAAAACAAGCACTGGCTGAAACAAAAAGGTTTTTCGTCAAAGCAAAACTTATGAAAACTAAAACAAAGACATGGAAATGAAAAGGACAAGAAACGTGTTTCTGAATAGCAATCTGCAATGCTGCTGTACATTGTATAAATTCTGATTGACTGTGATGAAAACCAGACTTAGAAAGAAACGATATATAAAAAGGATGGTTGAACAAAACCAGATCCAGCGCACCAAAGTCTGATCAAGCCGGATAAAAAAATGTCAGAATATACAGTCTACGAGCAAAATCACCAGATGAAATACTTAAAACCACTAGCTGATGATGATGATGATGATGATGACGACGACGATGATGAGGATGATGATAACGACGACAAGGACGACGACGACAATGACAGATGATGACAATGATGATGATGATAACAACGGCTTGACGACGACGATGATGATGATAACGACAACGAGGACGACGACAATGACGACGACGAAAATGATGATGATGATATGGAAACCAACAGTTCCTACGGTGCCTTAACACAGTAGGCCTACATGTTGTTACAAGGATGCCTTAACAAATCCACGCTTCAAATAAAATGCTCCAAGAATAAATCAATTCCAAAACTGAGACCATAATGTAAGTCGTTAATCTCTGCTGAGTCTCAGGGAACCTGATATAAGATATTTGAGAGAAATCAAGCAACTGGCATAGGCGCAACCACCCTATGAAACCCACGGGGCACGTTCCCCCAACTTCTGAGAGGCTTGGAACGGTCCCCCTCCCAACTTTCGACGAGAAGCTTGGGACGGTCTCTCTCAACTTTTGCTACCGACTGCTGCTAATAGTCGTTTTAATATAGGCTATACATGCAGATTGGCATAATTATTAAGAACGTAATTTCTCAGCATTATTAAAGGCCGAGTCAAGAGCGTTTTAATCCTGCATATACATCTTACCCAAAAGTGTTGGCGTCTCAAAGAGCTTGCATGCAAAATTGTTGATAAGTGTGCATCACGGTAACTGATCTTTGGTAATATTAAGTGACTCTTGAGTCTTGACTTTCGTTCAGTAGGCCTATTTTCGCGCCTGGTTTGAATACAGTGGCGTAGCCAGGAATTTTTCATCGGGGGGGGTTTATGGCCGGAAACCCTATTTTTTGCTATTTTTTCTTACTTAAGCGGAAAAATAGCCTTAAAAAACCTTGTTTTCGGAGCCAATGGGGGGGTTTTAACCCCCAAAACCCCCCCTTGCCTACGCCACTGTTTGAATATTTGTCTTTTCAATGCAAAATACCAGGCCATTTGCAGTAAAATGTGCCAGAAATCATCAAAATATGCATATAGGATTCATTTAGTTAGGTTTTGCCCAATTGTTTTTTATTCTTACTGTTTTGTTACTGTGGTAACATAAGCTATGTCTACATCATGGGCGTAGACTTAGGGGGACAGCAGGGACGGTCACCTCCAAAGTTTGTGTTACAACCATGATCTCAATCTGAAATCGTTAGGGCTTCTTGCTTTCCGCAATCATGGCTTCACACGCTTCGCACTCGCTATTATTACTCCCACTCGGAATTTTTATTTGGTATCCCCAACTTTTAGGACGTGGTTGCGCTTATGGCAGCTGGGACATGCTGTGCAGGGTATTCAGCCGCAGTTGGTTCAGATCAGTCTGCCTATAATCAACTGGCATTGACATTACACTGTTTACACTGTAGCTGTAGCACAGCACATCTAATAGCCTATCTCATGGGGATAGCTGCATGCCACCAGATTTCTCAGAATGCTTGGCCTCAAAGCTCCAGATGCAATGATCCACAACACGACCAAGCGAAAGTAATACCTTAGGCTTATATCAAGTTATCAACAGTGCTTAATTACCAGCAGGTGATAACAGGCTGGAAAAACCAGTGTAGGTTTCTCTATCTAATATGTATCATCATTGGGAAGAATGACGACCTATTGCCTTAAATTGGCAATACTTAGGCCTACTGACTGCAGAACTGACGGCTTGTTTTGCTAACCCAGGGTAGTTTCACATCTCTGTGTCTAATTGTCCACATAGCTGTAGCTGATAAAAAAAAACAGTGCATGAAACACGGAAAAAGCTACTCGAGACGTCAATGAAGACTCTACCTACCGGCCGACTCTGCTGACATTCAGAGCCATGGATGAATTTTAGAAGCATATCTATAGGGCTTTTGTAAACTTAACCTGCTCATCTGGCGTTGTCTTCTTGGCTATGCTCCGGTCTATTTTTAAAATTATTTTTTCATTTATTTCTCCATTTCTATAGTGCCCCCTTCTCAGAGGTGCTCCCAACTACAGCGCGGATGCTGCATCGGAGTTTCACGCCTAAGCGCATAAGCAATTGCAAGTGAAGGACTTGCTCAAGGTCCCTATGCAAACAATTTTTTGTTTCAAAATTATGATAACAAAAACTAATAAGTCTAACATAAACATATTGCAAGCATGGTGTAGTATGTGTGTCTAATTATATGTTGTGAAAGAAATAAATGACGATGCTGTTGATGTTACAGCATTAAAAATCGTTGCTAAACAACGAAAGATGGACACAAAGTCCATAAACTCAACGAAAATGTATATTTCTGGAATTTTTCGCATACCCTAACCGCCTGGTGTACCCCCAGGGGTACGCATACCACAGTTTGAGAACCCCTGTGTTAAACGCAACTCTGTAATTAACAGAACTCAACCACATTAAAATGACAGGCAATGACAGTGCATGAGTACAAACAAGATAATTTCGTATCCATACAAAGTAGTGACTGTGTAGCACCTTTGTTTATGAAAATAATCGACATCCAAAGCGTCGTTAGCGCATCTTACCTCAAATATATTTGCAGGTAGATGTCGTGTTTTCTGTGCCACCATGAGCGCCTCGTGAACCAGGTCTATTGCTTCCTTGGAGTAGGTCTACAGAGAGACAGACAACAAATCCACTCGTCAGGATTAACCAGGGCTGAAAAAAGTGACCCGGGTCCATCCGGGTATGCGACCCGTCATTGATTTTCGCGACCTGCATTTAGCCGGATCACGTGTTCAAGATTTAGGCCTATAATATGCATTCATCACATTTTCGTGTATCATTTAGAATGTTACCTCCCAAAACAATTCAAACAAAGCTGAAACATTTATTAAGCCTGATTAGATCCAGCATCAAGACAGAACAACCTGGCAAAGATGAGACATAGCATCTAATCTGAAGACTAAAACCAGTTCCCAATAATGGTGTTCTTTGCCAGTTCCTCTGGCCATCAAGGGAATACAATCTCTAGGCCTATACTCTGTTTTCTATTGCTTTCCTTATGAGTGGGGGGTCAATCCGGCCATGCCCTCCCCATTTAGAAAATTCTTTATTTCCCACCAGCCATTTTGGCATGGAAAGTGGACATGTGCCCCCATCAGTTCGGCAGACCTTTACAAAAGTAGTCTATGATTACTAAAAAAAAGGTCGTCAACTTTTTCTGGCGGATATTTTCCGTCAGATTTTCCAGCGACTAAAGATGAAATTTATCCTTGCCCAATTGCCCAAGACCGACAACTTTGGGCCCCCCACTTTGAAACGTTCTGGATCCGCCACTGTGAGCACATCACAAGAGTAACTGAGACACTAAAACTGCAGCAGGTCGTGAATCAACAATCATGCTGTTCCCTTCAAAAGCTAAAAAACAGATTCAAAGCCGAGCGACTGCATGGTACCAATTTAACAAATGAAACGCATATATGCCGCACGGGAGTTTACAACAGAAGCACCGCTGACAATTCCCTTTATACGTGGCTAAACTTTGTCCTGCTTCTTCAATACAATGCAATATGGCTGCTTCCAGGTAATTCCATTATCCCTAAGACAGTTCTCTCGTTTCTTCCTGACGTGTAACTTTCTGTCTTCTATTCATTTTGTCATATCCACGAGTCAGTGACCATAATGGAAAATTCTCCACAGGAAGCCATCTACCGTCTGTCCTGGGTTACAACCATGATCTGGAATTGTAATGGACTACGCGACTTCGTCTTTGAGGAAGACTGCATTGGATATTAATGCACTGACACAGAGTTGATGTGGAGATGAGAGAAATTGAAACGATTTATGCTTATAATTAAAAAATCTTAAACTTTTCCACACAGCATTCAGGATTCAAATTCTGGCATCATTGCACCTAAGGTCCACTCAAGACATCATCATCATCATCGACGTCGTCGTTGTTGTTGTCATCACCGCCGCCAGCACCACCACTATCATCATCCTCCTCCTGCTCCTGCTCCTCCTCCTCCTCCTTCTCATCATCATCATCTATTATGCATTATTGCAATGCATCATTATTATAATGCATCACTGTGATGCACTATTATTATTATTTAATATTATTATTATTATTACTATTATTATTACTGTTATTATTATTATTATTATTATTATTATTATTATTATTATTATTATTATTATTATTATGCATAATGTATCAATCAATAGTGCTGAGCAATTGTGAGTAAGGTTGCTCATGATCCCTACACAGCAACAGCCTTGGAGTAGACTTAATCCCATGATACCCTTAGCACCACCAACTCACAGCATTATCCAATGAGACAGTTCAGCTGATCTTAGAAACTACCGGTATAGTAGGTTAGCAACTGTGAGTCAAAGTTCATTCATTAATTAATTCATTCATTCACTACAAGGATTTATATGGGGCCCCTTCAAGGATACTATTTAGGAGCGCTCCTGACCCACCCTTGGCTACAGAGTACAGTCTTAAGTTGGACAATGAGTATGAATTTCATGACTTTCAATTATCCAAACCTGGTCCATGTAATGTCAAAAGGATGCCGCTCCATGCATAGTTTAACACTTAAAACTACGGAAAGCATAAGTCTTCCAGTTGCTTTTAGCACATATGCCCGACATTAAAGTCCTAACTGCATGTTCCCAAACTGCTAAATTGCTAGCAGCATGCTACTCAACATGACTTGTCTCACTTTAACTTTCAAACCGTTTTCGCTAACTAGAGATAACACCGCATGACCTGTACGCTGGTACCCTGCTTCCAGTATCAGTCCCCTTAACTGACACAAATGTTCGCGGTGGCCTTTCTTGCTTACAGTCTGAGACATGGCGGTTGTTAGCCAATTAAAGGGCGTCCATTCAACACCCCCCATTAAATGCATTCATTCGCTTTTTATGGTGAGGCAAATTTGTACGGATCTGAGTGGAGTTTTGTTATCTGTAATGAGTTGAGCGCATGAAAAAAGTAGAAAACAGTAAAAGTCAGCAAGCTTATATTATTATAGGTATCAGAGTATGTCTGACAATGACCAGTGTCATATTCAGATGATATTCAACTTAAAAGAAAACTCAAAGTCATTCATTTAGCGCTATGATGAGCTTGCCAACTGATATGCTATCAGAAGCAAAATGGAAATTACTGGGCTACAGTTTCATAGTCTGAGAACTCAAATGCATAATTTCGTAAATCATCAATGCCATCCCTTGAGTAATCAATATAATCAATATTATAGCATTGTATAAGAAATCAATGGCATCCTATTATAAGATATCAATGGCTTAATTCGAATTTACAATCGAGAACCAAGCATCATGTCAATTGGCTTCGAACCTGAACATTACAGACTTCATCAGCTAAGCTCAGGTTTATGGCACCACGTATACGACCTTTTTCCCCTGCATGCTCAGGTCTTCCGGTACAGATAGATAAATACTTGGCTTCCTGACACCTCTGTGTGTCCTTCCTCATCCACGTTTTCCACATAGGCAATCATTCAGACGGCTATACCCTTTCACCGGCTTCTGACTTTTTGCCCTCTCAGAATTATCGCTCTGTTGACGTCATTCAGCACTCAGCATTTGTCTGGTGGCCTGGGCTCAGCTTTGGGGAGTATAGCGCTTTAGAAATTATTAGGAGGCTACGATAAATATTCGTTTCTGCCTTCAGACTTGTCCACGACATCATCAATTTCTTGCGAGCAATCGATACAGAGACCAAACACGACCAGGCACACAAAAAATGACGTAATCAATTGGCATTCCTTATTTTTCTTTAGTCTATGATTTAAACAAGTCTGGCTGCTGCTAGACTGTCAGGTTCAGGAACAGAATTCATATTTTTTAATGACGGTAATCAATTGTTTAGAGCACCAAGCATGTACGGATTGTACAGTAATGCCAAGCGCCTTTGTAAGATTCCTGTTAAGGCGCTATATAAATGGTCTAATATACATATACAAGACCAAGAGTATAGTTAAGAGTTGTGTCTGAGGCAGTAACTGTGTATAGTTATACAGTTTGTACGCGCACTTGTTATAGCGCCACTTCAATTTTTTCTACTCAGAAGTGCTCCAGACTACAGCGCGGATACTGCATCGAAGTTTCACGCCGAAGCGCTGAGCAATTGCGAGTGAAGAACTTGCCCAAGGTCTCTACGTGGCAGCTAGTGGTGAATTTGAACCTGCAACCCTCCAGCCGCAAGTCAACGAACACATCCACTACACCACCGCACCCCACAAATGAACCTGACAGTGAACCGGTTACAATTGCTAACCATTGTCGATGCGAGTGCGGTGGACTACAATTGCCAAAAAGATCATGCGGGTCAAGTGACCATAGTGGACGGAGAGAAGTGGCCGAGGTTAGCAACTGATAAGGTCACAAAAAATACTCAGACGTCCAAACCATTATTATAATGATTTCGATATTAATACGACTCCGATGCTATTGCTTTGATGCAAAGACTCTTGGCGCTGATACCGAGCAGCATAGAGACTCTTTGTCGATCAATGATGATTCTGAATGGGAGGCACTCACATGAGATTGAGAAAGCAGTTCCTTCATGATGAACTGGTCGTAGACATCCTTTCCGGCCTTTATTCTCTCTTCATCCGTCTCCAGGATCTCAAACTTTTTTATCTGAAATCCATGTTAGAATTTTAATGCAGGAAGCTACACTGACAAATTATGTCACCCAAATGAGTGAATGATGCAGTGCCAGATGGGATGGAGAAACAGAAAGACAGACAAGCAGACAGACAGACAGACAGACAAACTGACAGATAAATCGATAGATGGATAGATATACAGACAGACAGACAGATAGACTGACTGACAGACAGGCAGACTGACAGATAAATCGATAGACGGATAGATATACAGACAGACAGACAGATAGACTGCACTGACAGACAGACAGGCAGACTGACAGATAAATCGATAAACGGATAGATATACAGACAGACAGACAGACTGACTGACTGACTGACTGACTGACTGACTGACTGACTGACTGACTGACAGACTGACTGACTGACTGACTGACTGACTGACTGACTGACTGACAGACAAATGGATAGATGAACAGATATACAGACAGACATATGCATGGACAGACAGACAGACAAACAGACAGACAAAGAAACAGACAGATGGATAGAAATACAGACAGATATATATAAACAGACATGCATAGAGAGAGATGGATAGAGACACGCAGACATCCTTCGGGTACAGGTGCGTTCAATCGGGAAGAGGCAAGATCAAGCAAAATCCCTAATCAAAGGTCAGTACCACTTAATCCGGACATAGTCCCAGAACTGGCAACAGAAGCTAATGATGTATCCTAGAATTGTGAAGCATAACCACTTTCCACTCAGTGTCATACTACTATCGACATAATATGCTGTCACCTGCATTGAAATCAATCAAGAACCTGGTTCTTGAGGAGGACTTGAATAATAAACTGGTCTGCCCGGTGTAGCTTTTGGGAGAACTTTCTATCTTTCATTATTTTGCATCCCCATTACTTCAAACTTCACATGCACAGACTCACCGGCACAAAGTACCTTGTCACGCATGATGGTGTGCAATTACAAAGCCATTGGCCAACAGAATTGAAACCATGATAACTAAATCTGTCCAGAAGCCATATATAATTATATATATATACATATATACATATATATATATATATGCCAATATATATATATATATATATATATGCCAATATATATGCCATTAGTCAAAACAGACTTGGTGGTCAAAAGTGTGTTTATTTTGCTGTGATGTAATAATAAGAAAATTAAATAGTTTCTCTCATGGAGCAATTCCCCAAGGCATATCCAGCTACCGGTACTCGGGTGTCTCGTGGTGCACGCTTGCTTTGATGTGCAGGCCGGTGACCTAGCAATGCAGGCAGGCAGATCCAGGCAGGCTGAGGTAGGCATATAAACAGATGCCCTCAGGCACATACACAGAGGTAGACAGACAGCGACAGGCAAACGGAGGCTGACACTGACAGGTAGATAGAGGTAGGCAGACTGAAGCAGGCAAGCAGGCAAAGGCGAGCAGACACAAACATGGAGATAGACAGTGACTGAGAGACACTGGCAGACACACAATGGCAGACAAAGTGGGACAGGCAGACACACAATGGTAGGCAAACAGAGGCAGGAAGATATTGGCAGATAGATAGACAGAGCCAGGTGCACAGGCAGGCAGTGAAATAGAAGCAAACATACAGTGGCATGCAGACAAAACACGCATACAGACAGAAGCACACAGACAGAGGAAGGCAGACAGACAGACAAACACAGGAAGACAGACAGACAGACAGAGACGAAAGACGAGACAGGTTGGCAGGACAGACTTGATAGACTCAGGCCCTAGAAAAGCAGATGACAAAACTTCTCCCAGAATATACAATACAATACATGAATGCAATACAATACA
This sequence comes from Lumbricus terrestris, assembly GCA_949752735.1. Taxonomy (NCBI): domain Eukaryota; kingdom Metazoa; phylum Annelida; class Clitellata; order Crassiclitellata; family Lumbricidae; genus Lumbricus; species Lumbricus terrestris. Next base: position 32,829,837 of record OX457047.1, read on the forward strand.
GCTGAAATTTGATAACGCTCCTTAACAAAGAACATATGCGCACGCCACACACACAGTCCTAACCTCACCATATTAAATGTCATTAAGAAGAAATCACGGGTCAGCTAGAAAACATTTGCTCAGCTGACTGTAAACGAGTCACTGTGGATAGCCAAAGATCTTCTGGGCAACGGAGGGCCGAGACCACTGCCACAAAGAAGACTCGAAAAGTTTTATGCATCATCATCAACAACCGAGGGACAATGCCCATAGGTGCTCGATGCCGTTCTCGTTATTCCACGCCAGGATTGTCTCTCCAAGGCAGCGTGAGCGTGTGTTAGGTCCTGTAGTGGTGCTCCACACCATTCTGTTATGCTGTCCAGCCATTTTTTGTGTGGTCGTCCTTTCCTGTTAGATCCCTCCATTCTTCCAGGCACAACTGTCTTGATCTTTCTGCTGTTGTCCATCCTACATACATTTCCAAAGAGATCTAGCTTCCTGGTTATTATTTTCTGCATAAGGTTCTCTGTGTGGCGTATCCGCCTATACAATTCTGCGTTTGTTACTTTCTGCATCCATCCAATTCGCAAGATCTTTCTGTATAGCACCTTCTCTCGAAAGCGAGTATTCTTGCTTCTGTTTTGTGCACGTTATATGCATTATGCATATATTATGCATCTCTCTTGACCATTTTTAAGTGTATCTAAATACCACAGGGAGGACTGGCATTGATCATGGAAGGCATGACATTTGGCATTTAGAGACATACCCTACCTGTACTTCGATGGAACAGCTGGTAAGAGCAGCTGGTATACGTGGAAAAAATGCAAGCAGACTCGTGGTATAGGCAGTTAACCAGCATTTGGCTGGCATTTTATGCACTGGTGCCATAAAACTGTAATCTATTGTGCCGGGGTTTAATGACGAAAGCCTGAACTGATGGCTCATGGTTCAAGCAATGCCACACATTCCGATTGGAGAGACGATTCAATCCGAATAAGTGCCAACGAATAAGCCATTCTCTCTCTCTCCGATACAGCCTTTGTGCGGCACTGACATATTTAAGCTGATTTACATTAATTACGAAAGGCCTACAAGCTTATATGCGCACAGAAGCTCACTGCATGAAACACATATACATATGCACATACACGTAGAGTCGTAGACACATACACAGACTGACAAAGGCAGACAGACGCAGGAAGGCAGAATCACAAACCGTGTGTATGTGGTTCAGATAGAACAGATGAATACAGAAATACAAGACATTTCTCTCTGAATTGAAAAAATGAATTGAAGGGAGGGTCAAACAGATGAGATGGAGAAACAGACAGAACAGACAGACAAAACAGTCAGATGCATAAACAGACAGACAAACAGACAGACAGACAGATGAACAGACAGACAGAACAGAACAGAAAGACAAAACAGACAGATGTATAGACAGACAGACAGACAGACAGACAGACAGACAGTCAGAACATACATAAACACAGACAGAAGAGACCATAGTTGTAAAAAAGGTTTTTCCGTTTTTTATTGTCTTTCAAAAAACGTCGTTTTTTTCGCTTTTTTTCGCATTGTTTTTTCCATTTTTTATTTTGAATGAAACATTATTTATTTATTTACTGTCTATTATTATTTTCTTTACTTTCATTTTTGTCTCATATTCGAAACATTTTCACCGTACTCTCAAGGATTCATCTAACTATAGTGTCATTATGTAATTGTTTAAGTCATCATTTGAGAAATACATGTAGTGGTTCCATACAAGAAATATAATTTGTAAGAGTTATTTCGATATAAAATTCTTGGGCCTATAATACAAATAGGCCTAACAATTTTAAGTACAAATGCACAATATGTAATTTAGCACACATCTATATCAGGGGTTCTCAAACTTTATTTTTATTGTACCCCCAAGTAAAAAAGTCGAATGATGGCGTACCCCCAGCAAAGTCAGATCAGAAACAAATTGCCATTGCGAAACCCCCTTGCAGTGACAACTGAAAGTCCATTTAATCATTGATGACATCGTTTATTAGAGTCGTACATATGGAGCAAAATTTAGCCTGAATCATATAATTTTAGCAACAAATTGAAAAAGGGAAAATTGATCTATAACCCTTGTAAGAAAGAGCCAACCTATAGAGTTGTGGGCTTGTTTAAAACTATATATATATAGCACAGATTTAAAATATCTGGTTTAATATTTGTCAATTTAAATCGCAAATTTACACCATGTTTGTCTTTGATAGCAAGAATAGTTCCAGCCAGATATGACGTACTGAAAGGAATCACAAAATTTAAAGCTCAACCAGAAATGAATCCTTAGGCCAACTCAGCTCTCCTCTATTTTGACCTCTATGTAGGCTGAAAATGTCTGGCTTTGATACTGCTTTTAACCATCTGTACATTATTTGTTTTAAAATTATAGTAATAGGCCTAAATATAAATAATATTGCATGCACTGTATAGTGTATAGTCTTATTATATGTTGTGAAAGAACATATGACGATACTGTCACCTGTTGCAATGTTAAAAATCATTGCTTATCAAAGAAAGATGGATACAAAGTCCATAAACTCAAAGAAAATTTATATTTCTGGAATTTTTCGCGTACCCCTTACCTGCGCCTGGCGTACCCCCAGGGGTACGCGTACCACAGTTTGAGAACCCCTGATCTATATGGTCTTTGCTTCTGATTAGATTTTAATTACATTATGTCGATCAGCATGAACTTATGTGGACTTATGTTTACAATTTAAATTTGAAACGATTTCAATACCTTTAATTTTTCTGAATTTCTTATTAAACCAAAGTTATAAGAAAAAATAACTGTCATAGATTAATGTTACGTATAACAATTAATTTTTGCCTACTAATAAAGCTGCGTTATTTTCAGATTAAGATCAAATAGCATAAGCAAGTATTTAAGCTTAAAATGAAGTTTCAGATGTAACAAAGGCAAATTATTTCCCGTTTTTTTGTCGATTTTTTTTCGTTTTTATTTGTGTGAAAAAAAGTTTCCTCTGGTTTTATTCCATTTTCATCGTGTTTTACTTCTATGGAACAGACAGACAGACAGACAACCAGACAGACAGACAGACAGACAGATGGGTAGGCAGACAGAAAGCCTATAGATGGCGTAGGGGTAAATATCAAACTATAGGCCTACAACACAATGGATTAATACACATTTATGAGACTGTCATGAAGAAATATAAAAATCCTGGAGAAAAAGAACTCAATAGAAAAATGCAGCATAAAATTCTTGTATTTTCATGACAAACATACAGCTTGAAAGAAAAATAACTTGTAAGCACCATTTCTCATCAATCAGCAATACCTTTTAAGCGACATATTTATATTTCAACCATGATTCTGTGCTACTAGCTAACTATTGTATTAAGCGCTAAATAGCCGTCGAAGAATAGCTAGATAGGCTAATAGCACAATCAAATAAATAGTTCATCGAAGAACTTGAGCTGTTTAAGAAATGATTTGGAGCCATTATTACCTCTTCGTAGAATCCTAACTGAGGTACTGGTTCATCACATACATTTTCACAGAAGTCTTTGAATAAGAGAAATCCTGAAAAAGCCGACATTTCAATAGCTTAAAAGTCACACCTGGCAGTTGCTTTATCACTGTACTGTGAAGGTTTAAGTTATTTTTAGGCGGGTGGAATAAAAACGAAGGATGGAAGTCTATGGTGAATCGGTGAAAGAAGGCATGGATAGATGGATGGGTGAGCAGATGGTTGGATGCAGAGGGATGGATGGATAGTTTGATGGATGAATGATAAGATGAATGGATGGATGGATGGCACTAGATGGTTGAAGGGATGAATGAATGAATGGATAGATGGAGGGAGGGATCGATGGATGAATGGATGGGTGGGTGAGTGCACAGATGGATGAATGCATGATGGATGGGTATATGGATACACACAAAAACACCCACAAACATTTTCTTAATGCTCCTGAAACAGAATCTGAGCAAAATGTTTGAAAGAAAACATTTAATTTATTCACCTCCATGCACTTAAGAAAATGCATAAAATTTAATGATGATTATGTCGAGGTTTCTCACGTGGACAAACAAATACCATAGACATAATTATACATATAAACAGATTAAGAAGGAAAACTGGCGCTGGCGAAGCAGATAACCTGAGAGGGTCAGACATACACAGACAGACAGACAGACAGACAGACAACAGCATCTTTCCTTAGCTATGACGTCTGAAAAAGAAGTTGCACTAGAGCTTCAAAGTGAAACTATGGGTAGTTCCATTAGTTCCAATTCACTTTCATTAACCCTTTCAACTTCCTATCCCAATTCCTCCTTTTTCTGCTTCCGTGCGCACGTGTGTGTTTTTGTGTGTTTTCATGTGAGGTTTTGACCAGAAACTGATCTTCTCTGAGGGTGTAAAGACAGCAAGTCAACATGCATTTATGAACTCTGCCAGATCAGCACTATATACGCCACTCACACTCACTCCAGGCTGCATCTACGGTATTCCATCACATGCATTCATTATGTACTAGGGTCCACTTTGGGTGAAATGGAAAAGCCATATAAGGGACCTGTCCCTTTCTTCCATTACCCAGTTCGTGCAGTCGTCTGGGCTAAATGCCGTGGCTCGTTTAATTGGCGCGATTAAAACACACCACGTACGCTGGTGCAACGTAATTTTATACAATGAGCCATTGCCGAAATAACCAGTTGACAATCGTCCATGTAGAGAGCAATACCAAACTATGAATTGGATAATGGATGAAGCTACTTCCTCTCACTTTCTCTCACTTCCTCTCCCTGCCTTCGCGTTACCTGTGTAATTTCTAATCGAATTGACAACGTAAATGGAAAGATCAAAATACTTTCACTGTAGTGATCGCCAACTCTAAAATTTCTAACGCACTACCCGAAAGTGATAAGCAGCGAGCAGAGGGCACTAGTTTATTCACAAGCATCGTGCGTCGCATTGATTCGTGCCAGAGGGGTTTTCCTGCTGACTTTCAGATCCTTCAAATCACCCAAGCGAAGTCGTAGAAAAGATCTAGTAATGCATGGGGTTTGATATTATGATATTATAAATATGGGAACTTACCCAATTTCTGGTTAAATATTTTGTCGAATGTAATTTCACCCATCTTTTCAAGATGTTTCTGCATCACGCTCCGAATGCTGAAACCAGACAAGAAAAAACACAATACTAATTACTCATCGGATGACAGAGGAAACTATTTCTGTCAAGCACTTCTATTACGCAGCACCATGCATTTTCTCTTGTTGGCCCTGCAACCCGGAATGGGCTCCCTGTGGAACTACAGCTAATGCCTAGAGCCTTTGAGACTACGTTCTACTCTTAAGACTGTTCTCTTTAGCCGTGGTTGGGTCGGGAGCGCTTCTGAGTAGGTACTCTTGAGGAGGCGCTATATAAATGTCTGAAATGAATGAATGAATGAAAAGAAAATATAACGACATTCAAACTTTCTTGCATTGTTCATAATTTTACTAACAAACATACCACAGGCAAATCTTCTCACTGTTCATATGAAATTGAACTGAACTGGATCAAGTCAGTTTTTCTTAATCCAATCACACCAACGACTCCAGCATTACTCAGTAAATTCAACATCTATATCTATAAACGATATGCATTTTTGTCCAGAACGCATGCCCACAGTCTTCAGCTATTGACCTGAAACCTCTAACAGTTTACACCATACAAATAGACAGAGGGTCACCAGAACCACTGGGGCGGGGCGAAGAAATCCAAATTTCAGCAACCAAAACCAGCATGTTTCTACACTCTGGCGCCTATTCACCTCAAACCATCTAGATAGCCAAAGCCCAAAGGGCCACCAGGACCACCCTCCCCAACCCCTCCCCAAAACCGCCACAACCCTGACCCGGGGGACGAACTTACGAAGTGGGGCGAAAAACCGGAATTTCGCGATCATCAGACACCCCCAGTCAGTGATGTTCAATAAAAAAACATGCTATTCTATTCATCAAACAATGCAAACAAAGGGAGACAGTGTATATAGCTTCATGCTGCACAGGCTGTTCCGACTCCAGCAAGTGCAAAACAACAAAAGTTCATCCAAGTCTGTTTACATCAAGTTTTAATATAATGGCACAGAGCTGCTGCTCATAGCAAATTTCGTACATACTATTGAAATGCACTTCCGTTTACCCACACACTCGAGTGAGAAAATAGACTTCTTCAAGGGCATTCCTCATCTTAAGACAGCTTCAGTTGGCCGTGCTAGGGTTGGGAGCACCTCTGAGTAGTCGTCTTGACGAGGCGCTATACAAATTGTCGTAATGAATAAATGAATAAAGTGCACACCCAGATCAGAGTCATATTGCGTATCAGCGATCAACACAAAAATGAAAAAATTGAAGTGTTCATTCAAGATAACCATCATCAACTTAAATAAATTGTAAAGTCAGTGACCTAACATCAGCCAAGATGCCAACAAATAAGCTAAACAACCAGGGCAGTCAATTGACAACACATGTGGCAAGTCCGCTCTCTTGGTTGGTGCTGCCAAAGGTTCAAGTTTGTACCTGTTTCAAGTTGTGCTATAGATTGTATTACAATGATCAAAACTTATTGATTGCAGGTAAAACTTCTGTCACAGGACAGGCATGAACACAGGTAGACAACCTTCTCCTCTGGGTGTGGCACCATCTGACAGTCTCTCTTTGTCTCTCTCTGTCTGTATGTCTGTCTGTGTGTGTGTCTCTCTCCCCCTCTCTTTCCCTCTCTCTCTTTCCCTCTCTCTCTTTCCCTCTCTCTCTTTCCCTCTCTCTCTTTCCCTCTCTCTGTCTCTGTCTCTGTCTCTGTCTCTGTCTCTGTCTCTGTCTCTCTCTCTCTCTCTCTCTCTCTCTCTCTCTCTCTCTCTCTCTCTCTCTCTCTCTCTCTCTCTCTCTCTCTCTCTCTCTCTCTCTCTCTCTCTCTCTCTCTCTCTCTCTCTCTCTCTCTCTCTCTCTCTCTCTCTCTCTCTCTCTCTCTCTCTCTCTCTCTCTCTCTCTCTCTCTCTCTCTCTCTCTCTATCCATCTCTGTTTGTCTATCTCTGTCTGTCTGTCTCTGTCTGTCTGCATCTCTGTGTCTATCTCTCTTTGTCTCTATTTCTGTGTCTCTCCGTCTCTGTAACTCTGTCTCTGTCTTTCTCTCTCTCTCTCTGGACATGCCATGTACGTGTAGTCGTGTATGTATGTATTTGCGTATGTATTAATGCATGTAAAAAAGCTTATGCAGCATAACAAACTCGTCGAACAGTCTTAAAAATTTAAAAGATCAGGATATGACAAAGGATTCTATCATCTCACAAACATGTCATAATAACACAACACAACTGTATATCATATTTTGCCCTTCTTCCAAAGTTCAGAACTGCACACGACCATAAGTGCCGTGCTGCAATTGTGAGTGAAGGACTTGCCCCGGGGGTCCCTGCACCGTAGCTGCCTTGGACAAGGCCTGAACCCATACTCGCCGTGATAAAGGCCTCCATGATGTCTGCATGTTGCACTTGTTATAGTGCCCCTTCAAGCTCACTACTCAGAGGTGCTCCCGACTACAGTGCGGACACTGCATCGGAGTTTCACGTCCAAGCGCTGAGCAATTGCGAGTGAAGGACTTGCCCACAGTGCAAACCAATCAGAGGCGCTCCCAGTGGAACAGACCAAGAGAGAAAAAAGCGGTCTTGAGACAATGAAAAGAGGCACTTAGCCCACCAGTTAAAAAGGAGGAACGCGTCAAAGGAGGAAGCTGCAGTTCCACAGCGCAGGTCCAAAGAAAGCAAAGGCTCACGTTTTAGCCATGGCGGTTCTAGCTTGCCGGACGTATAGCCTGGTAATAATAGCCATGCATTCATAATTTGTGTACATCTGTGGCACTGTGCAGTATAAAATCATTGCAAGCTAAGAAACTTTCGCAACTGTTTTCTAAACATTGGCTAAACCTCATACGAAGCCAATCTCCAATGGAAATGAGTTCCATATGGCGGGGCCCGCACATTTAATTGAAAATGACATGGTGTTCGTATCTGTACACGAACTGTACAACTGTGCAGTGTGCATGGGATTCGATAAAATATAATTTAGTGGAAATCTGTAAGTTTCTTAAAGTAGTATCAAAAGCATAAGCAAACATTTGCACAGCATCACTCACTCTCAGTATGGTTAATGAAATTACAGAACTCGGGCAAACCAGGTTAATTCTGAATAAAACCGCTACTGACAGACCTGCTCTAGACGGCTGGGGAATTAATTTCCTTCCAGGAATCCTTAAAGTGGAACGAATCATGGAAATTGGTCGTGGACTACAACCGCAGGGAGAGTGAGAGGCAGAGACAGAGAGAGAGAGAGAGATACAGAACGAGCCAGAGAGACAGAGACAGAGACAGGGCAGCAGAAAGACATACGTGCAGATGACCTTCGGAATAGTAGAGTACATTCATAACACCATTGGTGGTACGAATTTAAATGGCAAGGTTGTTTGATTAATCCAGATATCCATCAGATGCACAAACTGTTGCTCAAAATAATAAGTTCTCGGAAATAGCAATACACTCTCAGCCAATGGAAGAATTCCGGAGGCTTACGGGAAGTAAGGAACAGATCACTACAACGATACGAAGAGAAATACTGACACAAACAAACACACATGCACATAAGTCCCTATGATAGACAGGAGACGGCAGAGACAAGGAATAGTGGAGTGGGGGAGAACTAACAGAGGAGGGTTCTATACTATGCGATGTAAGAAAGGAACCACAAGTAAGTAATGTCAATCTCGAGTAGGGTATCTCGGTGTAGAATGATAACTTCTGATTATCTTTCAAATTTCTCTCAACGACTCAACGAAAACTGCGACTGACTGTCCCAGCGAGAAAGCAGGGTCGCACAGATGCAGGGAAATTCAATTAGGCCTAATTAAAAACGGGGCTGAGACAAGCAACTGTAATGTACTGCAGACAAATCATATCATTATAATAATTAGCCTACGAGACGTTTTTACGTTCAGGCCGGTGCGCGCAAGAAACCTCAGACCACGTTTAGCGCACCGTTTAATATGACTCACACGTAGAAATGCCGTGCGGTAATTGATTTTAGTCTAAACCGATTAAAAATAATAATCAAATTTGATAATTAATATTTTAATGGACAACAGGACTCTGAGATGGTGGTGGTTTCTGGTAGATGTTTGCAAAACATCTGTGCCTTTGTCACGTTTTTGTGACATATTTCATATCCTACGTTGAACATTATGTGAAGCAAATGTCGTTCTAAATAATTGAAAAAGAATACAGAACTTAACAAACCGTTTTAATCGATAATGAAAGACGACTACGGAGTATTTATAGTTTAAAGCGAGCTTCTGGTAACCTGAATGAATATAAAACGAAATGCAAATTTGTTATTCTGGAGAAGTGGTCTAAATAAACTGAAAATGGCTGACTGAATGAATAGAATGACAATCAATCTGCGTTAAATGTGATTGAAAGGATGAATACCAACCAGCCAACCGACTCATCAATCAATTGATCTACCATCAATCATCAATAATCAGTCATAGAATAAGCAAATGTATAATCAATTACCCAGCAGACAAATGATCAGCAGTGAACAATTGGACATACACGTCCATAAAATAACGAAAACACGAAGATTTCCTACAATTTGGCTCATTTTAGAATAACCGAAAGTAAATTATTACTCAAGGCAGACAGATCGTTGAATGGTAAGATGCTGGCGTGAACATAAGAAGAATGCAGGTTTGAAACCCAATAGCTCATAAAGTTTGCTCAGCCAACAACTCCCTTGGGGAGACTGTAAAAATGTTTGTATGTGCACTTGCTACAGCGTCCCTTCAAGATTGCTACTCAGAAGCGCTCCTGACTGCAGCGCAGGCACTGAATCAGGGTTTCACGCCAAAGCGCTGAGCAATTGCGAGTGAAGGACTTGCCCAAGGTCCTTATGCGGCAACTTTAGGTGGATTCCAACCTGCACCCCTCTGGCTGCAAGGCAACAAACATACCCACTACACCACCACGCCCAAAATGTTGCCTTGTGGCAAAGAGGGAACCGTACAGCCAGGTAAAGTGCATAATGGCGTAAGACAATAATAAGGCAAGTCAATTATAGGCAAGGCAATAAAGCAAGGCAATGATGGGCAAGATAAAAGTAAGAAAGGGCATGGTAAGTTATTTGACAATGGCGAATATATATATATGCATATATAATATATATTATATATGTATATATTATATATATTATATATGAATGTCCAGTGTAAGTGAAGAGCAAAATTCTCTATTTGGATAATACCCCGACAAAGCTAAAGTAATAAATTCAAGACTTACAATTTTAATCGCCAATTAGCCTTTAAGCAAAACAAACGAGTCCAGTATCTGATAGGCATTATACAAAGCCTCTCTAGCCATTATATTATATAGCCATTAATACACAGACAGACCCTGAATTTGTGGGAGGGTTTCACTGACTGATAGAGTCCAATAAACCTCCAACCAAAATAAGAGCATCCATCCATTCATTCATCCATCCACCCACCCATTCATAAACCCACCCATCCATCCATCCATCCATATATCCATCCATCTATCCATCCATGCATCCATCCTTCCATCCATCCATCTATAATCTATCCATCATATATTATCTGAATTTATATATAACATACAAGCAAAAAGTATTTCCATCAGAATCATCTTAGAACTGAAAACAATCAAAAGTCTGAGCTTTTATGATTTGATAAATTAACTAGGCCTACAGCTGACCAGTTAGTTGATCTCTGCGCATTTCTTGAGTAAGTTCACAGAATTGTCATCTGCAATGATCAGCCATTCCAAAATGGACACCTTTTTGCATAGAGCAGTTTTTACATTTCCTCCGGAATTTTAGTAACAAGTATGAAAACCGCACCATCTGATATCACAACTGATTACCAGTACATATACGAAACAGAGCAATGTCACCAGTGAATCAACATAGAAATTCATCTCCTGAAAATTTATTGGCTCATTTTCTCAGAGATAATTCTCATCTGCATCATTCACTCCTGCACACTATCCGACAAAAAACCCGCTTCTTTCAGCTACTGGTATCATATGAACTGATAAATTTGAACGCGTATCATATAATACCGCAGCAGCTATTCACCGGTGTAATTCACTTCACTAGCCTCACAAGCGGGTCGCTCTACGGCAGCATACGTTCACGAAATGTTTCCCAACAACGGCAGCAGGCAATTATGCACCAGCTTTGGATCAATATCGTCCGCACTCGCTGCGGTCCTTTCGTTTATAATAATATGCTGCCATGGCATGTAGTACACAAGCAGACTATGCTGCTGCTGCTGCTTTTCCAGTAAAACGCCATATTTTACAGAGAAAATTCCGCTTCGTTCATTTTCTAGCACAGGCGATCAAGGTGTGTGTGTTGTCGCTCGAGTAACCGCACATTCATCTGCCACTTGTATTATCGCTCAATGCACGACACTACTGTCACTGCAGTGTGCTGGTCCTGCTGGGTGTTTGGTTTCTCGGAGCGCAATATAAGAAGAGACTCTGGTTCCATTACACGGTCCTACTGTGGATCAGATGTCGTGTTGGACGCCTGCCCGGGGAGTTACTTGCTAATGCTCTCGTTCCTGTCTCTATATGGAGGCGGGCAATCGAAAAAACTCCACTCAATGGTGTCGTGAAATGGAACTAAGAACTGCCAAGGGCTCGGAAATCTGTGGCAATTTGCCAAGTTGTAGCACTGTGGTAATAACACAGTATAATATACTGTGGTAATAGCAAGAAGTAGCCTACCTTTCATTCGTTCGCTCGTCCATTCTTTCATTCATTCGTTCGTTCAGCAAATTTCTTCAGGAAATTCATTCATTCACTCATTCCGAAATTTCACTCATTCAGAAATTCATTCAGAAAATCAATTAATTAATTAATTCGGAGCATTCATGACATTAATTTATTCATTCAAAACATTCATTTATTTATTCAAAATATTCATTCATTTATTCATTCATATTATTCATTCATTCATTCAATTCATTCAACACTGCGGTTCAACCATCACATATAGTGATCAACTGTTCAAGAGAATATGTATGGATGATTCAGAATGAACGAATGAATGTGAGCTTGGCGCGCCATACAAAGGCACTTCTATAGCTGCACCAGAGACTGACGCACAATGAGCAAGGACTCTCTATTACAACATTTACAAGCACCATTGTTAAGGGTGTGATGTGACGACTAGAGAAGGCTGCAAAAGTTATGGCACCTCTAAGCATAAAAATGCCTACCTGGTTCTCTTGATTTAATAATGCTCCTCTCACAAGGTCCGTACCAATGCCGTACCAACGCCTCAGCTGAGGTGATTGATTGATTGAATGATCAAATGACTGATTGACACTTCATACGCATGGCCACCTCCTCATGGTTGATTGTAAACACTGCCCTTCTCTTCCCCTCTTGTCAACACCATAAGCAATGTGTGTGTTTTACTTCTTTGAAGAGATTATATTTACAAAACTTACAGATACCTAGAATGGTAAAAACAAAGGTTAAGAAGGTCACATACCCATTTATGCATCTCTGCAGAAACATCTCAGTAGTGTGCTATTCTCAAAAATCCATTGATCTATCTATCTACCTAGGTAGTGGGACTTGTGCCCTTTGGATTTCCTATTAGGAGCTCAACGGACTGTATACACTGTTTGAAACTACAGTTGTCCCTTGATAAACGGATCTGAGTTGATTTAATGTGAAAGGTGCAAATTACTTCGCTTGTCAGAATGTTCTGATAACGAGATGATGTATGGACCACTGTCCACTGAACGCTGTCTACCTATAAAAATTCAAGACAATGAACTGAACCATGGGCTCCTGTATTCAATCCAGACCTCTATGGCTGAACAGCCAAAGGCAATCACTAGGTATCCTCAGCTACTTCCTCTCCTTTAACAGCCTCTAAAAACTCTAATACATGCAATGAATCTCTATATATATCATCCAGTAACTCGAAGCCTGAATAAATCGATGCCAAACCCAACAGTTTATAAAAGATCGCCTGTAAAACACATGTTGCAACATAAACACTACCACATAAAAGCATCACAGGCAGAACACACAAACACATGGACACACACACACACACACACACACACACACACACACAAACACACACACAAACACATGGACACACAAACACACACCACACGGACAGTGGCGGCGCCAGGATTTCAGTTTTGGGGGGCAAAAGGAGTTAATCGTCCAAAAAAATATTTTTACATGGGGAAAAAATGGATGGCCTTTTTTAGGGGGGCTTAGCCCCTCCTAGCCCCCCTAGCGCCGCCACTGCACACGGACAGATACATCAAGTGGTTTATGGACACATTTGAAAGGCCAAAATACTGTTACTGTTCCAATTTTATCACTCCCGAATGCTGTATAGATGATGGCTCGTTTGCCGTTAATATTTTAGTCATTTCATTCAACTTGTGATTTAATGTGCACATTTTTATTACCAGTTATTACTTTGATGTATTATAACGATTGGTTTATGTCGCATTGTGTGTTTGCAAGTGGAGTAATAAAGAAAATACTTTACTTGCATACTAACTCTTATTTTCTTCATCTGATGACCATTCTGTGGACTTCTCTTAATCACACTTTATAACCTAATCTAATCCGGTCTACTTTGAGACTTCTGTGGTACAGTTCAATCAATCAATCAATCAATCCGTCAATCAATCAATCAATTTATTGTAACCATCAACCAATTAATCACGGTAGCAGCATATGCTTCACATAACAGGATGGCAACAACCCCCCCCATCATAAATTCCTGGCTGCGCCACTGACAGGATGGCAACAAGGAAGGCCATAAAGGATGAATGTCCCACTAACAGTTACAGAGCAACATATAATCTGAAGTGTGTGCCACAATCTATAAGCTTAGTCCACAGAGAAGATCACACACATGACAAAATGGTTTTGCCAGTTCATTCAAAGAGTGAAGGCAGTATTTAGTGAGGGGGTGTTTTGGGTGTTTGAACACACCTCCGAAATGAAATAATGTAAAAAGGAATCAATGCATTTACTAACACACGATGCAAGAACCAAGAGGAGATTTAAATTTGAAGCCCTCATTTCTGGGTGAAATTTTACAATAGTTTAGATAACGACGACGACGACGACGACGACGACGACGACGACGACGACGACGACGACGATGATGATGATGATGTGGAAACTGCTGAAGTTCAGAACAAGACTCTTCATATGATGATGCTTCTCCAAAACCAAACCTCTTAGTAAGTTGATTCGCTTGCTCAAGATCGAGTAAATACTCCAACCTACCCAAAAAAATAATTGCTACAGCCTTGCAAAGAATAGCCTAATGAGTCAAATTAAAACAACAATTATTAGTTTGAGGATTCTGTTAATCCAGACACCTCACAGAAAAACATCAAAAAAATAATCCACGGGAATCCATTAATATTTCCTTCGACGTTCCATACCCTTCAGCAAACTCTAATTCGGTTTTTCTCATATCGACTTGCGTCACCGTCCATTAGCGTCCATGCCGTTTGTGCCTCGGGGAACAACAGTTGTGTTTCACTACCCGGTAACTATTGCAGTAATTGTCCTCTATTCAATTGTTTTGCTCCATACGCTTCGACTAAAATGCTTCAGCCTTCCACGCATCTCTGTACAGAGACAGAGTTCTTGCATATACAATGCACATGCAGGAGAGGCATCTACACTATAGAATCCACTACACTATAGGATCCACCGACACATCAAAATTTTCCATTTTCCATTCTATTGTTGCTGTTTAAGGACACTGTGTCATATTAAAGATGATTAGTATCCCCTCCTCCTTTCTCCACGCTTGGGACTGGCAACAGGGTGAGAATTGAATGGGGTTGACTGTTGAGGGTTTCAACCTCCCATGCAGTCTTTCTCAGAGCCCCATAGTAAAGTCTGTTTTTCACACTCCAATTTCAAGTGGATCATAGTCCAAACCCGCCTCGTTATTTTTCCACAATTTTCACATTGACTGACAGTCTGACACTGCGAAAGAACGAGGAGCAAACTCAAATGCATTAAGTGCTTCGAAATGCCAGCAGCAGAAAAGTCTTGTTCAGACTTTCAAACTGCGTTCGCACAGTAACACCGCTAGGGGGGCTAGGGGGTCTAAGCCCCCAAAAGGACATCCTTTTTCCCCATGCAAAAATGAAAATTTTCCGCGGGAGTACAGCCCCCCAAAACTGAAATCCTGGCGCCGCCACTGCGTTCACAGCTGGATAAGTACAATTGCAGATTATAATACTAATAGAAGAGAGACACCGTTGACTTGAGCCAATCAATCAACAACTCATACAACACACTACATAGCTGCACACTCCACAATATAGACTGGACATTTTGTATTGCATTGTGTTGCACCGGTTTTTGACCATTTCTAAAGTGCCTCTCACAGTGCAGACCAATAATAATTAGAGACATTCGCAATGCAAGGGGTCCTAGCAATCAGAATGGTAGAGCGAACAGAGGGAGATAGGCAAATAATGTCATATAGTGAAGGGCAAAAGGCAGGCAGAAGCTGGGATTAGGTCATGGCTGCATTAACCCGAACAATAAAAAAGGTTATGACCATGCTGCTCCACCGATCGGATAGGGCGAACAGGGGCAGCAGAGATTGGCCAACCATTAGATTGCTGTCATAAAACACACTGATTCAGGCATTGGGATAATTATAACGGTGAGCTCTAATCGAACAGCTCGTGTAGCCATGCATCAGCGTTGATCGATGGCGGCTTCATGCAAAACTGCATTTTAAAAATCACCAACCATCCAACGAGGAAGCCATACGTGACGGAAGCAATCGTTATTACACAGCTCGGTATATATCAGTGATGAGTGATAGCGATCGTCCCTGCCAACATTAATTATTGTCAAGGGCAATAGGTGGGACCCACGTGGGCTCTATTCAGGTCCAGGGCCGCTGAGAAAAGGCGGAGGGGGGGCTGAGGGTAAATGCCCTGGGGCACGGCGACTTTTAGAGACTCGAGCTATAGGTATAGTAAAAGTTTAATGATGAATGCCTTTCTAGACTAAACACTGGCTGGGAAGACTGTTCTATGCGTTGGGTCCACAGTGCTAAAGAAGAGGAAACAGACTGCAAGTCAAATTGAAGGTCGTAGGAATTGTAGTCGAAAAGCCATGTGTTTTTTGACAGCTGTACATAATGGCTTGAGCGATTCTTAATAGGCCATGTATAGACTTGGGACGGAATGTAAGTGCAAGCGGACCCGAAGACTAGATGCTGAGATGTAGGCAAATACAAGAGTCAATTTAGCAATATACCACTTTGGGTGGTACTGGTGGTCATGTGTATGTATGTATAATCTATGTGTGCATGTATGTACACATGTACGCATGTACGTATGTACGTATGTATGTATGCAAGTATGTTTGTACGTATGTATGTATGTATGTATGTATGTATGCATGTATGTATGTATGTATGTATGTATGTATGCATGCATGCATGCATGTATGTATGTATGTATGTATGTATGTATGCATGCATGCATGCATGTATGTATGTATGTATGTATGCATGTATGTTTGTACATATGCACGTATGTAATGTATGTACTTATGCATGTATGTAATGCATGCATGTATGAATAGGCAAACTTAGAACCCACTGTTCCGCCAAACTGCAGAAAGCATGTATGCATCCAAGGTTGAAGCCATAGGTGGTGTTTTGGGTGTTTGAACACCCTGGAAATGAAAAAATGCAAAATTAAATTAAAAAATTAAATAATGCATTTACTAGTACATGATGTAAGAACTACAGTGTGTAATGTATTGGCATCTAGAACTCGTTGAGAGTTCACGACGCTTCTCCAACCCCACTAGTCAGCTGATTCGGTTGCTAGGGGGCTTGCTCACGATAGAGTAATCATACCCCGCCCAAGAAAATCCTGGCTATGGCCTTGTATGCATCCATACTGCCCCAAGAAAATCCTGGCTATGGCCTTGTGTGCATCCATACTGCCCCCAAGAATATCCTGGCTATGGCCTTATATGCATCCATACTGCCCCAAGAAGATCCTGGCTATGGCCTTGTATGCATCCATACCGTTAACAGTCCACACTTCCCTTATAACCCACTATTCACTGTATTCTGCCCGACCGCAAATAGATCTCTTCCGTGTACACCATAAGACAGGAAGCTTCTCCATTGCTGCCACTGTCTGACTTTCATCTATGCTACTACTGTTCAGTGAATAAATGTCTCGGTGACATGCAAACATACATGACATACATGTACAGTCGTTAAATATCTGCTGCTCTGTTGTCACCAGCGATAACTTGGTCGGGTCAAAAGGTGCCTTAAGACGTAAACATTGCGGACGGTTTACTACCTGCTGTCAGCTTATCGATTCCGGGATTCTTTCAAATCCAGCCGGAACAGCGGAACATATATAGGTTTCGTAATCAGCGAGCTGCATCTGAACAGACTTTAGCTAAGCCTCTAGAAATGCCCTGTTTCACGTCTGCTTCAAAGCATTCATAAAGCCTTCTTCCATGCAGCCACTCAGT
The DNA here is from genome assembly GCA_949752735.1 of Lumbricus terrestris. Classification (NCBI taxonomy): domain Eukaryota; kingdom Metazoa; phylum Annelida; class Clitellata; order Crassiclitellata; family Lumbricidae; genus Lumbricus; species Lumbricus terrestris. Next base: position 32,847,492 of record OX457047.1, read on the forward strand.
TGAAGTTACATGAATTCGCCTCTTATCTTGCACGCACACCTGCCTAGCTTCCTGTAATAGAAGTCGTGTCCACAGCGCTCCTGAGTGGTCTACATGAACGTTTTATGGGGGTTTATGGGTTCAAACGCCCCAGATAAATAATTGACGAAATTTTTAACAATATTATTCAAAACTGACCATGTACTCTGCTATAATGTACATTGGAAGATTTGTTTCCTGGCCATACATTCGTCAACCCATCCATCCATCCATCCACCCCCACCCATCCATCCACCCACACACACATCCATCCATCCACCCACCCATCCATCCATCTGTCTATCCACAATCTACGGAATTTATATATCACCCCTTCAAGATAGCTATTCCTATAGGTGTTCCCAACCCAGACATAGTCATAAGAGGAAAGTAGTATAACGTATACTGCATATAAATACATATATGCATGCATATATACATATATACATACATATATAAATACATATATACATTCTCGGATTACACTTTGATCACGACCTGGAATAGCCTGAACATGCAGCCCAGTAGTAGCATAAAGCAGAATGAGGAGTCCTGGATCACTCCAGGAGTTTGTTTACAGAGCAGAAAAAACCCGTGGAAAGAAGTGGTCTGATTTGATGGGAGCCATTAGGCTATTCCATATGCATATGAATGTGCCTGGCATAAAACCTAACCATTATATCAACTCAGGAAAAACTGACAGAGTAGAAAACAAATCACATGTGTCACCAATAAAATAGCAATTTTCGCATGGCTCGCAGATTAAACGTCCCATGGTGGAACACCTTCGTGATTAGCGGTGTAATGGCATAAACAGAGTAACCGGTGCAGACATGATAATGAATGCTCGATCATGTGGACCAATTTAGACCTCCTTCTGACGAAATCTACTCTGAGCGTGCTCGGAGCGTGTTCGGAACAGTCGTAGTTATGGTCCAAAAACCAGAAAGGTTCACATGCTAGTATAGGCCTACCCATAAAAGCTTGCTTGTATTGACCTTCATGATGCGTAAGATTTTACAGCGACTGCTGAAAGCCTGAAAATAGTTGCAGACCAATGCTTGAAAAGAATGGATCTAATAAATCCAGATCACAGTGCAGTTAAGAATCATCAATGACCTCAGGCCAAAGTCAATCAATCACTGAAGTACAACCAAGGTGACCTTGAATTCTTTTGTCAAAAGGAGATATACATAATAATTTATATACGTATATATGTATATATATAGTATGTGTGTTTGAGTGTGTGCGTGTGTGTGTTTGTGTGTGTGTGCATGCATGAAAACATACAACATGCAGTGTGATCTGTGCAAAGTAGTGCATGTGGGGGCACGGTGGTGTAGTGGGTATGTTCATTGCCTTGCAGCCAGAGAGTTGCAGGTTCGAATCCACCTTAAGCCGCCGTGTAGGGACTTTGGGCAAGTCCTTTGCTCGCAACTGCTCAGTGCTTCGGCGTGAAACTCTGATTCAGTGTCCGCGCTGTAGTCGGGAGCGCTTCTGAGTGGAAATCTTGATGGGGCGCTATAGTAAGTGCACATACATACAAATGTATGTAATGCATCAAATGTATGCATGTATTATGTGCACTCCGTATATTCAATCGGAAATTCATCAGGAAATTTCGGAAATTACCCGTATAGAATTATATGCATTACGTAATCTGTTCTTGATGTAATCCTATGTGTCCACTAAAGTTGTTTTCACTAGTGAAAACTAAAATGAAAATATATTTGATACCGAAAATTCAGCATTATAGTTAACTGAAACTAAAACTAAAAGAAAAAACTGAAAAAGCCAAAAACTGTATATATATATAATTATATATATTCATTCGGAAATTCATTAGGAAATTTCGAAATTACCATTATAGAATTATATGCATTACGTAATCTGTTCTTGACTGTAATCCTATGTGTCCACTAGAGTTGTTTTCACTAATGAAAACTAAAATGAAAATATATTTGGTACCGAAAATTCAGGATTATAGTTAACTGAAACTAAAACTAAGCGGAAAAGAAAAAACTGAAAAAGTCGAAAACTAATAATAACAAAAGCACGTGATGAAAAACAAAAGCAAAAACACAGAATGAAAACCTAGCAATCCAGGATCTTCAGATCTATGCCAGGATAGGGGCTGAATCTGCGGAAATTGGAAAATCGTGTGATATCCTTTCTGCATTTTATATTCAACAGTGTGCAGTTGGTTCGTTTGGTAGTTTTCCTTCTGATCATTCTATGTTTACATTTAGATAATTTAGTCTTCATAACACGCAACCAGAAATTGTTACCACATTAATCATCAGTATGCATGATACATGGCACTTAAGTTTGACGGTTTGTATTACCTATTTGCACCAATTTAATGGTTAAGTATTATATCAGTGAATGAATCACTGAAACAACAATGAGGAAGTATCAGTTTCTGTCAAATAAAGTCAGAATGAAGCCTTTGTGAAATGACAACAATTCTATTAGTTATCAATTACCAAACACCGACATGGCAGCATGTGAAACTGATACTAAACTTAAACTAAAAGTCAAAGCGAAACTAAAGCAACATTAGTGCAGGCCACTTAGTGTAGGCCACGGACACCTGGATGAAAGAAAGCCGGGACCATGAGGTCAGCCCAAGGTTAAAAGTGAGTGGTGGTATTTGATTTGTGGTCCAGTGGTGACTGTGGTAGTTGATTAAGTTCTGCCAATGGCTGTTAGGTCACTTATATCATGGAACAATAAAGGTAGCACATGTGTACACAACTTAATATATATAATATAATATAACATGATATAATATAGTGAACAACACAATATATAGGTCTATAGCAAATATGTGAGAAATAAAAATTAATAAAATCATAACACCTCTACTGAATATCTCCACACATTACTCTACATTTGATATATATTCTTATTTAATGCATTTGTTCATGAACTCGGTATATATATAGCATCATTATAAAGCATGGTAATGCGCTGGAATACTGCTGCCGTAAGCCAATAGGCGTACAGGCTGGTTTCACGTTTATAGTCTAGAGCTATTATATAGGAGCCCTTGTTATATGTAGCCTCCAAGCCCCTGGGTAGACCTAGTAAGATATCTATCGAAAAATGCTACTACATTCAATTGTCATCTTCCTGGTTCTATGCTGCATCGGTTTTTACAGAAAAAACTACACACGTTCTTAAACAGCCAGTTTAGAACAGGCATCTACTTTCAGAAGTTTGCTCAATGTGCATGAAAGCAGGCAAACCTGAGTCTGCAAGCCAAGTGCTAAGGGAAAAGCTAAAAGCTCATAGGCCATGTAAGTGATATCTGATAATTATGTCAAACAGCTTTAACGGCTATCACTATTACAGTATTACTCTGGTATAATAGCAAATGGTAATAAAACTCGGAACAGTGAAAGAAGTAAGGTGAAGGAGAAAGGGAGGAATCAGGAATTGCAGTAAGACACGCTGAGCAACACATTTAATTTTGGTAGTCATTGTTAATATAACCTGATATTTCTGTTCACTGATATTTTTCATATGATGTCTGCAGATGATTATGTGTTATAACAAACGTATAGCAAACGGTAATAAAACTTGGTGTATGGTCCGTATTCTAAACTGCTAAAAAGCCAAGGCCAAGACTGACTTAGGCTATCTCCAGTTTCAGACAAGCTTCTTTGTGTGGATTGATCTTGGGCTTCAGAACATAAATCCCTGGAATCACGGAAGCGATCTCTCAACTGAATAGGAGAACGAATGTTAAGCATCAATAATATATTATGTATGCAAGTACATAATTCTTACATGTACATATCAGGGCTAAAAGTTCATAGGTCATCCCGGTTGAAGGCTGAAGTGAAATAACGCCTTTGTGCTGGCTGTAAGGGGGCTGCTGGCTGATAGAAAACATCCAGCCGGCTTTTGTTCTTGCATCCTCGGATTATGGTAAACAAATGTTAAATATTACAGGACTCTGGAAGACATGTTGAAGGAAGGGAAAGTTAATTTACTAGGATTGCCGGAAGCTATAGACACACAAGATGCACAACTGACAGCAATAATGTGCAAGATGCACTGCATAACAACATCATACAAGTTGCAAAAACAACAACATACCAGATGCAACAACTACAACTGGCAACAAGATCCAACAGCAACAACATTACAAGTTTACAACATACAACATGTGCAAACAGCAATGTTCAAGAAGATATGAAACACTGAAGACAGAAGACGAAAATTGAACCACCACAGAAAGGCTTAAGATCCTATGATGGTTGACGTCATCACTTATGAACTTATGACGTCATCACTTATGAACTTATGACGTCATCACTTATGAACTTATGACGTTATCACTTATGAACTTATGACGTCATCACTTATGAACTTATGACATATAACCATTGAGATGCATGATATATATAATATACACGCTAGAGAGAGTATGACGTATCTGCCCTGCAATAAGATTTGAAGTCAAAAATTTAGCCTACAACGCCCGTTACGTAACGACCAATCATAGGCGATTTCTTATACCGACCAATCACACACAGTCTTACAGCATCGATTTGAAAAATAAATTAAATGCATTTTTAATAATAAAACGAAAATGTCGATGCTCGCTTGTTAATTTTGCAGTTTCTTGCAATATTGACAAGTAAACATCGACAAGTTCGTCTTATTATAAAAATGCTGGCACTAGTTTAGTTATTTTTCCAGATCGATGCTGTAAGACTGTGATTGGTCAGTATGAGAATCGCCTATGATTGGTCGGCACAACTTTAGACAGATATGATGTGATTGGTCGGCACGACTTTCGTCGACTTCAATATAGAGACTGGGTACTCTCTCTAGTGATATATTTATTATATAATACACCTCTATGCATATAACCATAAAATTAAATATGTTTATTACGATGTCTGTACACCAAAATAAGGATAGCAATTTGTTAAATAAAGAATATTCTTATCTTTATCTTATCTTAAATCAGCACTTGTGACGTTAAGTCATTATCCACAACAGTACTGTCCACTTAATTATTAGACAATGCAAGTGAACAATGGAAAATAGCACCTACACGACAAAGTACATAAACACGTCATAATTATCTGTAGACATCATTTGAAAAAGATCAGTTAACAGAAAGATCAGGTTATATTAACTACCAAAATTAAATCTTCTGTGTTGCTCATTATGTCTTACTGCAATTCCTGATCTCCGCATCTACATATGATTAATTTTAGACCATGGTCCTCAGTGTGATGCTCCTTGATTTACCCAGCATAAAGGAGAATTCTGTATTACACCTAATCTACTGACACCTTTCCAAAACCCAAGGTACAACTGCACGTACACAAGACATTTATTCATTACTTAAAACTTTAATGAAGAGACTTCAAGAGAGTGTATTATTACACACGACTGAAAAACCAATATGCAGCACAGCACGTCATCAATGTGCTAAATCTCATTTCATTTTATTTGTCAGAGGTATTAACAAATGAGCTTTACAACGACATTTCCAAACCTGACAACTTAGTCAATTGTATCATCATCGTAAACTCGTAATTTCTACGGCACCCAAAAAGCGTAGTCATGAAGACCAGTAGGGTGGTCCAAAAAAATAAAATTCAAGCTAGATACCAAAGCGCCCTCTCAGTTTGTTAGACCTGTCAATAGTATTATTGAGACCAAATTTCAGCTTCCCAGTCCAACTGGAAGGCGGTGCTCAACGACATCGAAATATTACCATGTAGTTGTATTAGCAATAAATCTTGATGTCTTTGAGCTTGATCAAAAACCTCAACCCTTGTCATGTAGATGAACTTGAAATAAATTCTGTTGCACTATCATACTTATTACAGTCAGTGCTAGCTACTTGACAGCTGTTTAGCCATCGAGTGACAAGTGCATTTTGATAGCAATAACACTTCAGGTGATCTGATCATGAAGCATTGAGATTGTTGGTCACAATTACTGCAGCGCTTATGTGCGATCCTTTTGTCCTGCCATTTTCACGGAAAACCATTCATATGTAGTGCTTAAGAAGCCAAGATGGAGCATGCTGAAGCTGTAGGATCTGAATTTGTACGAAATTAACCACTTGCAGTACACTGGAAATGTTGACCGCCTTTGAGTGCTAGCTTCAGGTGATGGTGTCGCTAAACTCTTTGGTATGCCCAAATGTCCCTCTATGACAGGATATAATTTAAATCCAAGGTCATTCATCATCTTCTGAAGTTATTGAGACTCGCTGATAATGACTAAGACTTGATCTTTGACACAACACCGGACGTTTTGGTGAAGTGTACGTTTTTCTGGAAAAGAGGATATGTAAAATGTTCCTGTGGTTGGCCTGCTGTCGTCATTGTGATGGAGTTGATTTAAGCCAAAATCTTCATCTTGTGTTGTTGCCCATCTAATCCAAATAGAATCCAATCTTAAAGAGATTTAAAGCTGTGTGGGATGGTGTGACACGTGACAACATACGAGTACTGAAAGTCGTATCCGCTACTGAAGCCTCCCATGAGAGAGCGATCAGTTTCATCAAGTAGACTGCTGAAATTAAAGTCAATTTCAGAGACGACTACCAAGAAGTCATTGAGGTGTCAATGGTTGTCCTTGGAAGTCAGCCCTCAATAAGAAACTCAATTTACCACGCACGTTGAATGGCCAGGTTACTGTATGCCATCAAAATATGCCGACATACCAATCAACGCGACGTATTCAATCTGATGATGACGGAAGAAACTCAGATTCATCCATTTGTGTGATTTGGTTCCTTTCTTCACTCAAAGGCATGGATACAGGCCTCCTCTTGCTCTTGAATGGCCAGGTTACTGCACATCATCAAAATAATTGTACGATTTAGCAATCAACGTGAAGTATTCAATCTAAGGGAATAGAAAAACTCAGATTCATCCTTTTGTGTATCATCTTGCTGCTGAAACTCCAGGCCACGATCTGTCAATTTTAATTGATATAGGACTTTTGATTCAGGTGACTATTATTTGTAGGAGCTCAACGTTGCTGCCATGAATGTTCTAGAAAATTATCAATACTTAGTGCCTTTCAGGCTGAATGTCTGACACTATTATGCTGCCATCTGCCTGATATGGTTCAGATAAGGTGAAGATTTTTTACGGAATGACTGCAAATCCTAGTGAAAGGATGTTGATGGTAGTGCTGCCATACAGAAGGAGGGGGATTGCCTGGGCGAGTTTGCAACCCAGTGAACACTGACACTACTGCCACGCCTGAAATTTGGTGATTCCTTTTTATACTTACACCAGTGCAATAGCCTGACGATGATGATTATCAGCAGGGTAGAGGCTGAAGTCAGCAATTGACAGTGGTAAACGACATGGCTGAGAGAAGTGTGAAGTTGCTCAAGGAATTAAACTGACTCATCACTGATGAAGAAGAAAGCAGTATTTTCTCCAAGTGGTTGAGGCAAATAGAAAAGCTGTCCCCACTCAATCAACAAAGAAATATGCTGTTGACACTGTGCTTGCAAAGCCTTCAACAGTGTAGACGTCATCGTATGTTTGGAGTCATAAAACGAGAACAATAGACATCCGTGGATTTAACGATGTTTTTGACATTTTTTGACATTTTCCATATTTAAAACCTGCTGAAATTTTATATTTCAAGCTCACCAATTGTTTAAGTGTCACACATATTGTCATGTTACAGTAATGTATCATCTATCTTGAAATAAAGCACAATTGTATTGGAATATATGCTCAACACATTGATTTCTACAATTAACGTCTTTTCATTGGCCCATGCAAAGTAAGACAGTCGTTGAGCACCGCCTTCCAGTTGGAATAGGAAGCTGAAATTTTGTCTCAATAATACTATTGATAGGTCTAACAAACTGGGAGGGCGCCCTGGTTTTTAGCTTGAACTTTATTTTTTACCATGTATCGGTGAACCACACTAAAGACCAGCTTACTTATACACAGGCGCTCAATCAAAGTTGACATTCATGAGATAATATCTTATGGAAAGCTTGAAGGTTCGGTCAATACGATCAGGCCAGCGCAGAGAGCGCTTCTGAGTAGGTTTCTTGAAGAGGCGCTATATAAATGTTCGGGATCAATACATTCAGTACCAAACATCCAAGATATGAGCGCCTCTGAGTAGCTTCTTGAAGGGGCGCTATATAAATGCTCTGAACGAATGAATGAATGAATGATATAGTATTAGAATAATACAGTACTGGGGCGTGGTGGTGTAGTGATGACGCCAGTGCTTTGAAGCGGGTTCCAGGTTTGAATCCACATCAAGCCGCCATGTAGGGACCTTGATCAAGTCCTTTACTCGCAATTGCTTGGGCGCCTCGGCGTGAAACTCCGATGCAGTGTCCGTGCTGTAGTCGGGAGCGCCTCTGAGTAGCGAGTTTGAAGGGGGTGAGCTATAGAAATGGAGATATAACAGAATAACTGAATCACTTTTTTAAGAATTCCAAACACAACAATCATTCAAATTCGTCGCTTGAAATGGTTGCAGTAATCTAGGTGCTGGAAAGGATGAGACAAGAAACTCACATCAAGCTATTGGGATTAAATAATTATATATAATTAATATCTGATAATAGATAACTGTCTGTCTGCAATTAATTGCTCCTGTATGATATCCATCAACACAGGAATGGGTATAAAAATTATAAATCATTTATATCATGTGATGTATGATATACATCAAGAATAAGAACACACAATAAAAACATCAAATAAATCCCTTTTTTAGTTAATCCATTGTTTATTACCCCATTGTTTATTGCCTCATTGTTTCTTACCATATTGATCCGTGTTGAGTTAAGGCAGAGGGAAGGTATCCTGATGGAACTATCTAGGCCTATAAGTTTCCATAGTTACTGCCATTGTATCCGCTTTTTGTAACTGTCACCATGTCATGGTCGTAAACATGTTTTCGTAAATCGGCCACATCTAGCTGGATTATCAGACGCAGTAACAACTGTATGCATTGCCTTCATCATTATTTTATTATGAGCTACAGTTTATAGTATAATTGTGGATTTGTCTGTGTCCGTTTCTTGGAAACAATCAATGAATTTAATTTAGTTGAATTGGAAATGTCACATAAGAATGGAAAAATAAAGGTAGGGGGTAAATAAAGCCAAGAAATGTTCAAACAATCAACTTGGTTTCGGTATATACTATTAAAGTGTAATATGCAAAAGGCTTCTGCTAAATGCTGAGAAGGTTAAAGAGCAAGACACTAAGCACCATGGATGTTCTACATATGTAAACAAAAATCATAATGTAAAAAATTGCAATACTAATGGTAATCCAAGGCCGTAGCTAGGGGGTGTTTTGGGTGTTTGAACACCCCCCAAAATGGAAAATGCAAAAAAACTTTAATGCATTTACGAGCACATGATGTAAAAAGCATGAAATAAAACCATGAAAACACCCCCCCCCCAAAATGGAAAAATGGTAAAAAAATAATTGACTGATTGGTCATATTTTGTGAAAATTTCGATCGGATGACTAAACAAAAAAAATAAGGTCATCATTTTTTTGGAAGGGAAATTGAGACACTTTTTTGAAGATGACTAAAAATAGGTCATCAGGTTTTTGGGAAGGGAAATTTGTGAAACACTCCTCGAAATAAAATCCTGGCTACGGCCTTGTGGTAATCGTAATCTCCAAATTTCCAAAGCGCCACTTGAAAGTCAAGCGCAAGGCATCAACTTAATAACGAGCCCTGAGTCAAGTCAGAAGGGTTGTCCAAAAGAGTGATCCATAGGTGGTTGTAGTCCGGTTACCAAAGAATCAGAGGTAGAGTAGCTGTAAAGGTGGGTGGCGTTTAGGTCGAGAGTTGGAAGGTGGAAGATCATTTTATTATGAGCTACAATTTATAGTATTATTGTGAATTTCTCTGTGTCCGTTTCTTGGAAACAATCAACGAATTTAATTTAGTTGAATTGGAAACACATAAGAATGAAAAAATAAAGGTAGGTGGTGGCAAATAAGGCCAAACGTTCAAACATCACATTCAACTTGGTTTCGGTAGGCTATACTAAGTGCAATCAATCGTAATTTATATAGCACCCCTTCAAGGTACCTACAATACGCAAAAGGCTTCTGCTAAATGCTGAGAAGATTAAAGCGCATGACACCGAGAAAATTGCAAGGCAATACTAATCATAATCGTAATCGTAATCTCAAAATTTCCAAAGCGCCACTTGAAAGTCAAGCGCAAGGCATCAGCTTATTAACGAGAGCTGTATCAAGTCAGAAGGGTTGTCCAGAAGAGTAATCCATAGGTGGTTGTAGTCCGGTTATTAAAGAATAGAGTAGAGTAGAGTAGAGTAGCTGTAAAGGTGGGCGGCGTTTAGGTCGAGAGTTGGAAGGTGGAAGATCAGGATAGTCAGGGTAAGAGTGCCAGGGTAGGATTAAGGCATGTTCAACATGTTTGGCCGAACAGGGTCCCACACTTTAGGGGGCCCCACACATGCGAGGAAAAAATTTTAGAAATTTTTTAGATTTAAAAAAAATTCAACCAAATGACTAAAAAAGGTCATCAACTTTTTCGGAGGGAAATAATCGGTATAATCTACGAAATTTTCTACCAAACGACTAAAAAATAGTCATCAGAATTTTCGGCCGAAGATCAACAAAAAATTTCCCGAACAGGGCCCACATTTCTTAATCCGACCCTGAAAAGTGCCTAAAGAGTTGAGACTTTAGTTTTGAATGGAAAGCCCGAGGAGTGATGTTATTGTGACTACTCATAGTAATATTTATAGCAGCAGCTATTTTAATCAATGCTACATAGAGGAAAGCTCCATCTCAAATGAACCAAAAGATAGACACCTGAAATAGGGCATCATCAAGTGCAGATAATTATAATAAAACAAACTGGACTCTGTTCCGCAACTCCGCCACTGGTTGCACTTTGCCAGTGCCAGTCCCAAGCCTGGATAAAGGAGGAGGGCGTCGCTAATGGTCTTTGTTACTACACAGTGACGTTAAACTGCAACTACACTCTGTTCCACAGTTCAAGGCATCCTACAGAGACGAAGACAAATGCCGCCTTAAAAATATAATCATATTGGATATTGGTCCAAAGACCAATCCCGTCTGGCACAAATCCAAACCGGCTTAAGGGTGAATTTAAGTGGGTCGTAAATTTAAGAGCAAAACAACTTGTCAGTGAAAAAGATTCCGATGCAGAACTTTCAGAAACTGAAGCGGACATTAATTTATAATCTTGTGCAGCAACATATGGCAAAACAACAGAACTGGGAAAGTCATTATAAAAGATATGGCAGCTGCAGAAAAAGTCCATAGTTTGATCCTAACATATCTCCGAACCTAATTATTTTTGCACAAAGTTAACCTCTCTTTTAACTTTACTTTTTTTAAATTAACATACCTGGGAACTTCATTATTTAAAAAAATTGCATATGTATATAATTATAATGATTAACATAGCTAGCCCCAGAATGCAGCCACCCTGCAGCCAACCGCTATTTAAAACTTTATACGATAACTTGCAAGTTTTTGAGAAAAGAATTCAAATAACAGTTTCAGGTGATTTTTTAGATGCTCTAAGTTAACTAGTAATAATATGCCGCTGGCCAAAGTTTAGAAACAAAGAAACAAAAAATCTCAACCGAAACATGCTCTTGGTGACTGTCCATTATGGGTTGTCCCCAACAGCAAACTATGCACTTTCCTCTTCCTAAGAGGATAAGTGTGTGTGTGTGTGTGTGTGTGTGTGTACGTTTGTGTGTGTGTGTGTGTGTGTGTGTGTGCGTTTGTGTGTGTGCATGCACGCGGCACTGCATGCGTGTGTGTGTGTGTGTGTGTGTGTCTGTGTGTGTGTGTGTGCAGGTGTGTTAGTGCTCATGTGCGTGCATATATTTAATATATATATACCTTTATACAAATGTAGAGCATGGCAAGGTAAAGCAATAAAAAACCAGACAAGGATCGAGAAACACTCAGCGATAACAACATAGACAAAAAAACAACAACTAGAAAAGAAGAGCAGTCTCTGAACGAAGCCCTGGAGCAACTATGGTATGCATGAAGTGATAATGACCTCATTTCCTCCCAGCCTCGGCATATAAGGATGGTTGGTCAGACCTTCTGCATGCCTCACCAAGTCGTCTTTCCAGTGTGTGGTCAATTTAGGCCTACTCATTATAATTGTTGAATTGGCTACAGGGCACAGATCCGACATAAATCTTGACACCATTTCAGCCCTGGAAGTGATGTGAAACTCGACCTGCTGACTACTAGACTGTTCAACATCAAACTAGCAAGACTAGGAGAAAAACTACTAGCAGGCAGACATGCAGGCACGCATGCACGCACGCATGCAGGCAGACATGCAGGCACGCAGACGTAGAAATAGAAACAAAATGGAGGCAAACCAGTGATTCAACAAATGCTTTGCCTCTGCCCATGCAGTCTGGATGGAATATCTCTGAATGAATGTCAACTGCCAGCTTTGCTTAATCTCTCCAACATCTCACTTCCAGCAACACTCTCTCGTGTCATGGCCTGGAAGGAAGTTTCCAGGTTCTATTTCCTCGGCGTTGATTTCCCTTTTAAGCAATCGAACACCGGTCGGGCGTGAGGAAAGCACAAAAATGGAAAAAGGAACGGCAGCAGTGGCAGGGAAACGACTAAACACCGATACGACTGACAGATGGAAATCGGCCGCAAATGTAAATTATTAATAGTTTACCAAGAAACTTTACGGCTCTTGCGAACTGTTGAAGATAAGAATTATCGGCAAACAAACAATTACCGCAGACCTATAGTAGGGCTCTGTGGTCCATGTTGAAGTATTGCCCAGTGATTCAAGTCACTTTACGGCTATCATGAATTTATATAGCTCTTGTTAAAGATAAAGTGCTATTCCTGTGAAAGGAAGCTTTTAATGACCTATCCAACTGTTGAAACATATTCAGCATTGTCTGGAAGAGTGTATATCACTGTTCAGTCAGTGAAGACACATGCTTACAATTTTACAATTACAATTTTACAATTTATTTACATTGTATTTACAATAGAAAATCAAGTGGCACAATAAGCATGCAATCAGAAAACTTTTACTTGGTATAAGCAAATATTGTCAATAATATTATTGACCTCAATCTTGAGAAGCCTCCATTTGTTTGTATGTGCACTTGTTATAGCGCCCCTTCAAGCTCTCTCTCTACTCAGAGGCGCTCCCGACTGCAGAGCGGACACTGCAACGGAGTTTCACGTCAAAGCGCTGAGCAATTGCGAGTGAGGGACTTGCCCAAGGTCCCTACGCGGCGACGTGAGGTGGATTCGAATCTCGAAAATTCCGGCTTCAAGGCAACGACGCCACCACAACACCACCGCGCCCCACTTTCATGCATACCATAGTATGATAGCCTACTACAGTGCCACTATCATACCATAGTGCTATAGGTCTATTATAGTGCCACTCTCATACTATAGTCATACTATTCTGCCACTGGTATATTCTATGGTGTCAGTGTCATACTGTAGTACCATTCCATAGTCCCACGGTCATAATAATAGTAGTGTCATTTCATTGTCCCATGCATGATCGTATTATAGTGTCATTCCATGGAACAATGGTCATACTCAGTATCATTCTATAGAACAATGGTCATACTCAAGGGCGGATACAGAAATTTTCGAAGGGGCGGGGGCCCAAATTTTCGGTCTTGAAACAGGGACAAATTTTCGTCTTGGTCGCTGAAAAATCTGATGACCTTTTTTTAGATATCATTTTATCCGTCAAAAAAGTTGATGACTTTAAACAAATTTGCCGTACGGACCTAGTGCCCGGACTTCCATGGGCGTGGGAAGGGGCCTACGGAATTACTCAAGGAGGCCACATCAACTTTCCGAGCCAAAATAGCTGGTCAAAAATAAAGAAATTTCTAAATGGGGGGCCATGGCCGGATTGCCCCCCCCCCTTCTAGATCCGCCCCTGGTCATACTTGCTACAAATGTTTATGCTATAGTATCATCTAGTGTCATGGTCAAATCAGAGTGTACTGTCCAACTACACAAGATGATAAAAACAAATGGATGCTTCTGAATGAAACTGAGATAGACTGAAAGTTAAAAAGCATCGGGAAAGCATAGATCAACCAACACGCTCGTCAAAGTTCAAACTTCGAATATCATCAAATGCCCTTTGCACATGAAATAAGACAGCTCAGTTTGTCATGCGAAGTCATCTCGTGTCATGTCATATCATGTCACATTGTCATCGTGACTTTGCAGCGGGTGAGCGCATGAATTGGCCCTTGCTGCCAAGTGTCTTCTTCAGTCGCAAGTCGAATTCATTAAGCCAGAAATAATAATAGCAACAATAGCAATAACAGCAAAAATAATTATTGATAATACCAGGAGTTACAGAACACCATAATAGTCCTGCCTACGTAAAAGAAATGGGGGCTGTACATGACTCAAAAAAATCAATGATGGTTGACAAAAGATATTCGTAATGGTAGTGTAGCTTTAATCATCATCGTCGTCGTCGTCATCATCATCATCGTCATCATCATCATCATCATCATCGTCATCATCACAGTAAAAATCATCATTATCATCATCATCATCATCATCACCATCATCATAAAAATGATAATAATATTCACTTCCGTTATCATCATCACCATCATCACCATCACCATCACCATCACCATCATCATCATCATCATCATCATCATCATCATCATCATCATCATCATCATCAACAATGCACTACAACTGCCTCCTACACAGACACGACTGACAAAAACTGCTCCATGCATATATATATATATATATATATATATATATATATATATATATATATATATCTATCGCCTACACTTGAGTGCAGCAGGAGACAAACGTGTTCACTCCCATCTGGAGTGCAAAGCCCACACAGCGTTCGTCCGCACTCCGCAGTCATCACAATGACGACGAGGCACTTTCCGCGGGAACAATGAAGTAATCAGGGTGGGACCCAGCCCGTCATTAACGCCATACCGACGTATTATTCGTATTCAGCAAATGCTGCACGGATTTGTGTGGATTAATAGATTATAATCGGATGGGGATGTGACGCCGAGCCTGCTTCGGACGCCACTAGCAGCACCACCACCGCCGCGGCGGCAGTGTCCGTGGCCGTGTTGTGCAACCCATCATTAAGGCAGGCACGTTCATCATCATCATCGTCGTCGTAAAAATCAATATGGACATATTTCCTGCGTCGAGACAGGGCAATCATTCACGCATCGGTAATGCGATCATTTCCGAAATTGCCGACTAAAATACACGGAAACATTTCTGGCCACTTCCGAAACAGACGCCCCCCCCCACCCTCCCCCGACCCGTGCATCTGAAACTTTCGCCTGTAACTCTCTCGACAGTACAGGTAAGGGAAGGGTTTCCGGTCTCTGACCTCCACTGGACTTTGATCTCTGAGCAGCCACTTTGGTGCGACACGGCGCTCGTGAATAAGCAAGTGCCCTGCACTTAGCGTTACGATAGCATTTTAGAAATGATTACCCTGCACTGTAGCTTTATAGATGGCGTAACACCTTAAAAAGAAATTCTGAGTTTACGATTACGATCATGATAAAGCCATGGTAAAGTAAGAAAGGAAAGGCAATGCAAATTAATTGCAAGCGGAGTAATAGGGAACATACACACTTACCTCCTTATATACTTATTTATTTACTTGCTTTATTAAAGGCCTCTATCAGCCGTAGGCGTCTAAGGAACATGGTCTATGGGTATTGGGAAATATGAAAAACGCAGGACTGTTCTGAGAACTTCTTACATACAGTAAAAATCAAAATGTTGTCAAAACTGCATGCAAGCAGGACTACCAGGTAGTTTAGATCCTATATCAATCCAGAATCACATGTATGCCATGCTATGCCAGACCATATATCAACCACGAATGCTGGACCTAGAAACGGTTTCAATAAATGTTTGATTGATTGATTGATTGATTGATTGATTGAGAAAAGAGAACCAGACTAAAAGACCAATGCACAGCAATGACATCTGCAAAATGCTCATCAATTCTAGACGTTGACTTGTTTGTACTAATGCTAATGGGTCAGTTTTCACAGGAATTAACAATCTGGTCAACAATACGCCAATGTGAATGAAATATCCTACACAAGAAAACTTTACCAAATGGAAAGGATTTTCATTTACAAGCAAACGTCATCGGAAAGAATCATCCAGAAAATATTCAATCAATCAATCAATCAAATTGTTGAGGTGGTATTATGCTGATTAATACAAATTAGTCAGTTTTGTCTTCGAAAAGCATGCTTGACATAATTAATTGGCTTCTTTTTAATGAGTCCTGAACTTATTTTAATTCCCTTTTAAGACAAGACTTCGCCTATCTTTCTAGTATCGAGCACAGAACCAGCCCTGTTGGCAGACTTTGGCCTTTGACCCGCCTGAGTGTCTGTTCTCTGCAAAGCATAAAACGTAGGTGTATCTTGAAGACTTTGTCAAATAAATCCAACAAATTGCTCCCTGTTCGAGGTCGGTGTCCGAAAACAAATTCAGCAATTTAAAAAACAGATCACCAAGTTGGTCTAACACCATATAAAAATCCACCCCGTAGCAACATGAAAATTATTTCATAAACATTAAACAGTTCTTCTGCTTCTTCTTCACTTAAAACTTGTCTAACCTTCTGAAAGAAATGCTAATATTGATCACATGTGTTTTAGTGTTTTGGTCTTTTTACCACAGCAAAAACTAAGAGAAGAGCCCACAGACCAAGAGGCAGACAGAAAGACACACAGACACAGAGAGAGACAACTGACAACTGCACTACTCTTGACACGTGTTAGTAGGTTGGTAGACAGCTCAACATGGAAAGGAAAGCCATCTGCTAAATAAACAGAAAACAGGACAAGGTCACACGAGGAAACATGGAAGAGTTACATTCCAGTGGCATCATATATTATATTATTGGCATCATATTAAGTCTCATCGCTGATAATTAATTTCACTGTTACAAATTGCAATACACTTCTTGATTTCCACAGCATCCGTGCAGTGTTTAATCTAGTCCTTCCGCTTTTCGCCAGGGGTGGGGGTTGGGGATAAGGGGACGGGAATTCGGGTATCATAGCGGGAAGCGGTATGAAAAATGGCCGTCTTGGGGGATTCGTGGGCAGGCAACCGCTGAACCAGACACCAATGACACCTTTTAACCCAATCATTATTTCTGACAACCTTTTTTAAATTTTAGTTCTTCTCTTCGAATTTTCCCAGAACAGACAGATCTCACATCTCACTGCAAGTCAACAAGACCTGTCTGTTGTCGGAGGGGGGAGGGGGGAGGGGCGGGGGAGGGGCGGGGGGCTGGGGGAGGCGAATCCTACATATAACATTTTTCTGGGGGAATATTAGGCCTACTTTTACGTGCATGTTAACAACAGCTCAAGATTTTTTATTTGAGGGGAAGTGTCATTCCTGGGGGAGGGGGGAACTCCCCAGAGACGTTTAGATCAAACATTGCATCCGTGGTGACAAACGCTATCCACCCTCATTCTTTATTGAAAGAACCTTCTGTGCCAGTTCTGTACAGGGCGCTCAGCATGAAAGAGAAGGACCAGTCCCTAAAGACAAATATCAAATATACATGGATAGGCAGCCACAGGTGTAAGTCTCACCCAGTTCAACAGTTGTATAGTAAATTATTACATAACATAACATAACAAAGCTTTTAAGTAGTTCATCAGTCTGTGTTACAAGAAGACAAGTAGCTATTCCTCTCCCATGCCTTCTGATCACCACACAGACAGACAGTTATGTTATGAGATGAGTAAACGCAATGGCAGTGGTTTGCTAGGGGCTTCAAGTACAGTGGAATATTATTTCTCAAATATACATATGTTCAAATTTGAATGTATGTCTGTTCTTGTGGGGTTTGAACTTAAAAGCCCAGGACTAGCAACTTCAACTTCAACTTCAACTTGTTTATTGATCCCAAAAAAATAACACAGACAATTATGCATGCATAATAGTCAACAGAGTGATTAATTACAGTTTACAATTGCGATGGTATAGCTTAGTGTACAATTATTACTGTGAAATGTAGGGAGCAATAGGCTACCCGAAGGGAGTGATCCTGCTATTGGGGCCTATTTACAAAAGGAAAAAATTCTTCACTATAATATGATCAATGATAATAGATTAGGAAACAGATAGAAATGGCAGTATTTTTGGAATCAATTAAATAACAGCAGTGAGATACCTTCCCTCTGCTCAACTTAAAAGAAAATGGAAAAAAACACAGAATAAATGGGTTGTTCATTTTATATTTTTTAATGTGTGTGCAGTACAGCAGCATAGCAGAATTAGCTTGTCGAACACCTTTACAAATTCATAGAATCATTCGGAACATGAACATCTGTTCAAGTTATTTCACAGCTGAAAAATCGTAAAACTTTGCTGTTCAACGCCTTGACAACTTTTCTGTCAGCTGAAGTGTGAACGAATGGTCTACAAGCATTACTTATGCAGGCATGTGACTGACATATTTGGTGCCTAACTGGGAATTATCTAGTGTTTAGCTGGGTATTATTTAGTGTCTAACTGCGCATTATCTAGTGCCTATATCTAGCGCCCAACTGGATTTTAACTAGTGCCTAACTAGTCATTATCCAGTGACTAACTGGTCATTATCCAGTGTCTAACTAGTCATTATCCAGTGCCCAACTGGTCATTATTCAGTGACTAACTGGTCTTTATCCAGTGCCTAACTGGTCATTATCCAGTGCCTAACTGGTCATTATCCAGTGACTAACTGGTCATTATCCAGTGTCTAACTGGTCATTATCCAGTGTCTAACTGGTCATTATCCAGTGTCTAACTGGTCATTATCCAGTGACTAACTGGTCATTATCCAGTGTCTAACTGGTCATTATCCAGTGTCTAACCGGTCATTATCCAGTGACTAACTGGTCATTATCCAGTGCCTAACTGGTCATTATCCAGTGACTAACTGGTCATTATCCAGTGTCTAACTGGTCATTATCCAGTGTCTAACCGGTCATTATCCAGTGACTAACTGGTTATTATCCAGTGCCTAACTGGTCATTATCCAGTGACTAACTGGTCATTATCCAGTGCCTAACTGGTCATTATCCAGTGACTAACTGGTCATTATCCAGTGACTAACTGGTCATTATCCAGTGACTAACTGGTCATTATCCAGTGTCTAACTGGTCATTATCCAGTGCCTAACTGGTCATTATCCAGTGTCTAACCGGTCATTATCCAGTGACCAGTTCCTAACTGGTCATTATCCAGTGCCCACCTGGTCATTCATTATCCACTGACTAACTGGTCATTATCCAGTGACTAACTGGTCATTATCCAGGTTCCTGTAATGTCGGTGCAAAGTGATACAGCAGGGGCTAAGGACCGTTCGACAGTCTTACAAAATTAGTAATTTTACAAAAACCCGCTGTTTGATAGACGAACCTACGTGGTTCGTCTGCTGTGACGGATCAGTAGGCTAAGCAAGAACGCAACGTCAGTGAACTTAGAGAAACTAATGCTTTCTTGCATTTACTACCTTTTGCAAAAGATTTAGGCAACACTGAGACTCGCAAAAGACATTTGGCCAATAGCAACAAAACTCTCATCTCAGAGGCATTCGGTGCACCGCACCGAATGGACCTATGTTAAACGCGGCCCTGACTATCCCGTGCCTAATTGGTCATTATCCAATACCCAGTGCCTAGAATAAAAGGTGCAGTCCCTTAAGCTAGCCCAGACATGAGTATGAAGTGTAAGCGACTTCATTTTCTTAGTCTTGGCTTATGGGGATGATGGCGGGTGGCCAGTCCTCTCCCTCGCCATCTTATCTTCACACCAACATTGCATAGTCTGTGTACTCATTGCAGCCGAGTTCTTTTGGATGCAGTACAGGCAGAGCGGAGATCTCGAACTAAACTTCTACTTGGCGCGGGATTTGAACCTCCAACCTCTCAGTCCACAGTCCAGCATGCTAACCACTACACCATCGACCAACTCCTAACTGGTCACTGGCCATAAACTCTGATGACCTTTTTTAGACATAGGCTACTTTTCCTCTCTGTCTTCCTCCCCCCGCTGCATTGTTGAAAGCCTGTACGAACCTGATGGGGGTGGGCGGGGTGGGGGAATCAAGTCCATTTTCCGCACCAGAATAGCTGGTGAGAAATGTGCAATTTTCTAAATGGGGAAGGCATGGCCAGATTTGATTCCCCCCTGGATCCGCCCCTGGGCCACTAAACCAAATGACCTGGCAGTAATGGTTATACTGTTGGACAAGTCTGAAGTCCTTCCTTTGTGAAAACAGAACAATGTTGCAGCTTAGAAAAGCGTTATATATTATGATTATGTGAGAGATGATATTTGAACCCGAAAGCTGTCTTTAAAAAAGCACACGCCTACAGAACATCAAACCAATTAAAGAGCAGTAACTTGTATGTTCAGTGATATATAATGAAGACATTCTATTCATAAGTGCAATCATTACAGAACAAATTCAGTGGACTTCCTCTCATGACGCAAATCAACCTAGAACAACAGTTAAAAAACTTGAGAAGACGATGACAGGAAGAAAGCTTAGGTTTGTGTGACGACACGGACAATGATCATAATAGACAATAGACAATAGACAATGGACAGCAAGCCGTCTGAACTATGGTCTTTTCTAGATAGAGGATAGAAGAATAGAAGCAGTCGTCCGTCGAAACAGATTATTAGCAACCTCATTTCCGAACATGTGATTGCAGATGGAAAACCTCATCTTTCTCTGCAGATTAAGGCAGAGGTTTTCAATCTTTATTTTTATTGCACCCACCGTGTAAAAAATCCAGGGTTGGCGTCTCACCAGTGAAGATCAGATTAAAAAAACACACGAGCACAAGGTCCTCTGCCAATTGATTATTGGTTATCTTGCAGCTGCAGACACACGTAGAACATCAGCTAATGAAAATAAAAACGAGCATAAACACCAAGAAAATTTACAGAAAATGAAAGGGCATGGCAGATTTAGATAGTTAGTTACGGTAATTAAAGAAAGATGGGTATCGACTCATAGAATTTTTTGTGTATGTGCACCCTCGTTTGAAAACTGTTGGTGTCAGGTAAGTGCTCCAAGTTTAAAAAGTTCATAAAGGTGAAAGTCGTACTGCACATCTCTTGAAATATTTAGCTTCCCCTCGCTGCTTAGAGTTCAACCCATATAGCTTTATTTATTTTACTTATTTATCTCTCGCATTTGCTCTAGCGCCCCTCAAGCTCTCTACTCAGAGGTGCTCCCGGCTACAGTGCGAACATTGCATCGGAGTTTCAGGAGTTTCACATCGAAGCACACACACGCACTTGCAAGTGAAGGACTTGCTCAAGGTCCCTACGCCGCGGCTTGCGGGATTCAAACCTGGAACCCTCCGGCTCCAAGGCACCGAAACCACCACTACGGTATCAAAACCCACCACTTCACCATCGTGCCATGCGCTGCAGTGCTGCGGGCAGATTGCCTGGCATGCTAACCACTAGACCACTACCAGTCCCAATGCTGATCAAGTGCACTGAGCGGCTACTTGATTACAAGGTTTGGTGACAGGGTTGCAATCAGCCAGAAAGGGTACAATGACTGGAACAGATGAATGAGTGCATGAAACTGCCACTTACTTACTGATCAACGCATCCAATGACGTCATATCTCCACACAGCTCTTTACCAAAGGACTTCTTGACACGAACTCCTTTTGTCGCATTAACTCTTCACATGATCTCTTCCTGTAACATGAGCTCTTCATGAACTCTCAATGTCACATGATTTCTTCACATGTGAATCTTCCTATCACAACCTTTTCACATAAACTCTTTCTATCACATGATTTCCTCATATGAATCCTTCCCATTACAGAACTTCTTCAAGTCAACTCTCCCTGTCGCATGATTTCTCTAATCTGCTAATTCTTCTGCATAACCAGAAGACGGATTTGCGATGTTTATGGCCAGATTTGGAAGCAGAAGCTCTAAAATGCACTTGCTTACTTACATCGATAAATTGGATTAAGACGAAGAGGGGCTTTTTGTGACACAAATGCACAAAATCCATGCGAATCACTAGTTGTTTTGACTTGTTGAAATCCCATGGTGCAAAAAAACAAGAATCTAATTTTAAACTTACAGCTAAAATACAGAAAGCAACCACAACACCTTAAAGAACAAACATTTACATCCAGCACTCATTTCTCAAGGACTTACATAAAATGCACAAGTATTATAATACTTTAACTATATCACTACAAACCATAGATTTTAAGAAGGGTACAAACGCCGTTTTTCTCAAAAACTGAAAACCAAGAGAAAAAACAGAAAATGAAAATAATCTGACTTTCTTACATCATAGAAAAACAAAAGCAGTTTGAAAGAGTAAATAAAACAGCCTTTCCAACTGGAAAAGGATCTACCTCTGCAGGAAACCTCGTTTTCATAGAAGAACGAAGTAAAAGACTCTGTAGAACTTCGTAAAAGAACGAAGCCAAGATCTGCATAGATGTTACTTGCAGAAAGTTATTTACAAAGCATAAGTACACATCGCTTTCAACCTCAGCAGATAATGGTCACAGAGTGTTACACTGAACTACAGCACTTCAATGTCACTAGCTTCAAAGGAAATGCCAGCCTACACTTCCAGAGCCGTGCATGGTGGCACCAGATATATGCAGTTACAGCCGGTTGTGTCAAGGCCATGGGAGTTATTTAGCAGGTTGTAGAAATCAAATGTAAAGAAGATATTAAATATTCCAAATAATTCTTGGCAGGTCACAAGGCAGGTCAAGAGTAAAATAGGGAGGCCAAATGACCTACAGGTCTATTACAGAACTTCTTCAAGTCAACTCTTCATGTCACAAGAGTTCTCACTTTTGGTGTTAACTACTGTTGTATATTCGTTTGATTCAATAAACAACAGACAGAACGCTGTAAGTTTACATTGGCAAAATTAACAGTATGGCTGCTTAAAGCTTATGGTCAAAATAGTCCAGAGGTAGAGGTGTTCGTGCCTCAGGCAGCAATGGACCTGGATGCAGAACAAAGAATTGCGGCAAACGTTTCAACAATAATATTGGACATAGGCAAACGACAGGTCGGTCGGTCACTCGCTTCATCATATAGCTACTTAGACATGCACTGCAGCTCACCAGCTGAAGTACCAACAACGACTGAATCCAGGGCATGATTGCAGTCCTCAATCATTCCAAGGGCAAAAACTCAGAGCTCCAAGAGTGCTACTGCTGCTTCTGGCAGCGATGACATCACATGACTACACAGCACTGACAATGATACTCGTGTTGATATTAACGATGTTGCTAGATACTTGCTGTGACACAGTGCTGTTGAGGTACCTCACATAAGGAGCATGGTTTGCATGACGATGTGTGATTGTGACAATGACTGATGACGTCTGAAGTGAGGATGACGATAATATTAATGACTATGTTGATGATGATGGCCATGATAACAATAAAGTTGATGAAGGGGTTAATGCCACTGACGATGATGATGACGATGATGATGATGACGAATATGAAATGATGTTTATGCCAGCAATGAGATGATAACGCCAGTGACTATATTTTGAGAAAAACTAGGCTGACAAAGTGTATAGTTACCACCAAATGTGAGGGAACTATAACTAGGACAAATTGTAATTGTAAGCATAAAGAGAAATATATATTGCCACTTCAAAAGAATTATTCAGAAGAGCTGTTGTTATGTGTCACTATAGGAACACAAACAATCAGTGCACGGTATAGCAAAACCATGCAGAACCACTGAAAGAGCATGGGCGCCCGCACATAGGGGTTCTTGCCCACCCTCACCCCTCTGGAAAATTGACACCTATTTTGTCCAACTATACTAAGTTAGGATCTTTAATTAATTTCTTTGCACTAAAGCCCAACAATGCTAATGACACATTCAGTGAAACTGAGAAATTTGCACTAAGAAACCTCTATGAAATATACCAATGTTCTTTATTTCCTGTTTCACATTTTGCAGGCTCTCTCTACAAAACTTTACGGTGACCATTCTGCTTTCATCATCATCAATATCCGTAGGCTCAATGCCCGTAGGAGTCCGACGCCACTCTCTGTCCGAGTCTGTCTCGCGTCATGTTACCCAGCTTCAACCGGTCCGGTCCGGTCAGCAGGTCTGCTCCATACCATTAACATCTTGGAGCAGCTGGACCACCTTGTCTGATTGAAGAGAATATTCGGAGAGAGGCATGAAGGACAACCTGGGTCAATGCCCATATGTGTCCCACGCTCTCCCCCCCCCGACTCTCTCCACTGGTCTGTCCTGACCGGCCTGTGCATGTCTGCTCCACATCATGACACCTTGAAGCATCTGGGTCGCTATGTCACTTGTGCAGTGGTTTTTGCGGATTTCAATCGTCTTGGTCTTTTACTGCCAGCGTATCGCCACCCATCTGGCAAACCTTCCTCCTTTTGTCCGGGCTTAGGACCGGCACAGGGACGTTGTTGGTTCCCTATGGCAGAGGATGGATGCAGTTTAACGTCGTGCCCAGGACATTCTGCTTTAGATGCTGCTATAGCGGGTCTCATTTAGGTCAAGAGTAATTGGAAGGCACAGGATAAGACGAGCCGGAGTAGGTAAAATCCTGAAGAGGTGAGACTTTGGTTTTTGGTGAAGAGCCTGATGGGTGATTTATAAAGAAGACTGAGGCAGATGATGGTGTGCATGAGTGGAAATAATGATGGAGGATATAAAAAAAACCTGAATTCAGAAGGTCAACTCATTCCAGAGCCATAGTGCAATGTGGATCCATAGGAAAATTTAAGATAAGCTGTTTACCATCAAAACACGCAAGTTTACTCGTTTCACAGCTTAGGCCTAATAACAGTGATGGATCCAGAGCTGGTGTACATCACAATGCAATAAACTAGATCAGTAAAGTATAGAAATAAAACTGACTTTATAATTATTAAAAACACAGTTTTATTTCTATAAAAGTAAATTTTATTTTATTTTAGTTTTATTTCTATAAAGTAAAGTATAGAAATAAAACTGACTTTATAATTATTATAAACACAGTTTTATTTCTATAAAAGTAAATTTTATTTTATTTTAGTTTTATTTCTATAAAGTAAAGTATAGAATAAAACTGACTTTATAATAATTATAAAGTCAGTTTTATTTCTATGCTTTACTAATAATATTATTACTCATGACTATTTACTTTATGATGAAACAGGATAAAGGAGCTACAGAAACACTGCTCAAGATAAAAAAAAGCATTCCACTTCCTGTTGGAACATGGATCAGTATAATTCACGGACTGTATCCCTACTTCTATTCAGTAGGAGGTGCAGCTAGCTAGAGCAAGCAAATTGCGCACACATTGTTTAATAAGTGGGATTTGTTGGCCACTTTTGTACAATTCGTATTCTGTTTGCATCTTTGGCCTGCGTGGTAATCAAATTGTATGCCATGCACTTTCACATAAAGAATAAAAATGGGTCCCGTTAATGGCTACTTGTAACCGTCACGTCTCTCTGTGTAAACAAATTCGGTGCATCCACGGCCTTACTCCGCTCATTTAATAGGCTCGCTCTTGTTCCACGTATGCTCAGCGCATACGCTGAATCCATGTTCTGGCCCTCTGGGGAAGTACTGGAACGCAGCCCTACATACACGTGTATACATCTCGAAAGGAATGACTTGTCATAGGTAGAATGTCAAATGTTTGTCGGACAGTGTGCGCATCTTGTAGAGTGGAGAGAAAAGAATCGAGCTCCCCCAATACGACTGCGGTGTATGCGGACCTTAAGTGTTTAAAATCCATCATTCACAGACAGCTGCTGGGTACCGCTGATAATTGACGCCTGGTCACTGGTTAGGTTGCTATTTAGGCCTATGTGGGTCGTAGTGGTGGGTTCGCTGCCTTGGAACCAGAGGGAGGTTTCCAGGTTCGAATCCACCTCAAGCCGCTGCGTAAGGACATTGAGCAAGTCCTTCACTCGCAATAATTGCTTGTGCGCTTCAGCATGAAACTCCAATGCAGTGTCTGTGCTGTAGTCGGGAGCGCCTCAGAGTAGAGAGCTTTGGGGCGCTATAGCAAATGCAAGAAAGAAAGAAGTAAAATTTACTGGTGCTTAATAGACAAAGTATAAAATTTAAAATATGTCCATGGGTTTCATACTATAGTGCCTACAGCTTGCACAAAACAGTTCAGATTTTATTTTATAAGCCATTGCTACGAACTTTCACAGCTTATATTTACTTAAATTACTAAATTACTTCATTTACCTAATTCTGTGTTAAACTGTTTGTCATAGACAAAGACGACCCAGGATGAAGTGCTAGGACTGCAATTAAGTCAAACCTCGGCATGTTCATGGACATCCAAAGACTTTATAAGTTTATAGTGGTTTTTTTCATAATGTCAAGGCATCAACAACAGCTGTCAATGTCTTCAAGACAAAACCTTAATCATAAAATGGTATCATCCTGGAAAGGGCAGACTGAAATCTTATAAAGACCTGGGAAGCATGCAAGCTCCGGTGGCCTATCCATCTAATCCTCCCATTCACAATGCAGTATAGTAAACGTTTCTGCTTAGCAATGCTGTGTCATAGCAAACATGATCAGCATCACCCTCCTCCTTTATCCAGGCTAGAGACTGGCTCTACTAGTGTAGGCTACAGGCAGTAGCTAAGTTTACTGACAATGCACATGGGCGCTATAGCAGGTCTCATTTAGGTGAAGAGTTATTGGAAGGAATTATTAGGGTACTCATTTAAGATCCAGATATCCTAGCACACACGAATGGAGCAGAGATTAAAAATTAATGGAATGAAGTCCTGGAAGATATTCTAGCCCCAACTTATACGTTGACAATGACACACGCAAACTCTTTGGCTATGTTAGCGCACTGAAGAATCATTACATGCAGAGAAGACAATACAAGAAGGAAAGTGCACTGCCGAATCATCTACCCAGAGAAGACAATACACGAAGGAAAGTGCACTGCCGAATCATCTACCCAGAGAAGACAATACAAGAAGGAAAGTGCACTGCCGAATCATCTACCCAGAGAAGACAATACAAGAAGGAAAGTGCACTGCCGAGAAGACAATACAAGAAGGAAAGTGCACTGCCGAATCATCTACCCAGAGAAGACAATACAAGAAGGAAAGTGCACTGCCGAATCATCTACCCAGAGAAGACAATACACGAAGGAAAGTGCACTGCCGAATCATCTACCCAGAGAAGACAATACAAGAAGGAAAGTGCACTGCCGAATCATCTACCCAGAGAAGACAATACAAGAAGGAAAGTGCACTGCCGAGAAGACAATACAAGAAGGAAAGTGCACTGCCGAATCATCTACCCAGAGAAGACAATACAAGAAGGAAAGTGCACTGCCGAATCATCTACCCAGAGAAGACAATACACGAAGGAAATTAGTTCTTGAAGACTTCATCGTGCAGCGAAAATATTTTGCCGTTGAAATTGTTTTTCCTGCAGAGTCAAATAGCTTTTCTAAGTGTTGTGTATCTGGGCGTAGATTTACGTAGGTGTCGGTCAGTCTGCCTCCTGCCCCTCTCCACTCCCCCCCCTCCCCACTAAACCTGTTTTGCACGCCACTACGTTCCACGCTGATCTGTGAAATTGATTTCTGCGCTTCGACCAGGAAAAGTGTGCGAACTGGTGAGCCATATACTCTCATTAGTCGCCATCAAAGCTCACGTTATTAGACGAAATGGAAGAACTCTGTAGCTGGAAAAGGCCTTGGGCTGCAGGACAGACTGCTGCCCCTCTCTCTCTCGTCCACGTCCCTTCAATCCATTTATTGGGCTCGTCTCGGCAGCCAAGGAAGGCACGACCTCCCCATCAAACACGCACCTTCTTTCTATAGCCATACATGGCTGTAGCCATGTGGCTCGTGGCCATTTAGCCATAAACAGCAACACCATGTTCTTGTAATATATATATATATATATATACATTTGTGCAGCCAAATTATTACCAGTATCAACTAGCCATAACACTGACTACGTTTGTTGACGATATTTATTCATACGGTACATGTCTTTTGTTCTAAAAAACAAAAACAAGTCTCCCAGCATCAGTAACCTTATCTAGCTGCTGACGGTCATCACGCCATCAGACTGGCATCGAAGACAAAGAAGATTAGCTGTCCACTACAGACAATGCTTAAAAGTGGAACAATTAAAGCTGCGTTTGCTCTTGAAACAAAAGGACACTGCTAAAATGCACTTCCAGATTGGCATAGCATCCGTCTTGCTCTAATGCAGTGACTGATTTTTTCAGCATATTTTAGTTGTCAGAAGTCCTGGGGGTTCAATTCACGTAGTTCTGCTTTTGATCCCTGAACTAAGTAAAAATAGTGAAAGGATATGGGGGGGGATGAAAAAATTTAAAATATCTTATAAGCTGTGAGTTGTTTCATCTGCAGCATGCTAACAACATTAGATTTTGACCTGCATTGGTGTACTCGGGTCACCTGTAAAATTCTAGACCCACTCCCAGAGCTCTCCTTCTTGAAAACTGGATTTGCAGGTAGCGTGTTGCAAATGTGAAACAAGCAAAAGCACACGTTTTTCATAAATATGCACGCATACATGTGGACAACTAGACATGTATGTATTGTATGCAACTATGCACGTTACGTACGTAGGTTCAGAAATTCTATAGCAAGTGTATGGCCTTGGCCGTATTCGTTTTCCAGTGAACTGATCTGGTGAGGTCCTCGATCAGCAGCCCTGTATGTCAATCTGTTCGTTCCTTTGAGGGGAACTGGAAATAGCAATAGCCTGGAATATTGTCCCACTGTACATTTGCTAATGGAGCAATAAAGGCTATGGATACTTGACTTACTTCTTTAGATCAGTACAGAAACTTATGCACTGAAATAGAATCTAGTTCATGAACAGGGGCGATATGACCATTCTTTTGATTGGGGAATGCAGTTGCGTTGACCTAACACCGGAAGTCATACAGAAGAAGATACCAGACGAAAACATGAATTTCACCACAGACAAGAACATTCAAAACATTTTGCGATTTTAGCAACCTGTATGGCAAAGTTGCCCGCTCACCTAAAAATCTTGATGACCATCGTCATATTTATGTAAATAAATATCCACAAGTAAATTGTTGAAAATTTTATATATGCAAGATACATAAAACTTCAATTTCATATATTATGCAAGATACATGCAATTTGCCAGTTGTCACTTGGTGTACATGTATATCAAGACAGAACCCTGACCTTGAGGACAAGACTGCTGAGCACAATGGCGAAAATGCCCCAAACCAAGTCGATTTCTTGATCCTGATTATGTCTATCCCGTCCAGCCTACTAACATATGGAACCAATATCCACCCATAGGTCTACGAGACCCACAGAGCCCAAATGGGTCCTATCAAATATCAATTGCCCATGACATGCATGCAAAGGAAATAGTATTCTAGCAACAAAACTCTCATGTCAAGATAGGCCAGACTATGAAAAAGACCTGATTG
Source organism: Lumbricus terrestris (assembly GCA_949752735.1). Lineage (NCBI taxonomy): Eukaryota > Metazoa > Annelida > Clitellata > Crassiclitellata > Lumbricidae > Lumbricus > Lumbricus terrestris. Next base: position 32,877,115 of record OX457047.1, read on the forward strand.
AAGTTCAGAGTTTAAATCTATTAGCCACAATTACAGGTTCGACAGGTGTGCGTGATATTCCAAGACAGGCCGATTATTTATTCAACAAGCCGCATAGAGTTTCACAAGGAAAGATAATTATTGGCAGGCCGCGTGAGTCAGAAGGCGTCGGGGTTACTTCAAGATCATTAAATAATTTAAAATAGCCTGCACACAAGCCTATTGCGTGCCCCAGCTGTTACAAAACAACAAATTTAACCTCGCGATACTCCTTAAGAGTTGTGTCAATACACTAGGCATTTCCAATGAACTTCGCCAAGTGCTGGGCTGTGAAAGTAAATCGGAGAGACAGATATAATTATAACCAATACCCATGCAGTTACACAGACAGACAAGAACACAGACAGACACAGACAGAAGAAGACACAGAAGCACGCATTATATGCGTGGGCATGCAGGAAGACCTTCAACCACCTGTACAGCCGACTATACAATTATGCAGGCAAAGGCGGGAGACATACATGTACGGTAGGCTACTACTATAGACAGAGAGCCATCTACGACGTAATATTTAAGATGCACTATACGCACTTTCGTTTCTTATGCACTTAGAGTCAGAAGTCTTAATTAAAGAAGCCAGATCAGTGTTCGTCTTTTGCAGAGCACGAACTGTAAGCCATTTTGCAAAAGATCGCTTAAACCAATAAGCAGACTCCACTCATGCATCTGGGAAATTGCATTTTAAGACAGCAGCAGCTTCCAGCTGTTCAGTACATGAAAACATTTCAAGACTGGTCCTAGTCAACCTTACTGCAATCAATGCTTATGTAGGAAGTAAATACGCATCAGGCCTAGTAAGGCCTACAATCTTTAATATATTATTAGCTGCAATTTATTACACACATCAGTTGTGAAGAAAAACTCCTCTACATTTGCCATTTGTCATTGCCTTGCAAGCATCAAGATATCTTTGCTTGATGTAATTTATCAAGTGAAATTGATCAATAAAAATAATAATTATTGTTATACATCAACTTCACCTTCCATTTTTTTACAGCTTTCCACACCAATGAAAAATTGATTCATGTGTTCACTTACTTACTTACTCCTGTATTTTACTCGTTAATTCTAGAATAATTGCTACTGCTTAATATTAATCGCAATAATATAGTTGCTCCTCTTATATATAGTCTAATAATTAAAATGCGCATGTAATTGTATAGGGCTTTTGCATGTGGGCATGACCTTCATGCGCACCATACTTTGGAATTCCACTAAATGAACCTTTATTTTCCCCCTCCCCCGTCTGTAAGGTAGCCACAACAGATAAACAGACAACAATTTTTACCGTTTACATTAAGCGCCGATCACATACGTATGGATCCAAGGTCAGTACGGGTAAGCATGTCTGTCTACACCGCTATGGCGGATGGCATATGCAAATGAGGTCGTTATGTCACTGTGCAAATGCTCTATATACAGCGTAATGCATGTGTGCTTGTCAGATGCAAACAAAGGCTACTTACTTACTTAGCAGATTTACGACATGGCCTGTAATGACAAAGATATGAAATAACGGATTTGGGAAGATAGTTCAGCCTACACCTCAGTACAGAACAACGTGGTTGTTCAAGGCAACGCACAAGGCAGTCCTTTCAAAGGCCCCAAAAAACAACAACACTTTAACTAACACCGGTGGAGCAGAAGATATGCGGACAATGGTCAAGACAAAGTTGCCGGATTGCAGAACAGAATGGATGCTACGATAGAAAATGAGAATGAAGATCAGAATAAATAAAGAGGAACAATGAGAAATAATAAACAGTCCGTATATGGAAAACGATTGAACACCATAAATCACGAATCGTAGAAAGCTGGAACAGGAATGTCGGCTCCATTTACCTCAGTAGTATGAAAACTGTAAGTGTCACACTGTGTGGCGCATTGGTGTAGGAATATATTCGGTGTCTTGGAGCCGGAAGGTTGCAGGTTCGAATCCACCTCAAACCGCCATGTAGGGACCCTGAGCAAGTCGTTCACTAGGAATCACTTTTGCCCTTCAGCGCAAAACTCTGATTCAGTATCGGTGCTGTAGTCGGGAGTGCCTCTGAGTAGGAATCCTGAAGGGATGCTATAGCAAATGCTCAGACATACATACATACAGTGCATACATATACATGTAAGACTAAAACATGACGTAGACATTTTATTTTAAAAGACTGACAAACCGCCAAGAATAAAAATGTATCGAGAACTAAACGGAGGACAGACCAAAAGCCTATTCCACTTGAAATGGAGAAAATGAGAGAAATAATCAGCTGGACAGAGCCATAAACAACCCACAGAGAACAGAACACGCGCACACACACACACACACACACACACACACACACACACACATACAACCAAACACACACACATAACAGGAGTTGGAAGAGATCAGAGATCAACCCCGCAAACGAAAGATAGATGAACTGGAAATAGGAATTGACGGGAAAATCAATTCCCAAGGACAGCGCTGGACAGAAGGAATGGAAGGGAGTCAGACTTTTTAACGTGCAGTTGGTGCACAAAATGTGCAGTTCCAAATGGATTTATGCATTATTGCAGAAGGCTAGAAGCACTTGTATGCAGTGAAAGCTAGTTTTTAAAATGTCATGGTGTTATGATTGTGATTAATTTGCAATGGAGGATGGGAAAAGAAAGAAGGGGTTGTGCAGTTCCAAAAGTTCTTTTTTAAAAACCCTGGAAGGAAGGACGGCAGGTCAAGAAGTACGTTGCTCACGAAGTACAAAGGCGCTGGACTGTGCAGTTGAGACAGAACTTAGAAGGATGTTGGTACTGATTGAAGACCAGATGAGACACACAGCATCCAAATGAGAAGTGGAGCGGATTTCAGATGTTGTCTAGATCCAACCAGCATGATACAACGAACTTTATGTCCTTCGTAACCTCTGTCCATTATCAAATTTTCCGTACAGGGCTAACAATTTCGCCCTCCTCCAATAAACTCAGAATAAACTTTATCCCAAGAATGTTATTTAAAATTTAAAACATGTACTAACAAACCCAACCATAAGTACTAAGTAGCCATATTGTCAATAATTATTGTGTTAATGTACACTTGCAGTGTTTTGCCTGCAGCTTTTTTGGAATAAACGAATATAAATATAACCAAAGATCTCATGATTCAAGGTCCAGCACATGCGCACCATCACACAATTTATGTAGCGCCACTTCAAAATGCAAAGCTAGATATATGGCCCAAATATATACATATATATTCAGCATATATATATATACAATATAAATATATATATATAATATATATATATATATATATATAATATAACCATAAGTACTAAGTAGCCATATTTTCAATATAAATATATATATAATGTATAATATATATATATATATATATATATATATATAAAATTATATATATATACAAGTCCTTCGTCCTACATACTGTGCATGTGATTTGCAGTGCAACAAAAAATACTATAAACAAAAATGTAAAGGCACCACTAGAAAAATAGCTTTTGATAGATGTTAAATATTGCCTAAGGCCATCAACAATAACTGGCTGCAGAATAGTATTGCTCATCATGGCCTGTGAATTAACATTTGCTCAGAATTGATACCAGGATACATTTATTATCAATGAAACAGACACTGCTGACTTAGTGGGTCATCTGCAAATGCATGCATACTGTTCCCACCACAAAGTTCCTTCTCAATGAAATCGTAATCTCCAAATTTCTAAAGTGCCACTCGAAAGCCAGGGCTGTTTTTAAGGAATTTTTAGAACTGCACAAAACTCCTTCTTTTCCTTCCCATCCTCCATGGTAAATTACTTCCAATCGGAGGACAATAATTACCATTTTTGCTAGTTTTAACTGTACAGAAGTGCTTCTACAACTGCACAAATCCATTTAGAACTGCACATTTTGTGTACAACTGTACGTGAAAAAAAGCCCTGTCGAAAGCCAAGTGCAAGGCACCAGCTTATTCACGAGCGCTATGTCTAGTCAGAAGGGTTGTCAAGAAGAGTGGCCCGAACAGGGTCACTCCAGTCCGGTTAAAAAAACCTACAATATCTGTGTGTCTCTTGCTCATAGGCGCAACCAGTGCTTAAAGTGTAAAAAAAGAAGTGCCAGGACGCTGTATTGTATACGGAGACTTAATTCGGTCTTGTTGGCAGGACTTTACCGATTCAACTGCCAATAAAAATTGGCGACCTTTTTTTTTAGTCATCCACCCAAATTTTCGGGGAAAATACCAATCCCACCGCCAAAAAAGTTGATGACCTTTTTTTTAGTCATTCGCCAAAATTTTTGGGGAGAACAGGAAAAAGGGACCTTTTTCCGGGGAAAAGATACCAATTCAGCCGTCATGGACGGCCGTCCGCGTAACTGCAGGGACGCCGTTCCTGCAGTCATGGACGACCGTCCTGGCAGTGCTGACCAAATAAGTCATAGGACGGTGTCCCGCCTCAAAAATAAGTGCCGGGACGCCGTCCATGACCGTCTTGGCACACTTTAAGCTCTGGGCGCAACCACCCTATGGAACCAACGGGACGCGTCCCCCCAACTTTTGAGTGGTCCCCTAACTTTATTATTATGGTCCCCCCCCCAACTTTTAGGACGTGATTCATTATGGTCCCCCCAACTTTTAGGACGT